>OZ024741.1:314101836-314104336 GCA_964016885.1 Eledone cirrhosa | reverse complement strand
GAAGATCTTACGTCTCCATTGGCAAGCAGGGGTTACCCATTACAAAATAGGCAAGTGGGGTGTTATAGCCCTAGTCTACCCCCCCCCCCCCCCCACCCCCGGGTCATTATGGGGTTTGAGGGCGAGGTAAGTCCGACGTAATCGGTGTTTACATGCAGTAACCAGTTCATCTTTCTTGTTTAGGAGTTGGTCCGTCGAAAACGGCATTTGTAAAGTTTCCTCCGAGCATAAATTGCACGGACGGCGTCCTCCCGTGTAAGACTTGGCTCTGGACAGTAATTTCCAAGTGAGATCATAGTTGATGTTGTTGTCCTTGAGGTCCCATTTATGGCCTGAAAGTGTAGTGGCGTGACGCCGGGCCGGGTTTTGGAAGGTATGTCTGTGTTGGTATAGCCGGGTCTTGAAGTCACGTTCGGTTAATCCTATATAAGCTTTGTTGGAGGTTTCCGTGCTCACGTTGCACTGGTAGATCACATTACGGTCTCTGCATCGGTTGTCGAGGGGGCAACTGGATCTATCAGGACAGTTTCACCTCCTGGTCGGCTCTCCACTGCTATTTAGGTTATTTCTTCCATCGGGGTTGAGTTTTTTGTTGTTGGAGGAGACGATGTTTTGTGCGAAGTTAGGTGTAGTGCTGTATGAGAGTTTGATGGTATTTTTGTTAATTATGTTGTGGTAGCGGTGTTGTAGTGGGAAGTGTTTTTCAATGAGCCTAAAGAAAATTTTCCCGATGGGATTTGTCACCTCGGCGTTGTGGGGAGGATTGAACCATGTTACATTGCGTGAGCGGCGGTGTCGCCTGCTGGTTCCGCTAATGGGAGCTGGACAGTAGGATATTACCTCCCGGAAACCACTCCGCTTGAGGGCCTGGTTGTAGTAAGGCGCATGTTCATCGAATATCTTCTCATTAGCTGACAAACGGGATATGCGGAGGGAGCTATTTTTGACCAGGTTGTTGGTGATGTTCCTAGGATGGTTAGATCGGCGGTGGATGTAGTGCAGGTTGTCATTGGGTTTCCTGTATGGGTAGTACAGGTCATTATTGAGATCAAGGGTAACGTCCAGGAAATTAACTCGGGTCAGGGACGTTTGTAGGGTTATTTTAAATCCCCAGTCGCGGAAGAAGCTGGTTAATTGTTTACGGACCCGATCTGTACTACTGGGGTTGTAACCTTTAAGGGTAAGGAGCCCATCATCACGGTACAATCCACCACCGAAAGCAGGAAACATATCGGTGAGTTTGGCTATAAGGAATAATCCTATAAGATCTGTGACCTCCGCCGAATCCGACGCGCCCATGCTGACGTCGAAGGGTGAGTCGGGAGCTCTTTTTATCCATTTGGAGTTGTTAAAGAGTAAGACTGTCTTCCTGGCGTGGAGGATGATTTTTCTTTCCTGGTCGGTGATAGGCACAAGTGCTTCGGCGAAGTCCAAGGCGGCAGTAAGTAGCGGTAAGGTTATTGAAGCATAGTAGCTCTCTATGTCGAACTGGATAAATTTAGTGTCTCGTTTATCCTCCATATTGCTGAACCATGATATAACTTCCTGGGTGTTGATCCATAGGCTAAGTCGGGCGTGTTGCTTGACTTTTGGTATCACGCGGTTTAGGATTTTTTTGCTGATTCTCCCTATTTCGGACTTCGTTGGGTTTATAAGCCTGATAGAAGGTTTACGGTCGAAATCGGATTTGTGGTCCTTCAGTGTGAAGTAGGGTGTCCGTGGGTCTAGGGGTTCGGTGCGGTCGGCCACCCCGAGGCTGGAGGTAAGTTGTTGTCCATCTCGATTAATGTCCTCGATGCATGAGTGGTTAGCCTTTTTATAGGTGGAGTTTAGGCTGCAATTATTTGTTCGTGGTAGTGTCTTTAGTATTTTGGCTCCCCTTTGTTGACCCGTCACCGTACGATACACGCACTTATACCTCGTATAAGGGTCCCTTTATTTCCGTCCCACCTAGTTTATTTTTATTATTATTATTTATTTTTTTTATTCTTTATTATATTTTTTTTATTTTTTTATTTATTTATCTATTCTTTTATCCACTTATTTGTTTATTTATATATTTATTTATGTATTTTTTTAGCCTAGCAATAGCGAGAGACTTAAGTCTTATTAACCAGACTTTGCTTATTTTTTTTTTCATTCTCAGTACTTTTTATTGTTTTACCCTTCATTGTTCTTCTTACCGTTTTGACTTCCTGCCCCTCCCCCTCCCCAGTATCCTCTTTGACCTCACGCCCAGCTGTAGCCAGCACTACCAACGCATGAATGGGTCTACTCCACCCCCTCCCCCTTTTTCTCCTACCGGCAGGTTTAGCTACCCCTTACCCCACCAATTTGCCATCACAGATTTACTACTAACTTGTGATGTGACCAATCCTGGTGATTATCTCTTTGACCATATATGGAATTACCCCTTGATAAGCTCGGCTATTTAAATACCAGAAGAAATTTTCTTTCAGTCCAGAATTAGCCGTCGAAACGGCTTGAGCTCAGCCGTCGG
>OZ024741.1:314094336-314096836 GCA_964016885.1 Eledone cirrhosa | reverse complement strand
TATATATATATATATATCTGTATATTTATGTATATATTTCTATATGTATATGTGTATATATATATATATATATATATATATATAAATATATATATATATATATATATATATATATATATATATATATATATATATATATATATATATATATATACATATATATATATATATATTTACAAATTTTTTACTTTGTTAGTTTCAGAAGATCCCATTAAGGGTGAAAGCAGCGATTCTTCGGTTAAAATTTAATCCATTATTTTAATAAATATTTGCTCTACGGTCCATATATATTTGATATGGAGCCCTCTTTGGATTTTAGCCTTCAAATTTATTATTATTACTATAAATATATGTATATGTGTATATTTATGTATATATGTATATCTATGTATGTGTGTATATTTATGTATATATATATATATATATATATATGTATATGTGTATATTTATGTATATGTATATATATTTATATGTGCATGTGTGTGTTTATATATCTATATATATGTGTATGTGTATATATATGTCTATGTGTGTTTATATATATATATGTATATATATATATATATATATATATATATATATATATGTATATTATGTGTCTGTATATATATATTTATAAGAACCAGATCGTCAGCATAGAGAAGTTCCCATGGACAGCCAGTCTTAAACTCGTCTGTTATGGCTTGGAGGACTATAATGAACAAGAGCGGGATGAGGACCGAACCCTGATGTACTCCTACTTGTATCTGGAATTCCACACTAAACTCCATTCCTACCCTGACTTTACTGAGAGTACCTCTGTACAAAGTTTGCACTGTCCTCACAAGCCATTCCTCAACACATAACTGCCTTAGGGACCACCGGATGACAGATCGGGGTTCCCTATCAAAGGCCTTCTCTAGGTCAACAAAGGCTAAGTATAGTGGCTTATTCTTCTCTAAGAACCTCTCTAAGAACCTCTCTTGCAATTGTCTCACCAAGAAGAGGGCATCTGTTGTACTCTTCCCAGGCACAAAACCAAACTGCATCTCATCTAATTTGACCCATTCTCTAATTAGTTGTGCTAAAATCCTTTCTGCCACTTTCATAACCTGATCTTTCAGTTTCATACCCCTATAATTGCTCCTCTCCAAAGCATCCCCTTTACCTTTGTAGCAATTTATGAGAATACTGCTGCACCAGTCTTTGGGTATGATACCACCAAATATAGCCTGATTGATGATGCGTGCAGCAGTTTAGTTCCTACGTCCCCTGATGCCTTCAGCATCTCAGCAACTATTCCCGATGGTCCGGCAGCCTTACCATTTTTCATTACCCTAATCGCCTCTTGGACCTTATATTCGTCAATCTCAATAGCTGGTCCCTCTGTAGGATCTACCAAGGGTAATTTCTCTCTCTCCCATTTGTTCTCCACATTCATCAGTCTCTCATAATGACATTTCCAGGCCTCCTATTTCTGATCATTCGTGACACTAAGTACACCGGCATCATCCCGGACACATTTATCTCCAACAACATCCTGATTTGCATTGACACACTGCCTTGCAATGTGGAACACCGCACACCTCTGATCTTCCCGTCGCAGAACATTGGCAAACCTCCTACTCTCTGCCTCCCTGCATGCTAAGTACACCTGACGTCTAGCTTCTCTCTTAGTGGCTGTATATTCTTCCCTACTCCCACCCTTTTTCCAAACCTTCCATGCCAGTCTTTTGTCTCTAATAGCCTTATCTACTGTGCTGTTCCACCACCAGGTCACTCTCTGTCTGGTTGGAGCTCTGCTCCAGCCACAAGTTTCATCAGTAACCTGCAGCAAGTTGTCACGTAAGAAATTCCCGTTATTATCTATGTCATACGTCTCTAAATCGTCTTCTTTTTCGTCATATACATCTTGGAGGGCTTTCCTAAATTTGTATTTTAGTGAAAGGTCTTTTAGCTTCCAGACCTTTCTTCTCCACACCTTCCTATATGTCTCATTCCATCTCTTGCTTACTGAGATATCAATAACAACTAACCTATGCTGTGGGGTACATTCCTCCCCAGGGTATGCCTTGGTATTAGACACTATCTGCCTGTCCCGCTGCCTAACTAGTAAGAAGTCAATCTGGCTTATGTGCTCACCAGATTTGTAGGTTATGAGGTGATTGGCAGGTTTCTGGAAGTTTGTGTTGCAAATAGTCAATGTACCTGCATCACAAAATTCAAGAAGTCTCACTCCTTCTTCATTTCTTGAACCGTAACCGTGCCCAACATGTACCCCTGTGTAATCATCTTGGAGCTGTCCAACATGACCATTGAAGTCTCCTGCTAGCATAACGATGTCTCCATCCTCTGTCATTGCGGTTGTTTGCAAAAGTTGCACATAAAAGCAGTCTTTCTCATCTTTGCCTAGGCCTGCTTGGGGAGCATAGGCCGAGATGATTGTCAGTAGTCTCCTACCTACAACTAATCTAAGCTTAATTATTCGATTACTAACTCGAACTACCTCTATTGTCTTATT
>OZ024741.1:314051836-314086836 GCA_964016885.1 Eledone cirrhosa | reverse complement strand
ATTGTAGGCGGAGTAGTAACTGTCCCCTAAGGAGGGATTGCCTCATGAAAAACATAGTATATGCATGTGACGTAACCACACACAACTCTACCAAAACATATATAGGAGCAACGTCCAATACATTTAAAACTAGATTTAACGCGTATATGTACACATTTAGTCACGATAGACATAAGAATGCCACCTCACTGGCGGGATACATCTCCTTCTTAAAAAATAATAGTACCCCATACAAACTTTTTTGGAGGAAGCTTACTAGATCCACGCCATACCGACCACAGAGCGGAAGTTGTGACCTGTGTTTACTGGAATGCCATGCCATAATACACTCTAAACTGAACCTGCTTAACAGAAAATCGGAAATTTTCTCCTCTTGCCAACACAAAATCCTGAGTTCCTTCTTCTATTTTAAACCTAGCACATAGATGTAACATATATCACGCAACCCCCACCTAGACTATAGCCCCCCCCAACCCGTAACCCAGATAGATATGTACCCTAAGGGTGGTACAGTCCCCTACAAGGTTGGTGTTTTTGCGTGTGTGTGCGTGTGTGTGCGTGTGTGTATTCTCCTTTTATCTCTCACACGCACACACACGCAGACATACGTGTGGGTGTGCGTCCGTGTGTGCATGCATGCACGCATGTGTGCGTGCATTGTATGCATGTATATTGTATGTATATATATATATGTATATTGTATGCATGCGTATTAGATTGTGTGTATGTGTATATGTGACATGTATGTGAATATATGTATGTATGCGTATGAGTGTGTATGTGTAAGTGTATGATGTGTGTATGTATGTGTATATGTATGTATACTTTTCTGTAGAAATTCTCTCTATATATGGTGTGTGGCACGAATTCCTCCTATAATACTCTTCACTGAGAGGAGCACGATATGCAGAGTAACACATATGTATTGTCGAAGTTGAAACTGAGAACCACCACCCCTCCTGCTGACCGAAATGTTTACTGAGGACCAGAACACCATTCTCCGCAATATAAGAGCGAAATGCGCTTGCCGGACTATTGATGACCATAACATCACATTCCTAGGTAATGGCAAAACACAGTGAATGCTATGCACGACCAGAACACCACAGCATGCATATCAGAGCAACACAGATATAATATCAATAGTGGAATCAACTGAATCTTTTGAGTTGAAATACATATGGATATGTGTCTGTGTGTATCGGACACACGTACACATAAAGAAGCTGCTGACCTAAATATACCTGTCATGCCTGTCTGAATTCCTAAGGGAACTGTTGGCCAGTTGCTGTCTTGACCGATTGTAGTACCAGTGGGTGAATCAATTGAGTTTTTTGAGTTGAAATACATATAAATATGTGTCTGTGTGTGTCGGACACACGTACACATAAAGAAGCTGCCGACCTAAATCTGCCTGTCATGCCTGCCTGAATTTTCGGTCAGTTGCTGACTTGACCGATAAACCCCACAATTACTACGTAGCTGTTCTTGCACGTGACTGCTGGACCCGGATGAAACGAAGACGAAGAATTTCCTTGCGTACCGTTTTGTACCACAGATGCGATCTCACCCTGCCTCGTTAATGTCCTATCGACACCAAAGTTCAACGTTCGGGCGAATAGAATTGAATCCAACCACCAACAACATACCTGGATGACCGATAATCACAACAAACCGGAGTACTGTGATCCTTGTGATTTCCAGATATACAACCACTGACACTGTTACGAAGACCAGAAAACCATACTCCATAATATTGAACCAAGTGATTGATTTGTGCGACCAAAATAACACCAAACACATATTGAACTAGGAATATTGGATCCTCCGTCAATGTCTGGGTGAGCAAAAATAGATTTCTATCTGCATTGGAATTTACGAACTTGTGCATCTGCTGTGGTGTCAAAAACAAACGCCCATGACCGCACAGATAAACAATGTACCATGCCACGTGGCTTGAACCCGTAAGTGAATTGAAGGTTCTGCAACACTGATACACATATTATTTATTATTAAGATATATAAACTTGAAATAACTATTATCATCTTATATTCTCTCAACTAATCACACTTGATCATATTTCTCTATCACGTTTTCTCCCCCCATAATTATTATATTTTTATTATTATTTGAAAAAATCGGTTTTTTTACATTGTGTTTTCCCCTCCAAATATTCGCTTATATTTCTTTATATATTCTCTATATATTTTTTATCTTTATTATTTTTTATTGTTATTTTTTTTTTAATCTTTATTATTTCCACTTTTATCCTCCTTTATATTTTACCTTATTCTTACTTTTATACCTTATTATAGTGTAATCTTCCCCATGCCTCATTATACACTATTAATTATAGATTATTATTATTACTCTTTTTCCATTTCTAATTACCTCATGTACTTTCTCCTCCGCTATATATATATATATATTGTATGACCTTTGTGTTTGTGTAGCCTCTGCGCACCCTCTGCACCATACTATTGACGCCACCCCATCTATGGTTCAGCTAACCACCCGACTCCCGGGAATGACTATGACCGCAGCTAGTAAACAAGGACCCACGCCCCAACCTCCCGCACCAAAATTAGAGTTATCGTCCCCTACTTTTGCTCTTTACTCTCTTTACTCTTTGTTCTTGAATGTTTGGTTGGTAGAGTCCATAACACCAATCAAAGCCCTTTTATAGCTCTGACGAATCCTACGGTTACGTAAGGAAGAAACATTGTAAGCCAATAAAAATCTTTTGATGTTGTAGACGCTCTTGTGTTCTTTTTCATATACACATATATATGTATATATATATATATACATATATATATATATATATATATATATATATATATATATATATATATATATATATATATATATATATATATATATATGTATATATATACACATATATATATATATATATATATGTATATATATACATATATATATATATATATATACATAAATGTATATATATATATATGTATATAAATGTATATATATATATATATATAAATATACATACATATATATATATATATATATATATATATATATATATATATATATATATATATATATATATATACATATATATGTGTATATGAAAAAGAACACAAGAGCGTCTACAACATCAAAAGATTTATTATCAATTAGACCAAGCTATAAGAATAAAGGCTCTTATAAATAAATCTCCGAAAAATAACGGAAAGTGGCCTCTTCGCGTTGGCCCCAATAGAGTATTTATCCAACATTTCAACAGCATGTAGAAACTGACCAAATATACCATCAACCATACACAATTAGGTGTGACTTCAAACTTAGAAGAAATGTGTACATACCGTAATTTTATCTCTACCATGGTTCCATCCGTATTTTTAGACATCCAATTAATAGGAAATGTCCAGAGTTAAGATTCATCAGGAGACAAACTCAAAATTAGACATTTAGTTTTCCAACGTGATCGCGCCAAAATTAGATTCAAAAATGGCTAAGAATCGCAATGTGGCAGTGGTCAAGTTAGAAAGAATGTGATTGGTTGCTTACGGCGGGTAGGCGTGTTGCTAGAAAGCGCAGCTAAATATCGCCAAATTGTATCTCAACCTAACGGTAGATTATTAGATATAAAGGTTTACATATACATAAAGTTATATATATATATATACACATATATAAATGTATATACACATATTAGACACGAAACTCTGGATTAACACTATAGACGAGAGAGCCCTAATTCTCCACTCACACTCTGCGAAACCCAAGGCTTCCAAATACCTGATGCTCAACAACTCAGTAATGTCCAGTAGTGCTAAGTTTAATCTTCTGATCGCAGATTTGGTACGAGTGATGAAGAATGTGTCCCGCATGTGCGACCCAACAGAAATGGAAAGACACATCCAACACTTCATCAACCGCATGCAGTTCTCTGGCTACAACCAAAGAGACAGAGTCAGAGTATACGAAGGAGCCATGGAGAAGTATAAGACCCTCATAGAACTGGACATGAAAGGAATTTGCCCATTATACAGGAGCAAATCATGGAATAGCTTAGATAGTGCTAGACATAAGATAGGGAAATCTACCTCATGGTACGACAACCAGAGATACCAGAGTGTCATGTTTGTGGACGCTATCCCTGGAGGGAAATTAACTAACCAGTGTAGAAAGGCCCTGAGAAAGACCCACTTAAAGATTAAGGTGGTAGAAAAGCCAGAAAGCACCATAAAATCCCTGATCAGCAAAACCTACCCTTTTCAGAAAACCCACCCTACTAATAGGAAATGTATCATATGTAGGGTAAACCCCCGGATAAACTGTAAAACTAGAAATGTAGTCTACAGCATAAGATGTACAGAGGGTACTTTCAGAAACATGACAACAACATACATAGGCGAGACAGCTCGTAATATAGGTGAAAGGATAGACCAACACGGGAGGGAACTAAAAGGACGAAAAAACGGTTCAGTACTATACGAACATGCCAGACAACAACACGACGGTAACATAGGCAACATAGAAATTAGAATAATATCTAAACATAGAAATGACCCAGCAGATAGGCAAATCAGAGAGGCCAGAGAAATAGAACTTAGAAGACCCAGGCTAAACAGAAAGAATGAATGAAATAACAACAACACCCAAACAAACAACACTGACCTAAGAGAAGTATAAATACATAAATAGATAAATAAATAAATAAATGCATACACAAGCACAATAACAACAAACACATATAAACACACACTAGTAAAGATAGAATACATTAACCAATACACAGTCACTCAATCACGAACACACATCAAACAAAACACTATACACACACGCAAACGCATGCGCGAAGAAGACAAAATAAAATAAACAAATAAATAAATATATAAACAGACTAAATAAAGATGGCGTAGAAAATACAATGTAACGGGAGATAACAATAGCACCACTGACTATGTTGCAGATGTGCAACGAAAGAACTTTGATAAACTATATATATGTGTTTGTGTCTATATTGTATCTGTATTATTTTTGACCGTTGGTCAGTCAATGGCAACATTGAAGATCGAATAAATTAGATTACCGATATAAAATACCCAGAAGCGTGTTCTGTTATTAAGTGTGTTCTATTATTAATTCTGGAAATATTACACAAATATGATCCTCCCCAAGTATAACAATATACACATAGCCGTTGCTCGCACCAACCGGAGGTATATGGTCTTTAAAGCGATGAAATGCCTATGATATTTGGAAGATCACTGATGAAGGACAAACTTTTTTCATATATATGTATATATATATATATATATATATATATATATATATATATACATATATGTATATATATATATATATATATATATATATATATATATATATATATATATATATATATATATATATATATATATATATATATATATATATATATATATATATATACATATATCAAGATAAGCAGAACAAGTAAAATTCAACCAATTTTTCAAAATAAATCAAAATTAATATACAATTAAAATTAATCAAAATTAAAAAATATAATATAAATATTTACCTATTCAAATGGCCCTAACTGTACAGTTTCACGATGCAAAACATTAGATATCACGTGGATATTAATGGAAAAGCAACGACCATCAGAGAAGCATTTTCCTGTCCTAGGGTTAAAAACCCCAGGAACGACAAAATATATGACCTCACTCCAACTAATACAGGTCTCAAAGGTCGTGAAAGTGACCCGTAAATACATTGGTGTATAGTGAAGGCGGGAAATCGTAGACTAGCCGTCTATGATCGCTACCAAAAAAGATTTTTAGCAACTAAATAGAACGACAGGATTTTTCTCTACATACTGGAGAATGTTGAATAAGGTTAATATATTTCTGAGGGTACAATGTACCCCCGGAAATATATAGTGTGTTTATGATTTAAGGTGGTTCTATGGTAATAATTTGATATACCAGAACTTAATATCAAGATAAGCAGAACAAGTAAAATTCAACCAATTTTTAAAAATAAATCAAAATTAATATACAATTAAAGTTAATCAAAATTAAAAAATATAATATAAATATTTACCTATTCAAATGGCCCTAACTGTACAGTTTCACGATGCAAAACATTAGTATATATGTATATATATATATAAATATATACACACACATATATATATATATATATATATATATATATATATATATATATATATATATATACATATATATATATACATATATATATACATATATATATATATATACATATATATATATATATATATATATATATATATATATATATATATATATACATATATATATATATATATATATACATATATATATGGTGGCTGCCAACTCTTTTTCGAGTACGGCCACTAATTTATATCCATGTAGGAGAACCCCTACCGATGTGCTGAACGAGTGTGACTTTTTAGTCCAGCCAGCGGCTTGAAAACTCTGGTACAAACACTACTCTTGTGACAATTATAGACACATAGTGCTGGGCCCATGGTACCATGTGACGACAAGTGCAGAGAGATCTCCAGATATAAAGCAATGCCTGTGCCGTGAAGCTTTTATAGTGAGCAAAGGCACTGCACAAAGCCAGTCCCACTCTCTTAACCAAGATGATATTTAACAATAAGAAGAACAAGTCAACATCATTGGTAACCACCAGAGTAGCAGGTGTTATATTAGAGATTTCTTTCTCCTAGAATTCTGCCTTGACAAAGTCTAAGGGGTCATCTCTCCTGGTGATTTTGGATGGCCATTGACTCTTAAGAGCTCCTTTGCCAGGTTTTGTTTTTAGTCCTGCAGGATGTCCAAAGTCACCCTCCTCACCAAGAAACCTTGGTGGGGTTGCCAGTTTAGTCGCCAACGACCCGTCCATGAGGCAGGTTGTACTGGGATACATATTATGGATACATGTTTCCTAACTTATTCGTATTTGTTCTCTTGTATTGTCAGCTCAAACGTATGTTAAGTTTTATTTATTTCGGGTTTTTATTTTCTAAAGTAGGTGTTATGTGTGTGTGTATGTGTATGTTTGGATGGTTAGCATGTTATGGTGTTGACATAATGTATATTAAACCATATTTAATGCTGGTCTATATTTTGAATGAACATATTTTCCTTATTTATTCGTATTTGTTCTGTTGTATTGTCAGCGCAAAGTTAACATGGGAAGACTTGGAATTTGGGTATCTTATTACTTGCGCATATGTCTAGATATTCGCCTAGTGGTATCTGTCTCGTGGTTGGATCTGGTAATTTTTGGCGATGAACTGTCATTCTGTTTCTGAGTGTGAGTTTAGTTTGTCCTATATAATCTTCATTGCATCCTTTACATTTAATGGCATAAATTAGACTCTTTGATGAGCAATGAAGTGATTTTTTACAGCAAAATTTTGTCCTGATTTAAATGTATACGTGTTGCCTTTAATGACGTGAGTGCAGGTACCACAATCAGAGCGACCACATTTTTTGACTGTTGGTTGTGGGTTTGTGGTAGGTAATTTGCATTGGTGAGTAATGTTTTCAGTGATTTCGGTTGTCTTTTGCTCTTGATTATTTTGTGTGTTTCAAGGGCTTTTTTCATTCTTGCGTCTTGTTTCAGTAGTGGGATGTTCTTGTAAATAGTGTTGTAAGCTTCCGCATTTCTTGGGTTGTGTGTTGAGATATATGATAGAATATTGAACGTACCTTGAATTTGTTTCTGTTTTCGTAATTCATCAGTGCCTATTTATTGCTTTAGCCCTTTCTATTCAATCATTTATTAGTAGTGGTGGGTACTGTCTTTCGAGTAGAATTTCATTTAATTCTTGAAGTCTTTTATTTCGCGTTTCATAATTGGAGACAATTGTGCAAATTCATCTTGCTAGGTTAAAAGGAATGTTCGTCTTCGTGTGCTTTGGATGGTTGGAGGTGAATAGCAGGTATTGTGTGGAATCTGTTGGTTTGTAGTGTATGTCAATTTCAATATTTGTGTCTTTCTTTAAGATTAAGATGTCCAGAAATTGGAATTGATCTTGGCTGTATTACATTGTGAATTGGATGTGGTTATTGATGCCGTTTATTAAGTTTTTAAAATCATTCAGTTGGTCGAGAGTGTGGGACCAAAGAATGAAACTATAATCCAAGTTGCGTTTCCAATTCTCTGATAAATATTTTGATTTGGACTGTTCATGTATCTGGACTTCTAAGTATGCCATGACTAAGTTGGCATAAGTTGGAGCGGCTTTTGTACCCATCGCAGTCCCCGATATTTGCTTGAAAGTACTGCCATCGAAATCAAAAAGGTTGTTCTATAAGATAAATTTTAATCCCTCGTGATGAAGCTTTTTTCTATTCTGCCAGGTATATCTTTGGGATATTTCTCTAGCCAGAATCCTATTGCTTCTAGTCTGTATTGGTGTTGGATCGTTGTGTAGAGATTCACTACATCGAAAGACACAATAATAGTGTCGTTGTTGACATGTTTTGGGGAGGTGGTCTAAGAGGTCCAGATCGTCTCTTACAAGGTTTGGTATGTGTGTAAGAATTGGTTTTTGTAGTATGTCTATAAAGTTGCTCAGTCTGTGTGTTTCACATTATGGGCCCGCTACAATTGGTCTCAATTTAAGATTTGTGGGGTATTGTGTGTTCACGCAGACTGAGGTGGATTGTTTACAGGCATCGTTAATTATTTTACACTTGTGGATCTTCGGAAGACAGTAAAGGTTGCTGGATTTGTATTCAAAATGTGTTAAATAATCGCGTTCCTTTTTAGTCTTCCTGGCATCGAAAATCAGTGTGTTTAATCTGGTCATTGTTTTTGATTGCTGCTAGTTTTTAAGTCTTTCATAGTAATTAGTATTTTGTAAGAGAGACAATATAGAATTTTCATATTTTTCAGCATCAATAATGACAAAAGTACTTCCCTTGTCCGTTTCCTTAATTATAATGTCCGTATTGTTTTTTAGTTCTGGATAATCTCCCCTTCCCTTCGACTCGTGTTGGGTTTGGGTTTAGGTTGCGGTAGTTCATGGTATGGGAAAGTAACTATGTGGTGACAAAATTTGTCCAGAACTCTGATTCTATCTTTTGTTGGGTTGTAATTACTTTTATTCCGTACAATTGAATGGTCGTTATTCTCCTTGTCAAAGAATTCCTCTCTCTCTATCTCTCTATCTCTCTCTCTCTCTCTCTCTCTCTCTCTCTCTGTCTCTCTCTCTCTCTCTCTCTCTCTCTCTCTCTCTATATATATATATATATATATATATATTGTCATACTTTGGGAGGGTCATGTTGCCAATAAGAAACACACGCACCAGTTGCTTTCACTTCAATTTATTATATATTTATACATTTATAAATTTACAAATCTACAAATTTATAAATTTCTGGTTGGTTGGTTGGTTCCACAACCAGATAGTTGTTTATTTATTTACATGTTATTGGTTAGTTGTTTGTTCTATGTGTGTGTGTGTTTTCATTTTGTCCTTAATTGTAAGTTGTGATGTTGCTGTTCCACTCATATTTTCTATTTAATTTTGGTTGTAATTCTTTTATGTTTATTGCCTCTGTAATTTGTCTAAACATTGCATCTTTTCTGTACATTATATTTTTGTTTCTACATTGTCCTTCAGTACATCTTATGCTATACACTACATTTCTAGTTTTACAGTTAATATGGGGGCTTATTTTACAGGTTATACATTTCTTATATATACATGAGGGTCTTTGGAACGGGTATGTCTTGCTAATAAGTGTTTTTACGGAGGTACCTGGTCTTTCTACTATCTTAATATTGAGATTATGTTTATTTAGGGCCCTTCTAAATTTGTAGGCTAGTTCGCCTCTAGTGGTTGTATCGATGAACATTACACTCTGGTATTTATTGCTATCATACCATGAGTTTATTCTATTGGCCTTGTTCCTAGTTCTTTCTATTCTATTCCAAAATTTGCTCCTATACAAGGGACAGGTCCCATTTATGTCATTATTTACCATTTTTTCCCATTTGGGTCTGGCTCCTCTATACACTCTGATTCTATCTCTCTGATTGTAGCCAGAGAACTGCATACGGTGGATGAAGTGTTGTATGTGTCTCTCTAGTTCTTCGGGGTTGCACATGCGGGACACATTTCTCATCATTCGTACCAAATCCGCAATCAGTATGTTGATTTTGGTATGGTCCGAAATGGCCGAGTTTCGGTGGATCAGATGTTTGGAAGTCATGGGTTTGGCATAATGGGAATGGAGGATTTGTTTTTGGTTGTTAATGGTATCTAACCAGAGCTCTGTGTCTAGTACAGCTAATCGATGGTTGGGGTGTCTACTTGGGTAGTCTATAGTAAATCTAATGCTCTGGTGGATGGAGTTTGCTATTTGCTGGATGCTTTCCATTGTGTTTTTCTCTAGTTCCTGACTGTTCTCTAGTGGGGGTGTCTTAACTACGATGTTTATATCATCTACGTAGCGGGAGTACATTATCAGGGTTAAGCTGTCTTATAATTGTTCTTTAAGTTTAAGTCTACAGTCCCACCATACAATGAATAAGTTAGCTATGTCGCCTTCAATGCTAACACCAATGGCTGCTCCTTCCTCTTGGGCATATGTTTTTCCATTAAATTTGAACATATGTTCCTTAAGGGTTAATTTTATGCTGGCCCCTACCGCATGTGCAATCATTTTCTTCAGTTCATCGTGGTTTTCGGGTGTCCGTATGGCTCTGGTCCACCCGTTCCATCTATCTGTGTGGGTTTTCTTGGCCATTGTGGTAATGGTAGATGGTCTGCCTCTTGCTGGTCTTGTAGGGCACAGGTTGCTAAGGTCATATGTGTCTAGGTAACTATTACTATGGGTAAGCTTAAGTAGAAGTCCCAGCTCACTGGTATCAATCCCCCGGAACTCAACCTTGCTCTCGCTGATCATTTCTACGCATTTCTCCACAGCAAAATCCACGTCAATAGATGGATACAGGGACACAACATCCATACTGCCTATTATGCAGTTTGTTAGGTCCCCTGATCGGTTATTCCCGCCGATTCTGCTGAGGAGGTCCTCGGTGCTCTCACATACATCTGGGGACATCTCAATGATGGGGCGTATGATCAGGGAGAGGAAGTAGGACAGTCTGTAGTTACTAGCAATGTTAGCTCCACAGACTGGCCGTGTTGGTGGTCCCGCGACAGGGTCACAGCCCGTTTTATGGTCTTTTCGAAGCCCATACAACGCCGGCACGTCATTGTTCCAGGCCTGGAAGTTGTTGGCAGTCCTTTTGTTGGGCTGCATTATATTCGTCCACATCACCATATGGGCATTGAGGGCTTTTTCTCTATCCTCATGCTCCTGTGGTATTACCTCTTTTGTGTTAGTGATGTGGGGTTGCATTGCCTGGATGTAGTTTGGCAGGCTGTCAACCGACATTCTGCCAGACTTGTCTGTTGGAAAGCATGCTATCTATCCATTACGCGAGCGTTGCATGAGCTTACGCAAGCCATTTGCAGATTTTTCCCCAGTTGCTGGGCCTCCATTCTATTATGCTTCTTGCTATACTGTTCTATAATATTTCTAAGTTCGGATCTAGCTATACTAAATTGTGCTTCTGTTTGTTCATCGACCTGCGACGGCAACTGCGTGCGTTTGTTAAATGGTAAAGTCGTGGCGTGGACTAGTCGCAGGTCGAATGATTTATCAGAGGGATTATAAAACGGAGAGTTCCAGGCTGCTGTTTTATGTGTACTAGTGCTATTGTTATTGTTAGTTGTGTTGTTTCTATTTCTATTTCCACCAACAGCCTCATGGTTGTTTCTATATCTCTCATAATTACTGCTGTCTCTTTCCACTGGCTCAATGTTGTTATCTACCCTATTTCGTGTGTCTGTGTGTTCGTCTTGGTTATTCTCTTTGTCCTTAGTCTCCCTTCTCCTTTTAATCCTATTACTTTCCCTTATTTCTGTGATTTCTGTGCTACTGTCATTACTTGTTTTCTGTGTCTGTGTGTTTGTTAAGATTGTGGTGGTGGTGAGAGGCATTGAATGCGTGTGTGTCGTTGTTGTTGATGTCTGCTGTTGTTGATGTGTGTTGTTGTTGTCTCCGTTGGTGTTATAGTTGTTGTGTGTGTTGTTATTGTTGTTTGTGTCTGCTTGTCTGTTGTTGTTGTTTCTGGGTACGTTGTTATTGTTGTTGTTGTTGATGTGTGTGTTGTTGTTATTGTTGTTTGTGTCTGTGTGTCTGCTGTTGCTGGGATGTGTGTTGTATATGTGTGTGCGTATATTGTTGCTTTTGTTTTTGATGCTCCAGCGTAGTTTTGTAAATGATTTTTCTATTTCTGACAGACAACTAATCATATTTACCTTCTTGAATGTCGCAAATTTCGGCGGCAAACATAACACAGACATTTCATCATTATCTATTTTTGCGTTCCCATATATGTTGGTGTTTTTGTTGTTGAACTCTTCTGATAATGAGGTATCGGCCATGTTGATACCGTCAATTTTGTCGGGATATCTATTGGTATACTCTATAGTATCCTGATTTAGCTTTGCCTGTTTAAGCCACTTTAGTTTCCTGTTAAAGTGCTTATCACATTCTTGAGTAATGTACTGTACTTCAGGGCGTATAAGGCTTATAAATATTAGTTTCTGTCTTGGTGTGGTGATCCTAACTATTTCTTGTATTAGGTTACGCTTTTGTTTTTCTTGATGACTTAATTCTCTATAGATCTTCTTTTTTATTTTTTATGTTTAGAATTAATGTTCGTTTTAGCCTATCTGCTTGTTTTTTGGTGAGTTGTAATCTTCTAACGTCGGTATTGATGGTGTTGGTGTAGGTTCAACAACAACAACAATAACAACGTACCCAGAAACAACAACAATAGACACGCAGACACAAACAACAATAACAACACACACAACAACGATAACACACACGCAGACAACAACAACACACATCAACAACAGCACACATCAACAACAACAACACACACGCATTCAATGCCTCTCACCACCACCACAATCTTAACAAACACACAAACACAGAAAACAAGTAATGACAGTAGCACAGAAATCACAGAAATAAGTGAAAGTAATATGATTAAAAGGAGAAGGGAGACTAGAGACAAAGAGAATAAACAAGACGAACACACAGACACACAAAATAGGGTAGATAACAACATTGAGCCAGTGGAAAGAGACAGGAGTAATTATGAGTGATATAGAAACAACCATGAGGCTGTTGGTGGAAATAGAAATAGAAACAACACAACTAACAATAACAATAGCACTAGTACACATAAAACAGCAGCCTGGAACTCTCCGTTTTATAATCCCTCCGATAAATCATTCGACCTGCGACGACTCCACGCCACGACTTTACCATTTAACAAACGCACGCAGTTGCCGTCGCAGGTCGATGAACAAACAGAAGCACAATTTAGTATAGCTAGATCCGAAATAGATTAGAAATATTATAGAACAGTATAGCAAGAAGCGTAATAGAATAGAGGCCCAGCAACTGGGTGAAAAATCTGCAAATGGCTTGCGTAAGCTCATGCAGCGCTCGCGTAATGGATAGATAGCATGCTTTCCAACAGACAAGTCTGGCAGAATGTCGGTTGACAGCCTGCCAAACTACATCCAGGCAATGCAACCCCACATCACTAACACAAGAGAGGTAACACCACAGGAGCATGAGGATAGAGAAAAAGCCCTCAATGCCCATATGGTGATGTGGACGAATATAATGCAGCCCAACAAAAGGACTGCCAACAACTTCCAGGCCTGGAACAATGATGTGCCGGCGTTGTATGGGCTTCGAAAAGACCATAAAACGGGCTGTGACCCTGTCGCGGGACCACCAACACGGCCAGTCTGTGGAGCTAACATTGCTAGTAACTACAGACTGTCCTACTTCATCTCCCTGATCATACGCCCCATTATTGAGATGTCCCCAGATGTATGTGACAGCACGGAGGACCTCCTCAGCAGAATCGGCGGGAATAACCGATCTGGGGACCTAACAAACTGCATAATAGGCAGTATGGATGTTATGTCCCTGTATCCATCTATTGACGTGGATTTTGCTGTGGAGAAATGCGTAGAAATGATCAGCTAGAGCAAGGTTGAGTTCCGTGGGATTAATACCAGTGAGCTGGGACTTCTACTTAAGCTTACCCATAGTAATAGTTACCTAGACACATATGACCTTAGCAACCTGTGCCCTACAAGACAAGCAAGAGGCAAACCACCTACCATTACCTCAATGGCCAAGAAAACCCACACAGATAGATGGAACGGGTGGACCAAAGCCATACGGACACCCGAAAACCACGATGAACTGAAGAAAATGATTGCACATGCGGTAGGGGCCAGCATAAAATTAACCCTTAAGGAGCATATGTTCAAATTTAATGGAAAAACATATGCCCAAGAGGAAGGAGCAGCCATTGCTGTTAGCATTGCAGGCGACATAGCTAACTTATTGATGGTATGGTGGGACAGTAGACTTAAACTTAAACTTAAAGAACAATTAGAAGACAGCTTAACCCTGATAATGTACTCCCGCTACGTAGATGATATAAACATCGTAGTTAAGACACCCCCACTAGAGAACAGTCAGGAACTAGAGAAAAACACAATGGAAAGCATCCAGCAAATAGCAAACTCCATCCACCAGAGCATTAGAATTACTATAGACTACCCATGTAGACACCCCATCCATCGATTACCTGTACTAGACACAGAGCTCTGGTTAGATACCATTAACAACCAAAAACAAATCCTCCATTCCCATTATGCCAAACCCATGACTTCCAAACATCTGATCCACCGAAACTCGGCCGTTTCGGACCATACCTAAATCAACATACTGATTGCGGATTTGGTACGGGTGATGAGAAATGTGACCCGCATGTGCAACCCCGAAGAACTAGAGAGACACATACAACACTTCATCCACCGTATGCAGTTCTCTGGCTACAATCAGTGAGATAGAATCAGAGTGTATAGAGGAGCCAGAACCAAATGGGAAAAAATGACATAAATGGGACCTGCCCCTTGTATAGGAGCAAATTTTGGAATAGAATAGAAAGAACTAGGAACAAGGCCAATAGAATAGACTCATGGTATGATAGCAATAAATACCAGAGTGTAATGTTCATCGATACAACCACTAGTGGCGAACTAGCCTAAAAATTTAGAAGGGCCCTAAATAAACATAAACTCAATATTATGATAGTAGAAAGACCAGGTACCTCCGTAAAAACACTTATTAGCAAGACATACCCGTTCCAAAGACCCTCATGTATAGATAAGAAATGTATAACCTGTAAAATAAGCCCCCATATTAACTGTAAAACTAGAAATGTAGTGTATAGCATAAGATGTACTGAAGGACAATGTAGAAACAAAAATATAGTGTACATAGGTTAGACAGCTCGTAGTATAGGGGAACGGATAAATGAACACTGGCGAGACCTTCAAGATAATAAAGAATCATCTGTACTCTACCAACATGCTAAGATAGAACACAGGGGTAAATTAGAGAACATAGAAATAAAAATAGAATCTACACACAGAAAAGATGCAATGTTTAGACAAATTACAGAGGCAATAAACATAAAAGAATTACAACCAAAATTAAATAGAAAATATGAGTGGAACAGCAACATCACAACTTACAATTAAGGACAAAATGAAAACACACACACACATAGAACAAACAACTAACCAATAACATGTAAATAAATAAACAAATAGATAAATGAACAAAAACACACACAGACACCCGGATGTGTCGCATGCGCAAACTGAGCACACAACACACACACAGAAACAAAATGGCGTAGGACAGAAGAAAGGAAAGGCACAGAAACAAAGAAAGGAATCCCCAGTCAATGAAGAGGTCACAGAGTGTGTGACGAAAGGACTATGACCATATATAAACAACTATCTGGTTGTGGAACCAACCAACCAACCAGAAATTTATAAATTTGTAGATTTGTAAATTTATAAATTTATAAATATATAATAAATTGAAGTGAAAGCAACTGGTGCGTGTGTTTCTTATTGGCAACATGCCCCTCCCAAAGTATAACAATATCGGTTTAAACACACGATTTCAGATAAAGAATCTTGCTAAACAAATTCAGAAACGAAATGTATATATATATATATATATATATACATATATATATATATATATATATATATATATATATATATACATATATATATATATATATATATATATATATATATATATATATACATATATATATATATATATATATATATATATATATATACATATATATAGATATATAGATATATAAATATATATATATATATATCCATATAGAAATATATTTATATCTATATATATACATATATATATATATATATACATATATATATATATATATATATATATATATATATATATATATATATATATATATATATATATACATATATACATATATATATACACACATATATATATATATACATATATATATACATATATATTTATATATATATATATATATATAAATATATATATATATATATATATATATATATATATATATCATAAAACGTGTCTATAGAATCAATCAGATATTAAAATATATACTATTTCTTCCTCTAATCAGCATAATTAACCATATACATAATCAAATCCAGCAAGCTTTAAGAGTAAATTTTCTAACTGGGAAATCTCCGACAAACAATTGATCGCAGCCAGTTCGCGTTAACCCCGTTCCATTATTTATCAAACACTTCGGCAGCATGCAGAATCCGATCAAACACATCGTCAACCGTACGTAATTAGTAGTAAAATAAAACTTAGAAGAAATGCGCACATACCGTAATTATATCTCGACCATGGTTTCTTCCTTGTTTAGGACATCCAAATAATATGGACTGTCCCGAGTCAGGATTATCATCAGGAGACAAACTCAGAAATATACATTTAATTTCTCGGACAGACCCCGCCAAATTTAGATTCAAAAATGGCTAAGATCGCTATGTAGCTGTGTACCAGCCAGAGAGAAAGCGTGTGATTGGTCGCTTACGGCGGGTAGCTATGCTGCTAGAAAGCGCAGCCATATATCGCCAAATTTAATCTCAACCGCGAACTGGCTGCGATCAATTGTTTGTCGGAGATTTCCCAGTTAGAAAATTTACTCTTAAAGCTTGCTGGATTTGATTATGTATATGGTTAATTATGCTGATTAGAGGAAGAAATAGTATATATTTTAATATCTGATTGATTCTATAGACACGTTTTATGATATAATGCTCTGATTTTTTGATTTTAACTTATTAATTCTTCATTGAGCTTAAAAGTGAACAGTTGCAACACATATATGTATCATTGATTTAATTTAATTTAATTTTATGTATGTGATAACCTCTATATATATATACATATATATATACATATATATTTATATATATATACATATATACATATATATTATATATATATAAATATGTATATATACATATATATAAATATATATATATATATATATATATATATATATATATATATATATATATATATATATATATATATATATATATATATATATATATATATATATATATATATATATATTTCTATATATATATACATATATATTTCTATATATACATATATATTTATATATATACATATATATTTATATATATATACATATATAGTTATATATATATACATATATATTTATATATATATACATATATATTTATATATATACATATATATTTATATATATACATATATATTTATAAATATATACATATATATTTATATATATATATATATATACATATATATTTATAAACGGAAAAAATGAAACGAAATTTCATTTCTCACTCTTAGTACGGCTGTTACTTAAATATAAGTATGTATACGTACCTACATATATGTATACAGACGTACAATAGTATGTATACATATATATACATACACGCAGACATATATATTCAAGAATCAAAGCTATGTGCAAAGCATTTATTCACTTACAATTGTTTCATCCAAACCTAGGCTTCGAGTCTTCGGAGCATTTTTCAATGTTTGTACACATAATTGCCCTCCTTTCCAACGCAAGAGACATACATATACATATATATATATATTGATGTACAGTGGAGTGACATATATTATACTATATTATTTCTGTATAGCAATTCAAATTTAAAATCAAAATCAAAATTAAAATTAAAACAAAATTAAAACAAAATTATAATACATTCGGCTGTTAACACAGATAATGCAAGAGGATAGTTTGTTAGCTTTGATTGTTTTGAATTCTATATAACTGCTCTGTAGAACAACTAATGTTATTACATTGAGCTATTTATCTTACTGGTAATAAGGTAGTAATCAATTACTGACCTACACTGATTAGGGTTTAAAATATACATAACTATAAACAGTTTTAGTATATACATAACCATAAATAGTATCCTTAATATTATATATACATATATATTTATATATATATATATATATATATATATATATATATATATATATATATATATATATATATATATATATATATATATATATATATATATATATATATATATATATATATATATATTTCGTTTCTGAATTTGTATAGCAAGATTCTTTATCTGAAATCGTGTGTTGAAACCGATATTGTTATACTTTGGGAGGGTCATGTTGCCAATAAGAAACACACACACACATAGAACAAACATCAACCAACAATAAATAAATAAATAAATAAATAAACAAATAGAAAAAATGAAGACAAACACACACAGACACCTGGATGTGGCGCATGCGCAAAATGAGCACACAACACACACACAGAAAAAAATGGCGTAGGATAGAAGAAAGGAAAGGCACAGAAACAAAGAAAGGAATCCCCAGTCACTGAAGAGGTCACAGAACGTGTGACGAAAGGACTATGACTATATATAAACAACTATCTGGTTGTGGAACCAACCAACCAACCAGAAATTTATAAGTTTGTAAATTTGTAAATTTATAAATTTATAAATATATAATAAATTGAAGTGAAAGCTACTGGTGCGTGTGTTTCTTATTGGCAACATGACCCTCCCAAAGTATAACAATATATATATATATACATATATATATACATATATATTTATATATATTTCGTTTCTGAATTTGTTTAGCAAGATTCTTTATCTGAAATCGTGTGTTGAAACCGATATTGTTATACTTTGGGAGGGTTATGTTGCCAATAAGAAACACACGCACCACTTGTTTCACTTCAATTTATTATAATAAATTTATAATAAATTCATAAATTTATAAATTTCTGGTTGGTTGGATGGCTCCACAACCAGATAGTTGTTTATACATAGTCATAGTTCTTTCGTCACACAATCTGTGACCTCTTCAGTGACTGGGGATTCCTTTCTTTGTTTCTGTGCCTAACCTTTGTTCTGTCCTACGCCATTTTGTTTCTGTGTGTGTGTTGTGTGCTCAGTCTGCGCATGCGCCACATCCGGGTGTCTGTGTGTGTTTATGTTCATTTATTTATTTGTTTATTTACATGTTACTGGTTGGTTGTTTGTTCTATGTGTGTGTGTGTTTTCATTTTGTCCTTAATCGTAAGTTGTGATGTTGCTGTTCCACTCATATTTTCTATTTAATTTTGGTTGTCATTCTTTTATGTTTATTGCCTCTGTAATTTGTCTAAACATTTCGTCTTTTCTGTGTGTAGATTCTATTTTTATTTCTATGTTCTCTAATTTACCCTTGTGTTCTAGTTTAGCATGTTGGTAGAGTACAGATGATTCTTTACTATTTTGAAGTCTCGCCAGTGTTCATTTATCCGTTCCCCTACACTACGAGCTGTCTCACCTATGTACACTATATTTTTGTCTCTACATTGTCCTTCAGTACATATTATGCTATACACTACATTTTTAGTTTTACAGTCAATATGGGGGATTATTTTACAGGTTATACATTTCTTATCTATACATGAGGGTCTTTGAAAAGGGTATGTCTTGCTAATAAGTGTTTGTACGGAGGTACCTGGTCTTTCTACTATCTTAATATTGAGTTTATATTTATTTAGGGCCCTTCTAAATGTGTAAGCTAATTCACCTCTAGGGGTTGTATCGATGAACATTACACTCTGGTATTTATTGCTATCATACCATGAGTTTATTCTATTAGCCTTGTTCCTAGTTCTTTCTATTCTATTCCAAAATTTGCTCCTATACAAGGGGCAGGTCCCATTTATGTCATTATTTACCATTTTTTCCCATTTGGTTCTGGCTCCTCTATACACTCTGATTTTATCTCTCTGGTTGTAGCCAGAGAACTGCATACGGTGGATGAAGTGTTGTATGTGTCTCTCTAGTTCTTCGGGGTTGCACATGCGGGACATATTTCTCGTCATTCGTAGCAAATCCGCAATCAGTATGTTGATTTTGGTATGGTCCGAAACGGCCGAGTTTCGGTGGATCAGATGTTTGGAAGTCATGGGTTTGGCATAATGGGAATGGAGGATTTGTTTTTGGTTGTTAATGGTATCTAACCAGAGCTCTGTGTCTAGTACAGGTAATCGATGGATGGGGTGTTTACTTGGGTAGTCTATAGTAACTCTAATGCTCTGGTGGATGGAGTTTGCTATTTGCTGGATGCTTTCCATTGTGTTTTTCTCTAGTTCCTGACTGTTCTCTAGTGGGGGTGTCTTAACTACGATGTTTATATCATCAACGTAGCGGGAGTACATTATCAGGGTTAAGGGGTCTTCTAATTGTTCTTTAAGTTTAAGTTTAAGACTACTGTCCCACCATACCATCAATAAGTTAGCTATGTTGCCTGCAATGCTAACACCAATGGCTGCTCCTTCCTCTTGGGCATATGTTTTTCCATTAAATTTGAACATATGTTCCTTAAGGGTTAGTTTTATGCTGGCCCCTACCGCATGTGCAATCATTTTCTTCAGTTCATCGTGGTTTTCAGGTGTCCGTATGGCTCTGGTCCACCCGTTCCATCTATCTGTGTTCGTTTTCTTGGCCATTTAAGTAATGGTAGGTGGTCTGCCTCTTGCTGGTCTTGTAGGGCACAGGTTGCTAAGGTCATATGTGTCTAGGTAATTATTACTATAGGTAAGTTTAATTAGGAGTCCCAGCTCACTGGTATTAATCCCAGGGAACTCAACCTTGCTCTCACTGATCATTTCTACGCATTTGTCCATCACAAAATCCACGTCAATAGATGGATACAGGGACACAACATCCATACTGCCTATTATGCAGTTTGTTAGGTCCCTAGATCGGTTACTCTCACCGATTGTGCTGAGAAGGTCCTCCGTGCTGTCACATACATCTGGGGACATTTCAATGATGGGGCGTATGATCAGGGAGAGGAGGTAGGACAGTCTGTAGTTACTAGCAATGTTAGCTCCACAGACTAGCCGTGTTGGTGGTCCCGCGACAGGGTCACTGCCCGTTTTATGTTCTTTTCGAAGCCCATACAACGCCGGCACGTCATTGTTCCAGGCCTGGAAGTTGTTGGCAGTATTTTTGTTGGGCTGCATTATATTCGTCCACATCACCATATACACAATCATAAACGGATGTGTATGATTGTGTATAGAAGATTATATTAATAAAAGGAATTCCAACTTTGATTTACTCGTTTTATTTACAATCCTTTAGAATTTATAATGGTATTAGAATGAAATAGTATGGTAGAATATTAAATCTTAAGTGTTAATTTAACAAGTACTTTCATGCTTTCGCAATCTTCAGGTTCATAATTTGGTGACAGTCAAGTTTGCAATGTTCAACAGTTGAAAATTGCAAACTTGACTGTCAAACACATTATGAACCTGAAGATTGCGAAAGCATGAAAGTACTTGTTCAATTAACACTTAACATTTAATATTCTACCATACTATTTCATTCTAATAGCATTATAAATTATAAAGTATTGTAAATAAAACGAGTAAATAAGACAGTTGGAATTCCTTTTATTAATATATATACATATATATATATATATATATATATATATATATATATATATATACATATTTCTATATATACATCCATCTATATATACATTCTTATATACATATATCTATCTATATATATATTTATATATATATATATATATATATATATATATATATATATATATATATATATATATATATATATATATATATATATATATATATATATATATATACATATATATACATATATCTATATATACATCTATCTATATATACATATATATATATATATATATACATATATCTATATATATATATATATATATATATATACATATATCTATATATATATATATATATATATATATATATATATATATATATATATATATATATATATATATATATATATACATATATATATACATATATCTATATATACATATACCTATATATAGATAGATATATATACATATATCTATATCTATATATATATATATACATATATATATATATACATATATCTATATATACATATATCTATATATACATATATATATACATATATCTATATATATATATACATATATATATATACATTTGTATTATTCTCCAGACTCTAGCTATTGACCAGTTAATTTACTTAATTTTTTAGTTGACTCTATTCACTGATGAATAGCTTATGTTAATTTTTAACTCTTCTGTTGAGAACTCTATTCGATTTGTGATGTTTTTGCATTCTTGCAAAAATATACACAACTGAATTCATTCGCCTGATATAGGGGTTGCCTCCCTTGCCGATCCCCACGTGGGGTCAGCAATAGTCAGTCCTTGTATTAACATTGAACTAAAACCTTTTGAGAAAGTAGCTTCCTTGTTCAATCATCTTACCAGAAGCCTGACATTATTTATGTAAGCGGTCTGTACTTGATTTCGGAGCCGCAGAAACCCATATACTGGATTTTACCCAGTGGTCCGTGTAAATTTTCAATACCCGAATTACTTGATCGATTTTTTTTGTTTTCTTTTTTGGCTATGCGAATGATTGTTTAACCTTCGTCTCAGTGTGTTTGGCCTTTAACGTTTGTTATAGCTCTGGTTCATCTGAATCATTCAGCACTTGCGCACATCTCGGAGGTTGTTTTTCGTTATTTCGTGGGCCGAAATGCGAATCTCGATAATTTATGTTTATATATATATATATATAAGAGAGTATTGAAGTTTGCTTGAAGCATTGTGGAATAATAGGTAAATATCTTTAAGTCGTTTGGAAGCCTCGACAATGCAAATGGGTAAATCTCCGGGTAACAAGATCCGGTGGTGGAGAGAGAGATGTAAGTGGGTGTACGTTGAGATGCGTGCTGTGTATAAGATGTGTAGAGGAATGAAGGAAAGAGTATAAAGGATAAAATAAAAATAACAACACGAGAGAGAGTTACCTTGGGAGAGATTTAATTGTCCCTATATATTTCGGATTCACATCCATCAACTGGGGTTTTTTTCCGGGGTGGGGGAAAGGTTGTCTGTCGGAAAGGTGCGAAACGCGTCCTCCGCTGTTTGTTGTTTTGAAATCCATTTTGAAAAACTTCGACATATTTACTCCAATGGACAAACACAACAACAGCAACAACAACAATGACAGCCACAACAACAACAGCCACAACAATAACAACAGCCAGAAAATCAGGAGCAACCACTACTGAATTCAAGCATAATAGCTGAATTACTGAATGACAGTATCCCCCAGCCACTCAATAAGCCATCATTATCACCATCACCATCACCACTGTCACCATCTTCTGCCATATCAAGTGCTAGTAATGGACCAATGCTCTCTCTCTCCCACTACAGTTGTCATCATCATCATCACCATTAAGGCTTTCTTCCCCCACATCACCACCACAGCCATGCCAAAGTCAAAAGAACTTTTAAAAAAACGATGGAGCTGTATGCACCCCCACTACACATACTAGAAACCCTAAAATATGCCGCTACTCACTTCGTCAGAGGCTATGCACACGTAGCTACTTTATATTTACCCATTTACCAGGTACTAGGCGCATTAACACTGCTAGCCAAGACCAAAGCACGCTGCCCGCACGTATAGGTCGCAGTCCACAATCTGCAAACATCCCCAACGTGGGAGGCTATGTCTGCTGACTGACCATCCCTTCACTCATCTTCCTGGGACACAACGCACGAACAGAAAAGGGGCTCCATGCCAACCCACAAACGACAATATAGCCACCTCATGCTGCGGTAATGCTGTTCCAGTCTCCTCTAAAAAGACATGATTACAACAACAAAAACAACAAAAGTAATGTTGTTCCAGTCTTTTCACAACGACACGATTACAACAACAACAAATACAACAACAACAAAAATAACGCTGATCCACTCTTTTCACAAAGACACAATTACAACAAATACAATAACAACAACAACAAAAGAGGGAACTGCAACCCTATCCAATGTTGTAACCACAAATCCAATCAAAAACTGCTCCCTGAACCAAAAAAAATCTTTCTTTTTTAGCCATGAACCTGGCAAAAGAGATAGAGAAAAACATTTTAGCCATCACCCAACACCTTCCTTGCTGTCACTAACGCACAATCACAAAACAAGCCCCCTGCAACAGTCAAAACCAGCTACCGCTCTAGCCTCCACATTCTTACTCAATACACAAGATATCACACCATCCATCAATGCACAGAAATGGAAGATCCAATTCATTGAGGATTGGGTTGGTAACCATCCATTTCACATCCCCTTCTTCATTCTTACTGAGATCCCACCTTGACATCTCCCACATGGAGGCCGAAGTAAGAGTGAGAAATTTCACAACCATCCGGATCGTGTTGGCAGAAAGAAGGGTGGAATTGCCATTTTCCTGCATGATTCCTTTACGGCAGATGGTAACACAACATTCTGTAATGGATACTGTGAATCAGTCACGGTGCACAATAAAGCCAATGACATGATATCAGTTGGGCTCTATAGGTCACCACAAACACCCATAATCTGCTTCAAAGAATGTCTCAACAGTATTAAATGCTTTATTAAACAGTGCTATTCTAGCAACATACTTTTGATGGGAGATTTTAATCTGCCATGTGTCGATTGGTCTACTTGTAGTTTGAAACCAGGCTCCACAGCCTCAACCACTGACAAAGAGGCTGTCGAGTCACTTCTTGACTTCATGAATGAGTTTTTCTTGTCCCAACTTGTCCTTGCACCAACGAGGCATCAGAAGAACATTCTGGATCTAGTGTTTAGTAACAACACTAACACTATACATAATATTACAGTGGAAAGAACCCTTCTCTCAGACCATGATATGGTTCTTTGTAACCTAAGATTCCACCAGCCGAAAGCTAATCTCAGGGTCCTCTTTCCAGCCCACCATATTTGATAACATGGATCTCTACAATGCCAACTGGGATATAATTATGAACGAACTATCACATGTCGACTGGTCTTTTACACACGCACACACTTCCACCAACATCAAAACATCTTGGCAGATCTTTGTAGACACTGTCACAAATATATGTACGAAATAGACCCCACCAAAACCTGTGAACAAAACTAAGAGCAATATCCCGTGAAACAGAAAAACAATTATCAGAAAATAAAAATATCAAACAAAAAATGAACATAATAAAATACTGCCAACAGCAACACACACATTCAATGGCTATCACTCTGCTTGAGTCAAAAAAATATAACGTCCAGCAATGCATGATGACCATCATCAATAACCAGAGAATAGCTGAAGAGAGGTGGGCCATTGAGAAAATCAAACTGAACCCCAAAGTGTTCTTTGCATTTGCTAAAAAAACACAAGGTCACCGTCTCCACTCTTGGCCCCCTAGTTGATAAAAATGGCACACACCAAGACAATGCCAAAACCATGGGCGAGATACTGCAGATACAATACTGCTCTGTTTTCAGCAATCCTGATATGGCCGATCTGGGCCGTATCAGTGATGTTAATCCCCAACACAGTATATCAGACATAACGTTTAGCGCCTCTGATGTCTTAGCGGCAGTAAACGAAAGTAAACACAATTCAACAGTAGTCCCCGACAGTTTCCCTGCTTGTGTCCTGAAGGTGTGTCGACACCAACTTGCATCTCCTCTTGCTAATGTGTGTAGGAACTCACTGGACACTGGCTATATTCCTGAAAACTTTCTGTCCCAGTCCATTGTTCCAGTCTTTAAAAAGGGAAATAAGTCCCTAGCAGTAAACTACCGTCCGATCTCACTCATCTCTCATATTATCAAGGTATTTGAGAGGGTGGTGAGATCACAAATAACCCACTTTCTTGAAAGCAACGGCCTGCTGAACTCCAACAAACATGGGTTTCGTAATGGAAGGGACCCCCTAACGCAGCTCCAGCATCACTTTGATGATGTTTTGAGAGCCTTGGGAGAGGGCTCCAACACTGATGTCATCTACCTTGATTTCAGCAAAGCCTTCGACAGGGTTAATCATAAGATTCTACTGAAAAAACTATCCAATGTTGGTGTCTCTGGAAGGTTACTACAGTGTATCAAATGTTTCCTGACAGGCAGAACCCAGCATGTTGTAGTCGAAGGAGTAAAATCAAGCGCTGCCAAAGTCAGCAGTGGCGTCCCACAAGGCACTGTGTTGGGCCCACTTATTTTCATCATGTACATTAATGACATTACGGATATCATCAAGCACAGTAACATCAGAATCTTCGCAGATGATTCCAAGCTCCAAAGGGTCATCAACGAGGTGGGTGACCGGACTTTCCTTCAGTCAGACCTACTGGCTGTTTTACAATGGGCAGAAATGAATAATTGTTTCTACTTTAGGCACAAGGCCAGCAATTACCCAGTACATTACTGGTACTTTATTTTATCGACCCCGTAAGGATGAAAGGCAAAGTTAACCTCGGCGGGATTTGAACTCAGAATGTAAAGGGACATAACTATGCTAGAAAGCATGGCGTCCAACCCTCTACCGATACTGCCAATTCACCGCCACAATGGGCAGAAATGAATAATATGCTGTTAAATGAGGATACATTTCAATTAATCCACTTTATAAAAAAGGATGCCCTTAAACTACCATACTCTTTCCCTTCGGGTGAAACTCTAGTGGCATCCAATAACATCAGAGACCTGGGAGTAATTGTGGAAAACAACATAAGCTGGGCCACTCATATAAACAGCAAAGTTGATATGACCCGCAGAATGTGTTCCTGGATTCTTAAAACTTTCCACTCGAGAGATATCCACACTGTTATCCTTCTCTTCTCCACTTTTGCCCGACCCCACCTTGAATACTGTTGTCCACTGTGGTCACCGCACACGAAACAAAGTATCATGAAAGTTGAAGCACCCCAAATGTCAATTACAAAAAAGATAGATGACATGACAGACCTTGACTATTGGAGTCGATTAGAAAAGCTCAAACTTTATTGTCTCCAACGTCGCCGTGAACGCTACATTATCTGAATGATGTGGAAAATATTCCATCAGCTTTGCCCAAATGATGTTGGCATCACCTTTAGTCTACACCCAAGGCTTGGGCTGCGTGCTATCCGCCCACCACAAACATCTCACTCGCATCACATAACAACAATACGGCACAATTATTTCACTCAATTGGCCCTGCACTCTTTAACGTTCCACCAAAACACAAAAAGCAGAGACAGACCCCATCAAGTTCTAGAAGTCTTTGCATAAATTCCTTCAAGAAATCCCGGATAAGCCTCCTACACCCGGATATGCCTCCGTAAACAATAACTCTCTGGTCGAGTGAGCCATGGTGCCCAAACACTGATATGTAAGACTTCGGCAGGTGGTGCAATTAAGTTAGACATGGCCTGGGCCAATACTGACCGAAACATATCAAAGTAATCAAAGTTAAAGTTATATGTATATATATATATATATATATGAAAAAATGGCGTGCTGCGTGGTTGCGAAGGGGTTACATATTAATAAAATTAGTTCTTCATCAGTGATCTTCCAGCCTTCATTGGTATTTCATCGCTTTAAAAATCATATACCTCTGGTTGGTGCAAGCAACGGCTAAAGAAAGTCGTTGGGAAACGTAAATAGAGGGGACGAGCAAGACAGTAAACAAACAAACAAAGATGATAATGCAACGAAAAGTGAGGAAGAAGGAGTCAAGTCCTTGAAATCGATGAACATAAGTTCTGTGAAATCGTAGACGAGAGAAAAGAGACCATCCAACCTGGTTGAAATGTCAGCGAGGAAAGGATTTCGCACAGGTCAAACGGGAGGAAGTGACGGATAGGGAGTAGCAGAGAGTGAGTGATTGAAGGTTTGAGGAACACGCTAACTGAGAGAGTGACTGGCAGAGGGGTTAAAAAGAAAGTGAGAGATACAGAGAAAGGGGAAGCAGTAAGAAAGAAACAGACGGGTCACAGCGGAGGAAAATATATAAATATATGAAAGAAATGGCGGGCTGCGTGGTTGCAGAGTGTTACATATGAATAAAATTAGTCCTTCATCAGTGATCTTCCAGCCTTCATTGGTATTTCATCGCTTTAAATAATCATATACCATTGATTGGTGCGAGCAACGGCTAAAGAAAGTCGTTGGGACACGTAAATAGGGTGGACGAGCGAGACAGTAAACAAACAAACAAAGATGGTAATGCAACGAAAAGTGAGGAAGAAGGAGTCAAGTCCTTGAAATCGATGAACATAAGTTCTGTGATATCGTAGACGAGAGATAAAAGACCATCCAAACTGGTTCAAATGTGAGCGACGAAAAGGATTTCGCACAGGTCAAACGGGAAGACGTGATGGATAGGGAGTAGCAGAGAGTGAGTGAGTGAAAGTTTGCGGAACACGCTAACTGAGAGAGTGACTGGCAGAGGGGCTAGAAAGAAAGTGAGAGATACAGAGAAATGGGAAGCAGTAAGAACGAAACAGACGGGTCAGAGGGAGGAAAATATATAAATATATGAAAGAAATGGCAGGCTGCGTGTTTGCAAGGGTTACATATGAATAAAATTAGTCCTTCATCAGTGATCTTCCAGCCTTCATTGGTATTTCATCGCTTTAAAGATCATATACCTCTGGTTGGTGCGAGCAACGGCTAAAAACAGTTGTTGGGACACGTAAATAGGGGGAACGAGCGAGACAATAAACAAACAAACAAAGATGGTAATGCAACGAAAAGTGAGGAAGAAGGAGTCTAGTCCTTGAAATCGATGAACATAAGTTCTGTGATATCGTAGACGAGAGAAAAGAGACCATCCAACATGGTTGAAATGTCAGCAAGGAAAGGATTTCGCACAGGTCAAACGGGAGGAAGTGATGGAGAGGTAGTAGCAGAGAGTGAGTGAGTGAAAGTGTAAAGAAGAGGCTAACTGAGAGAGTGACTGGCAGAGGGGGTAAAAAGAAAGTGAGAGATACAGAGAATATATATTATATATATATATATATATATTATATATGTATATATTCTTTATATATATAATATTATAATACAAATATTAATAAAATAGATGTTCTTTTGATCAATTACATTTTATTATACATATTTCGGATGTACAACAGTACGTCTTCATCAGACAAAATATAATGATACATGACATACCCTGAGATGTTAAATGGTTAAGATTTAATCAAGGTAGTGATTAACCCAAGAAAAATTTAACATTTATACCCTAATAATGAGAAAATGCGAAAACGTAATAAATTCTATAGAGAAAGTGCGAGTAAGAAAAACGTTGCTTAATGTAACAGTTATATAGATATTACAATGTATGATACTATAATTTATGAATAAAGGGGGGAAGGGGTAATTTGCTGAAGGAGATTTATTTTTGCCGAAAGTTAAACGGTTAATTTTGAAAATATTTAATTTATTGTATTATAGGGTGAAAATTCAAGATATTGCCTTTATTTTTTAAATTGCTGGTTATTTATATATTAGTTATATAAATTCTATAAGTGTGTTAACATTTCAAAGCTTCTGAACTTCATGAGGGTAACATTTATAGGATTTAGATGGCCAACAGGAGTGAGAGTTTATACTGTTGATTATTTTCCTAAATGTAAGCTTTAACAGAGATACTGAGCGTATTAGGTATGTAAACCTTGTGAAGTACTTATTGTTAGAAATATTTAAATAACGATTATGTATATATATATATATATATATATATATATATATATATATATATATATATATATATATATATATATATATATATATATATAAATGAGCCAGTATATTTTAGGTATATGATAACAAAATAATAGATTCATGCATGTTAAGTTTAAATATACACCTATATATAACAGGGTGTAAATGCATTAATTATTCATAGTTCAGAGTAAACATAATCAAAAATTTAGAAGTTAACTAAGAATTTAGAAGTTAACTAAAAATTATGTATAGAAATATAATTACATACATAATATAATATATTATAAATAAGAAATCAAAAAACGCATTAAAAAATTCACAGTTATAAATAAGATCCGTAAAAATGTATGGGTTGGATATTAAACTAAAATTTAAAACTTTGAAAGGAAGATAGATAGAGAGATAAAGAAATAAAGAAATAAAGAAATAAAGAAATAATGGTATTGATCAAAGTTAGTAAACTAATGTTATATGTGTCATTGTTCCGGCATGTTATTGAACAAGTGTCTTTCATTCGAGCGTTATTTCTTCTATAGATAGTTAAAAAATAATGCAATATTAAAGGCCATTAATGTTTTTCCCTGTTGATTATATATGTCTGACAACCCAATTTTTAATGGTTTAATGCTAGACTCTGTTTTTTTCTCGTTTTGTGGGAGACTAAGAATGTGGATGTAGCTTTATGGAGGCAACTAGAGAATAATTCATTTTTTTGTTAATTAGGGTCTCATAGTTATTAATAATCAACAGGGTCTCCATTGTACAGAGCGCGCAGTTATTTGATATACTAGAGTTTCGGTAAATTCCAGAGTTACAAAGTTTTGTCCAAAGAATGGAGTATTTTAAATTTTTTCTCTTTTAATGACCATATGAGCTGTGATAAAGACGTGGATGATTTCCTCTCTGAGTTTGAGAATGAGCATTTATGTATCGCAAATCGGGCTTTAAATGTGGAAAAAGTTGATCCTATGTAGTTGTATTTGTTGTGATCAGTTTTTACGGTGCATTTATAAACCAAATTACTATCTAGACAATTATTTTGCAAAGGGCAATCAGTTTTTTTTCTACAATTACATTTTGGTTTAGTATCATTTATGTTAACTCTATTATTAAGATCAATATGTTGGTTTCGTTTTATGATTTTATTGTTTAATTTGGCAATGTTTTGGGCCATGTTCATGGTTGTAGAATAGGAGAATTTAACGGTATGTCTGTTAAAAATGGAATGGTATTTATGTTGAGTAGGGAAAGAGGTGTCAAGAGAGTTAAAGAATCATTTTGCAATTGGTGTTTTAACTGCGACCGAAGCAGGGGGTAGGCAAACCATATGACTGATTTAGTTCTAGTTCGTATCCTCGATTTATTTGGCATATGGGTGTGTTTGAATTATAATTATTAGAGTTTATCTTATATATGTTATTATTTTTATTAAGTATAATACTTGGATTATTATTATCTACATATTCTATATTATTCGTATATCCTGTTCTTTTTAACGCGTTGTTGTAGTATTCACCATTTTCATCGAATATATCCTTATTGGCTGATATTTTATTATTTCCTTTTTTGCACACTATTTACTATAGCGTCTTTCTACATATTTAGGTGTATTTGAATGGTTACTAACACAGTTTAAGTTTTCATTGGGCTTATGAAAAGGGTAATAGAAGCCAGTGTTTAAGTTAAAGGTAACGTCTAGGAAATTAACTATTTTGGTACCATTTTCAACTTCTAATTTAAGGTCGTACATTTTAAAGAATTCTATTATACTTTTCTTTACTTTATTTAGTTCTATATTGTTGTTTGACCACCGTAAATAAAGTGTCGTCCCTATATAAACCACCGGTAATCTCCGGCAGTTTTCTATTTATCATGTTTAATATGAAAATTCCCAGAAGATCAGTGATTTGCGCGGAATCGGATGCACCCATAGTGATATCAAAGTTTCTATTTCTATCTGATCGTGTCCAGAATTCCTTGTTGAAGTTAATAAGAGTTCTTCTGGCTGTTAGTATTATATTGATTTCATCCGTGGTTATATCAGTATGCTTATAAGCATATGAAATGGCCTTATTTAGAAGGGTAGGTGTTATGGAAGAATAGTAGCTAGTAATGTCCACCTGGATGAATTTATGGTTTTTTTAATCTTCTATATTCGTGTACCATTCTATGACTTCGTTTGTATCTTTCCATAAGCTCAAGTTAGATTTCAGTTTAAGAGTGGGTAATATTCTATCTATGATGTTTTAACTGATTACTCCTATATCCGATTTCGATGGAGTAATCAGTCTAACCGGCATCTCTTCCTTAAAGTTTCTTTTATGATCCTTCAGGTTAATCATCGGCTGTCTAGGTAAGAATGGTTAAGTTCTTCCTTCTATTCCTAAATTGGTAATTAATTTGTAGGCTTCTTCATTAATTTCAGTAAGTTCCTCAGCCGGAGCTTTTTTGTAATTTTTCATAAGTTCTTTTAAAATCAAGTTGTTATATTCATCTTTGCTTATCCCATATAGATTATTAGTTTTGTCCGATTTAACCAATACTTTGTTAACATTTTTAATTTCAGTGATTTTATCTTTTAGAGTTCTGAGGTATTGGTGACCTATATATGGGTTTTTCCTAAATTTAATTTGTTTGATTATACCGAGCATTTCTGTTTCAAAAAACTCCAGAAGTTTGTTGTATGGAGGATTCTTTCTTGATTTAAATAAAGATTCGAAATGATTGTTGTTGGTTTTTCTTTCAGCATCTTTATTTTCGAAATGAAAAGCTCTTCATATCAATCTTCTAATAAAAGAGTTTGTCTGTTCTATAGTTTTTCTCATGTATTCTTCATTTGAAGGTATGGGTATATCTTTGAGGGAAGTCGGGAAGTTTAAGAAATCCATATTTATTGAATATACAATCTATTGTATAGAAAAGCGCTCAAACAATTGTGAGCATTATTTTAAATAGTTAAACAACATTCAATGAGTATGTCAAAGAATGAGTTTTACAGTAGATTGGAAGCACTCTACGTTAAATAAATTTCCAGAGTTATTAATATTAAAATACAAATATTAATAAAATAGATGTTCTTTTGATCAATTACATATTATTATACATATTTCGGATGTACAACAGTACGTCCTCATCAGACAAAATATAATAATACATGACATACCCTCAAAATGTTAAATGGTTAAGATTTAATCAAGGTAGTGATTAACCCAAGAAAAATTTAACATGTATACCCTAATAATGAGAAAATGCGAAAACGTAATAAATTCAATAGAGAAAGTGCGAGTAAGAAAAACGTTGCTTAATGTAACAGTTATATAGATATTACAATGTATGATACTACAGTTTATGAATAAAGGGGGGGGGGGGGGGAGGTAAATGCTGAAAGGAGATTTATTTTTGCAGAAAGTTAAACGGTTAATTTTGAAAATATTTAATTTATGGTATTATAGGGTGAAGATTCAAGATTTTGTGGTTTTTTTTTTAAATTGCTGGTTATTTATATATTAGTTTATAAATTCTATAAGTGTGTTAACATTTCAAAGCTTCTGAATTTCATGAGGGTAACATTTATAGGATTTAGATGGCCAACAGGAGTGAGAGTTTATACTGTTGATTATTTTCCTAAATGTAAGCTTTAACGGAGATACTGAGCGTATTATGTATGTAAATCTTGTGAAGTACTTATGTTTAGAAATATTTAAATAACGATTATGTATATATATATATAAATATATATATATATATATATATATATATATATATATATATATATATATATATATATATATATATATATATATATATATATATATATTAATGAGCCAGTATATTTTATGTAAATGATAACAAAATAATAGATTGATGCATGTTAAGGTTAAATATACACCTATATATAACAGGGTGTAAATTATTCATAGTTCAGAGTAAACATAATCAAGACATTTAGAAGTTAACTAAAAATTATGTATAGGAAGATATAGGGAGGTATATATAGAGATATATATTAGGTATTAGTGGTACAGTATACTTTAGGTAAATGATAACAGTTACAATTGTATATAATAAAGTTCTACGTGTTACAGTTAAATACATATATATATATATAAGAGAAACAATAATAAATGCATGGACAATTCAGAGTTCAAAATAATGTCTATAATAATTTATAGTTTGGATATTTGCTCTATATTTGAATCATGAATATATAAATGCAGTAGGTATATTTAAAAAATATAGAAAATATAATTACATACATATTATAATATATTATAAATAGGAGATAAAAAAAAACGCATTAAAAAATTCACAGTTATAAACAAGATCGGTAAAAATGTATGGGTTGGATATTTAACTAAAATTTAAAACTTAGAAAGGAAGATAGATAGAGAGATAAAAAAATAAAGAAATAAAGAAATAAAGAAATAATGGTATTGATCAAAGTTAGTAAACTAATGTTATATGTGTCAATGTTCCGGCATGTTAGTGAACAATAGTCTTTCATTCGAGCGTTATTTCTTCTATAGATAATTAAAAGATAATGCAAAAGGCCATTAATGTTTTTCCCTGTTGATTATATATGTCTGACAACCAAGTTTTTAATGGTTTAATGCTAGACTCTCTTTTTTTATCGTATTGTGAGAGACTAAGAATTTGGATGTAGCTTTATGGAGGCAACGAGACACTTGTTCAATAACATGCCGGAACATTGACAAACATAACACTATTTTATCGGTAGAGGGTCGGACGCCATGCTTTCCAGCATAGTTACGTCCCTTTACGATCTGAGTTCAAATCCTGCCGAGGTTGACTTTGCCTTCCATCCTTAGAGGGTCGATAAAATAAAGTACCAGTAATGCACTGG
>OZ024741.1:314001836-314039336 GCA_964016885.1 Eledone cirrhosa | reverse complement strand
CAAACGTCTATAGAAATTCGTTCTGAGACGAGGCGATCTGTAGTGGTTGTTCTTGTGTTTGTTAAGTACATCTGACCTCTATTCTTATGTTGGTAGTGGTGTTGTTGTTGGAGTCAGGTAAAAAAAATGATAAAGTGGTAGAAGGAATAAGATGGTAAAGTAACAAAATCAAATAAGATAATCAAATAAAATGTGTGTGTGTTATACCCTCTCTCAATGTTAGAAAGATTTGTAATGTCACTCCTCCCATTGGTCAGTTGTGAGAGCATTCCTCAGTCAAAAGTCTATAGAAATTCTTTCTGGGGTGAAGCTCGCTGTAGTGTTTGTTGTTGCTATTGTTAAGTACATCTGACCTCTACCCTTATTTTGGTAGTGGTGTTGGTGTTGTGGTCAGCCTAGGTCTTGCTGCTGCTGACATTTATATGTATCTGTGTGTGTTCTTCATCCATACTGCCACCATTTCTCGTGGTGGTTGGGTGGTGATGGTGGTGGAGGGCTGTGCCATGCATATGAAGAAATAGAAGGCAGTAAAATGAAGAAAACAGAAAACAAATAATAATAAAAACTAGAAAATAAATGAAAAATTAATGAAAAATGAAAAATGGAAAGGGAGGACCCAGTGCCCACCCAAGAAACTCAAACAAACCCGTGGACCCCCCACTCTGCCCGGGGGAAGACCACCATGTAACAAGAACGTGAACCCCACACTAGGCACGCAGAGGTCGACCACCCTCTGCAACTGCAGAAACCCCGAATCATGCCCCCTTCGTAATGAATGCCTTAAGAAGAACCTAATATACCGATGTAGGGTTAAAACCCCCAACTCCAAACACCTCTACATAGGAGCCACATCAACGAGCTTTAAAGACTGTTGGTAGAATCATCGCCATTCCTTCAATAAGGAGGCCAAAAGGAAAAGTACGGCTCTTTTCGACCTGATCTGGAAGCTTAAGCTGGACATGACCCCCGTACTCTCTGGCCTGGTCCATAATCAGGAATGTACCACCCGATAAAGGGGGATCTTTCATATACAAACTATGTCTGAACGAGACCCTCGAGATACTAAGAGGTGGAAGCCGCCTGATAAACCTCAGAACCGACTTCCTCGGGACAGGCAGACACCTCAGGGCCGGAACCTTCCTCAAGCTATATGGACAGTAACAACACACTGAGATGTGAACATCCCTCAAGCTATAGGGATTTCTCCAGAAGATGTAGACACCTATTGGCCGGACTTCCCTCAAGCTATATGTGCAGTTACAACACCATAGGTTGGGAACTCCCATCAAGCCATAGGGACCCACCCAGGCTGAGCAAACACCATGATAGCTTAGAGATTGATTCTGACACAGCCTTTTTAATTTGGCCAACATCTTTATAACACATACACATTATATTTTACTTGAATCTTCATTTTTTTTATTTTTTTATTTTTCATTTGTTTTCTGTTTTCTTCATTTTATTGCCTTCTATTTCTTCATATGCAAGGTACACCCCCCCCCCCATCAACACGAGAAATGGTGGCAGGATGGATGAAGAAACAAACACAGATACTTCTAAATGTCAGCAGCAGTATGTCTTCCACATTGCTTTAGATTTTAATTTGTTTATTATCAGGACTATCTTTTCTACTAATTGCATTGTATAGTGTGTTGGCCACTACATCATGCCGCATAGGTAGATATGACCGCGATGACAGCTTTGGACAGCTGCTTATGACATGGTGTGACATCTTTGATGTTAATTCTGTATCTGTGTGTGTTTCTACCAAAATAAGGGTAGTGGTCAGATGTACTTAACAATAGCAAAAACAAACACAACAGGTAGCCTCACCCCAGAAAGAATTGCTATAGACTTTTGACTGAGAAATGCTCTCACAACTGACCAATGGGAGGAGTGAGCTTGCAAATGTTTCTAACGTTGAGATTGGTTATAACACACACATTTTATTTGATTATCTTATTTTGTTTTATACTTTTACCACCTTGTTCCTCCTACCACTTTATCCAACATCTTTCTGACTTTGATATTGGTTATGGCACACACACATTTTATTTTATTTGAATCTTCATTTTTATTTTTTATTTTTCATTTTAAATTAATTTTTCATTTATTTTCTATTTTTTATTATTATTTATTTTCTGTTTTCTTCATTTTATTGCCTTCGATTTCTTCATATGCATGGCACATCCCCACACCACCATCACCACCCCACCACCACGAGACATGGTGGCAGGATGGATGAAAAACACACACAGATACTCCTAAATGTCAGCAGCAGCAAGACCTAGGCTGACCACAACACCAACACCACTACCAAAATAAGGGTAGAGGTCAGATGTACTTAACAATAGCAAAAACAAACACAACAGCGAGCCTCACCCCAGAAAGAATTTCTGTAGACTTTTGACTGAAGAATGCTCTCACAACTGACCAATGGGAGGAGTGTGACCTTACAAATCGTCTAACATTGAGATTGGGTATAACACACACTTTTTAATTGATTATCTTATTTTATTTTGTTCCTTTAAAATCTTATTCCTTCAACCACTTTATCATTTTTTTGAGCTGACTCCAACACCAACACCACTACCAACATAAGAGTAGAGGTAAGATGTACTTAACAATAACAAGAACAACCACTACAGATTGCCTCGCCTCAGAACGAATTTCTATAGACGTTTGACTGAGGAATGTTCTCACAACTGACCAATGGGAGGAGAAGATGTCTTTGACACTGAAATTCGTTTGTTTAAATTCATATGATTCCAGTTCCTCAGTGAAATAACAACCCAACCAGGAACTGGGCATATCAGAGTATTGACAGAGTTAAACACCTGAACAACATGTGTACTCGTCTCTACCACACTAATTTGGACTGCCTGAAGAGCTCACAGCCAAAGATGGCTGTCACCGAAATATATATAGCAGTAATAAACGAAGCCAAATTTTAAACATTTGAATTATTTATTTTAGTTTATTTTACATTACTCCAGAGTAACCAAACCAACCTGTGCACCTCGTCGAGTGCTCCAATTTGCATACTGGGGTGTTGTTATACAACCAACATATACTCAAAATTTATATATATATATATATATGTGTGTGGATATATATGTATGATATATTATAGTGGACTGTTGAAGTGAACAGACGTGTTTCTGTTGCTCTCTACCAAGTCAATGTAGATTCTATTTTTATTTCTATGTTCTCTTTAGAGAACATAGAATTAAAAATAGAATCTACACACAGAAAAGACGCGTGTTTAGACAAATCACAGAGGCAATAAACATAAATGAACTCCAACCAAAATTAAATAGAAAACATGAATGGAATAGCAACATTACGACTTACAATTACGGACAAAATGAAAACACACACACACACATAGAACAAACAAACAACCAGTAATATGTAAATAAACAAATACATAAACAAGTAAAAACACGCAAAGACACCCGGATGTAACACATGCGAAAACTAAGCACACAAAAACAAGATGGCGTAGGACAGAACAAAGGAGAGGCACAAAACAAAGAAAATAATCCCCAGTCACTGAAGAGGTCACATAATGTATGACGAAAGATCTTTGACAATATATGAACAACCGTCGGGTTACGGAACCAACCAACCAACGGGAAATTTATAAATTGTTAAATATAAAAATTTAATTTATAATAAATTGGAGTGAAACAGCTGGTGCGTGTGTTTCTTATTGGCAACATGACCCTCCCAAAGCATAACAATATATATATATTTATATATATATAAAAGTTAAATAGAAATAACAACACAATCGGTAGAGTATATGCAAGGAATATATTAGGTTAACGCTTGATATAGCAGGAAGAGAGTCTTAGCGCTTGTGTGTGATTAAGTATGTATATGTGCTTTTTCCGGTTTTATAATTTTATGAATTTTCTTATTTCAAATCCTCCGAGGTTAGCTTTGCTTTTCTTCCTTATGGGCTCGATAAAATGAAGTACTACTAAGAAACTAGGGCCGATTTAATCGAATGTTCCCACCCCGGAAATTGCTGGCTTATGCCTACATCAGAAACCATTGTTTTATAAATTTTAATCAATAGACAGAGAGGCAATTTATAACTATAAACACAATGCTATTTCATTGGGATTTAGACAACTTCATCTAAGTAAATATATTTGGAATGTCTGTGTGCGTTTATTTGTATGTGTGCGCGTGTCTGTGTGTCTGTGTGTGTGTACATGTATGGATGCTATTTTATGTGTGAATTTGCATATTTTAAGTTATATGTGTACACGTCCATATGTTTCTGTATATTCATTTATTATATGTAGAATTTTTCAGATACTTTACATATTTTTTAGAGTTCCATTAATGGACTGTACATGTGACTTCCTAGCTAGCCGTGCTCTTTCTGGATCTGTAAAGGCCAGCTTCTCAAAATGTGTAATGGGGTAGTTCTTATTTATCACGCAGGAAGTTTTTCTCAAGAAGCTCCTTCCCAACTCTCATAATGTTATTTCTATCGAGCAAATAGTTCTGATTTATAAATGCTCTCCTACACTTGGGGGTTCATAGATGTTGACTGAGGGATATGATTTGACATTGAAATGGTTTCTGAACTGACGTTAGGCCTCCACATCCCTGTTTATGTTTCAGGTGTAGTGTTGTTCTAGATCACTAATGATGTGGAAATTTTCGGTGCTGATTACGATGTCTCTGGTTTTAAATTCGATGGCTCGGAATTCATCAAGCTTCCAATCATGTATTCCAAATGTTGGTGTCAAGGCAGTCACAGGAAAGAAATATTAGGCTACTGATTTGTAGTACGCAGAAAGTTCAGAATAACTTATTTGTCTTATTCTGGTGTTATATTCCCTGGTTACGCGTTCCTTGTGACAAATACCATTATAGGATATATTTTCATCCCTCCTGAAGAATCTGTAGTAGTCTACGTCAAATATCAGTGAAACGGTTAGGCAATAGATAGAAATATTGCTAGATTGACTTGCAGTTTTTCCTCGCTTTTCAATCATGTATGAACATTTATCCTAGCCAAAATTTAACCAGGTCTCGGTTTATCTTTCATCCCATGTTTTTTCTTGCTATAGAGTTTCAGTTTATCCACAAATAATTGATGGGTTGGGTTTGTATTAATGGCAGTTTAAATCGTAACACAGAGATGCTGTCTCCTTGAAATATACTTCTGTTATATTCTAATTTATCAGAGAAAATCGAGTCCTCCAGCTTCGTAAACAACTTTAAGATAGTAGAACAAGAAGAAGATGAGATTTCTATGGTCTTGATATTAGTGTCTGGGATTAAGGAATTTGGAGGGCCCCTATCGTCCAAGATTGGGAACAGAATTGAATGATTTCCTGTAGTCCAGCAGACTGTAACCATGATCATCCTATGTCACCATACCTCTGGCATGCAATGGCTCGGTAGGTGCTGCCAAGTGGGTGTCTTTGTTCTCAGGTACAAATATTGTTTATGTATGTATGTTCTTTTGATTTTATAATTTCACAAATTTTTGCCAATAAAAAGAGAGTCGGTTTCAAACATAGATACAATACTTTCTCATTAGAATTTATACAACTTCAACTAGGTAGATATGCATGCATTTCTGCATGCATGCATGTGTGTGCAGGTATGGTTGTTATTGTATGTGTGGATGTTTTGAGTTGCATGTGTGCATGTGCATATGCTTTGTATCTGTACAAGTGTAGATGCAGAATCACAGGCATATATCTGAAGGTAGAGTCAGGGTGGAGTATCTGCAGCTTTCTCATTAGTTCTGCATAGATATTCACCTTTTCACTAATCTTTGATATTTTATTGGCATCTGCTGGGCAGCTTAATTCCACTACTGTGCATGCCTTCATTTCCCTGTTCCATATCATTATAACGGGTCTGTTATGCTTGCATTTTATAGGGGTTTTTACTGGAACATTCCATCAGTACTCTTTTATATTATGTATATGTATGTCTTGCACATTGCTTTAGCTTTTAATTTGTTTATTATCAGGACTATCTTTTCTACTAATTGCATTGTATAGTGTTTTGGCCACTACATCATGCCGCATAGGTAGATATGACCGCGATGACATCTTTGGACAGCTGCTTATGACATGGCTGACATCTTTGATGTTAATTCTGCAGTGTCTGCACTTGTGGTCTCAGCTAGGTGTTTTGCCTGCATCCCTATCTCTTTTGTGAATCAGGTATTTCGTGTTGAATTCCTGTTCTTGGATTACAAAAGCGTATCCTTCAAAGTGGGAGCCTATATAGCGGTTGTTTGTCAAAATAGACTACTTTGTTCATATTACTCTCGCTTCCTGGCAACATATCCATGCATGATGTTTTGCTGATAATTATGCAGTCTTTCATCCATGGCTTCACTGCGGTACTGCTGGGTATCTTCTCTGTGTGTGAGGTTTTGATTATCACGCTGGGAATATCTTTCGAGGAGTTTCTTCCCAACTCTCATGATCTTATCTGTTTCATGCAGATAGACTTGGTCGATTGACGAGCTCCTACTCTTTGAGGTTCCTAAATGTTGTCGGAGGGATATGATGCGACATTCAATTGCTGTCTGGACAGATGTTAGGCCTCTGCCTCCCTGCTTATGTTTCAAGTAAAGGCGGTCTATGTCACTGTTGATATGGAAGTTTCCGGTGTTGTTTAGTATTTTTCGACGCCTAGCATCACTTGCTCGGATTACGTCTATCGTTCAAATGAGTATTCCAAACAATGGTGTTAAGAGGCACAGCAAAAACATTGTGTTTTTATTGTGCACAGAGAGTTCGATGACATATTTTTCTTAATCGGGTGTAATATTCCCTGGTTACACGTTCCTTATTACAAATATTATTATAAGATATATTCTCATCTAAACCCAGGTATCTGTAGTATTCCTCATCTAATATCGTTAAACAGTTAGGCCATTGATGAAATGTTACTAGATTGGGTTGTAGATTTTATGTATATATGTATGTAGGTATGTATGTATGTATTATCTCGGGTCACTCTTAAGTGCTACTGCTGACATGTAACCCAGTACAATCTGTCATACGGTCGGATCGTCGGCGACTAAATCGGCAACTTCACCAGGTTTACTTGGTGAGGAGGGTGATTTTGGACAAAATACAAAACTTGACAAAGAGTGAGAAATGAAATTTCGTTTCATTCTATTCCATTTATCGTTTTCGGTGCGCCTGGCCGACTGAACTCACACGATATGCAAATTAGGCTGCTTAGCGGTTAATTTTCATAAGGAAAGTATATACTTTCGAACATTCAACCATCTGGCAGAAGGGTATACGGTGCTGACGATAGCTAACATGCTTGAAACTAGTACATCGTTCCTGTGTCAGTGTTGAACAAAAAGGTGACGTGGTTGCCTTAACACCGTACGGCTTAAACCAGGCTGTCCGTTTGTTTACAAACGAACAAAGCGAACATTATAATAAATGTTCTCTAAACTGATACGTACATATATATATGTGTGCCTGTATGTATATACATATATATATATATATATATATATATATATATATATATATATATATATATATATATATATGTGTGTATGCTACTGTACGTCTGTATACATATATGTATGTACTTATACATACATACTTACATTTAAGTAAGTGCCGCTCTAAGAGTGAGAAATGAAATTTCGTTTCATTCTATTCCATTTATCGTTTTCGGTGGGCCTGGCCGACTGAACTCACTCGATATGCAAATTAGGCTGCTCAGCCGTTAATTTTCATAAGGAAAGTATATACTTTCGAACGTTCAACCATCTGGCAGAGGGGTAAACGGTGCTGACGATAGCTAACAAGCTTGAAATTAGTACATCGTTCCTGTGTCGGTGTTGAACAAAAAGGTGACGTGGTTGCCTTAACACCGTACAGCATAAATCAGGCTGTCCGTTTGTTTACGAACGAACAAAGCGAACATTATAATAAATGTTCGCTATACTGATACGAACATATATATAGGTGTGCCTGTATATATATATATATATATATATATATATATATATATATATATATATATATATATATATATATATATGCATGCTACTGTACGTCTGTATACATATATGTATGTACTTATACATACATACTTACATTTAAGTAAGTGCCGTACTAAGAGTGAGAAATGAAATTTCGTTTCATTCTATTCCATTTATCGTTTTCGGTGCGCCTGGCCGACTGAACTCACTCGATATGCAAATTAGACTGCTTAGCGGTTAATTTTCATAAGGAAAGTATATACTTTCGAACATTCAACCATCTGGCAGAAGGGTATACGGTGCTGACGATAGCTAACATGCTTGAAACTAGTACATCGTTCCTGTGTCAGTGTTGAACAAAAAGGTGACGTGGTTGCCTTAACACCGTACGGCATAAATCGGGCTGTCCGTTTGTTTACAAACGACCAAAGCAAACATTATAATAAATGTTCGCTAAACTGATACGAACATATATATATATATAAATATATATATATATATATATAAATATATATATATATATATATATATATATATATATATATATATATATATATATATATATATATATATATATATATATATATGCATGCTACTGTACGTCTGTATACATATATGTATGTACTTATACATACATACTTACATTTAAGTAAGTGCCGTACTAAGAGTGAGAAATAAAATTTCGTTTCATTCTATTCCATTTATCGCTTTCGGTGCGCCTGGCGACTGAACTCACTCGATATGCAAATTAGGCTGCTCAGCCGTTAATTTTCATAAGGAAAGTATATACTTTCGAACATTCAACCATCTTGCAGAAGGGTATACGGTGCTGACGATAGATAACAAGCTTGAAACTAGTACATCGTTCCTGTGTCAGTGTTGAACAAAAAGGTGACGTGGTTGCCTTAACACCGTACAGCATAAATCAGGCTGTCCGTTTGTTTACGAACGAACAAAGCGAACATTATAATAAATGTTCGCTAAACTGATACGTACATATACATATGTGTGCCTGTATGTATATATACATAAATATATATATATATATATATATATATATATATATATATATATATATATATATATATATATATATATATATATATATATATATATACATATATATATATGCATGCTACTGTACGTCTGTATGCATATATGTATGTACTTATACATACATACTTACATTTAAGTAAGTGCCGACTAAGAGTGAGAAATGAAATTTCGTTTCATTCTATTCCATTTATCGTCTTCGGTGCGCCTGGCCGACTGAACTGACTCGATATGCAAATTAGGCTGCTCAGCCGTTAATTTTCATAAGGAAAGTATATACTTTCGAACGTTCAACCATCTGGCAGAGGGGTATACGGTGCTGACGATAACTAACAAGCTTGAAACTAGTACGTGGTTCCTATGTCAGTGTTGAACAAAAAGGTGACGTGGTTGCCTTAACACCGTACGGCATAAATCGGGCTGTCCGTTTGTTTACAAACGACCAAAGCGAACATTATAATAAATGTTCGCTAAACTGATACGAACATATATATATATGTGTGCCTGTATGTATATATATATATATAAATATATATATATATGTATATATATATATATATATATATATATATATATATATATATATATATATATATATATATATATATATATATATATATATATATATAGATATATATATATATATATATATATATATATATATATATATATATATATATATATATATATATATATATATATATATATATATATATATATACATGCTACTGTACGTCTGTACACATATTTGTATGTACTTATACATACATACTTACATTTAAGTAAGTGCCGTCTTAAGAGTGAGAAATGAAATTTCGTATCATTCTATTCCATTTATCGTTTTCGGTGCGCCTGGCCGACTGAACTCACTCGATATGCAAATAAGGCTGTTCAGCCGTTAATTTTCATAAGGAAAGTATATACTTTCGAACGTTCAACCATCTGGCAGAGGGGTAAACGGTGCTGACGATAGCTAACAAGCTTGAAATTAGTACATCGTTCCTGTGTCGGTGTTGAACAAAAAGGTGACGTGGTTGCCTTAACACCGTACAGCATAAATCAGGCTGTCCGTTTGTTTACGAACGAACAAAGCGAACATTATAATAAATGTTCGCTATACTGATACGAACATATATATAGGTGTGCCTGTATATATATATATATATATATATATATATATATATATATATATATATATATATATATATATATATATATGCATGCTACTGTACGTCTGTATACATATATGTATGTACTTATACATACATACTTACATTTAAGTAAGTGCCGTACTAAGAGTGAGAAATGAAATTTCGTTTCATTCTATTCCATTTATCGTTTTCGGTGCGCCTGGCCGACTGAACTCACTCGATATGCAAATTAGACTGCTTAGCGGTTAATTTTCATAAGGAAAGTATATACTTTCGAACATTCAACCATCTGGCAGAAGGGTATACGGTGCTGACGATAGCTAACATGCTTGAAACTAGTACATCGTTCCTGTGTCAGTGTTGAACAAAAAGGTGACGTGGTTGCCTTAACACCGTACGGCATAAATCGGGCTGTCCGTTTGTTTACAAACGACCAAAGCAAACATTATAATAAATGTTCGCTAAACTGATACGAACATATATATATATATAAATATATATATATATATATATAAATATATATATATATATATATATATATATATATATATATATATATATATATATATATATATATATATATATATATATATATATATATATATATGCATGCTACTGTACGTCTGTATACATATATGTATGTACTTATACATACATACTTACATTTAAGTAAGTGCCGTACTAAGAGTGAGAAATAAAATTTCGTTTCATTCTATTCCATTTATCGCTTTCGGTGCGCCTGGCGACTGAACTCACTCGATATGCAAATTAGGCTGCTCAGCCGTTAATTTTCATAAGGAAAGTATATACTTTCGAACATTCAACCATCTTGCAGAAGGGTATACGGTGCTGACGATAGCTAACAAGCTTGAAACTAGTACATCGTTCCTGTGTCAGTGTTGAACAAAAAGGTGACGTGGTTGCCTTAACACCGTACAGCATAAATCAGGCTGTCCGTTTGTTTACGAACGAACAAAGCGAACATTATAATAAATGTTCGCTAAACTGATACGTACATATACATATGTGTGCCTGTATGTATATATACATAATATATATATATATATATATATATATATATATATATATATATATATATATATATATATATATATATATATATATATATATATATATATATATACATATATATATATGCATGCTACTGTACGTCTGTATGCATATATGTATGTACTTATACATACATACTTACATTTAAGTAAGTGCCGACTAAGAGTGAGAAATGAAATTTCGTTTCATTCTATTCCATTTATCGTCTTCGGTGCGCCTGGCCGACTGAACTGACTCGATATGCAAATTAGGCTGCTCAGCCGTTAATTTTCATAAGGAAAGTATATACTTTCGAACGTTCAACCATCTGGCAGAGGGGTATACGGTGCTGACGATAACTAACAAGCTTGAAACTAGTACATGGTTCCTATGTCAGTGTTGAACAAAAAGGTGACGTGGTTGCCTTAACACCGTACGGCATAAATCGGGCTGTCCGTTTGTTTACAAACGACCAAAGCGAACATTATAATAAATGTTCGCTAAACTGATACGAACATATATATATATGTGTGCCTGTATGTATATATATATATATAAATATATATATATATGTATATATATATATATATATATATATATATATATATATATATATATATATATATATATATATATATATATATATATATATATATATATAGATATATATATATATATATATATATATATATATATATATATATATATATATATATATATATATATATATATATATATATATATATATACATGCTACTGTACGTCTGTACACATATTTGTATGTACTTATACATACATACTTACATTTAAGTAAGTGCCGTCTTAAGAGTGAGAAATGAAATTTCGTATCATTCTATTCCATTTATCGTTTTCGGTGCGCCTGGCCGACTGAACTCACTCGATATGCAAATTAGGCTGTTCAGCCGTTAATTTTCATAAGGAAAGTATATACTTTCGAACGTTCAACCATCTGGCAGAGGGGTATACGGTGCTGACGATAACTAACAAGCTTGAAACTAGTACATGGTTCCTATGTCAGTGTTGAACAAAAAGGTGACGTGGTTGCCTTAACACCGTACGGCATAAATCGGGCTGTCCGTTTGTTTACAAACGACCAAAGCGAACATTATAATAAATGTTCGCTAAACTGATACGAACATATATATATATGTGTGCCTGTATGTATATATATATATATAAATATATATATATATGTATATATATATATATATATATATATATATATATATATATATATATATATATATATATATATATATATATATATATATAGATATATATATATATATATATATATATATATATATATATATATATATATATATATATATATATATATATATATATATATACATGCTACTGTACGTCTGTACACATATTTGTATGTACTTATACATACATACTTACATTTAAGTAAGTGCCGTCTTAAGAGTGAGAAATGAAATTTCGTATCATTCTATTCCATTTATCGTTTTCGGTGCGCCTGGCCGACTGAACTCACTCGATATGCAAATTAGGCTGTTCAGCCGTTAATTTTCATAAGGAAAGTATATACTTTCGAACGTTCAACCATCTGGCAGAGGGGTATACGGTGCTGACGATAGCTAACAAGCTTGAAACTAGTACATCGTTCCTGTGTCAGTGTTGAACAAAAAGGTGACTTGGTTGCATAAATCGGGCTCTCCGTTTGTTTACGAACGAACAAAGCGAACATTATAATAAATGTTCACTAAACTGATACGAACATATATATATGTGTGCCTGTATGTATATATATATAAGTATATATATATATATATATATATATATATATATATATATATATATATATATATATATATATATATATATATATATATGCATGCTACCGTACGTCTGTATATATATATGTATGTACTTATACATACATACTTACATTTAAGTAAGTGCCGTACTAAGAGTGAGAAATGAAATTTCGTTTTATTCTATTCCATTTATCGTTTTCGGTGAGCCTGGCCGACTGAACTCACTCGATATGCAAATTAGGCTGCTCAGCCGTTAATTTTCATAAGGAAACTATATACTTTCGAACGTTCAACCATCTGGCAGAGGGGTATACGGTGCTGACGATAGCTAACAAGCTTGAAACTAGTACATCGTTCCTGTGTCAGTGTTGAACAAAAAGGTGACGTGGTTGCCTTAACACCGTACGGCATAAATCGGGCTCTCCGTTTGTTCACGAACGAACAAAGCGAACATTATAATAAATGTTCGCTAAACTGATACGAACATATATATATGTGTGCCTGTATGTATATATATATATATATATATATATATATATATATATGCATGCTACTGTACGTCTGTATACATATATATATGTACGTATACATACATACTTACATTTAAATAAGTGCCGCACTAGGAGTGAGAAATGAAATTTCGTTTCATTCTATTCCATTTATCGTTTTCGGTGCGCCTGGCCGACTGAACTCACTCGATATGCAAATTAGGCTGCTCAGCCGTTAATTTTCATAAGGAAAGTATATACTTTCGAACATTCAACCATCTGGCAGAAGGGTATACGGTGCTGACGATAGCTAACAAGCTTGAAACTAGTACATCGTTCCTGTGTCAGTGTTGAACAAAAAGGTGACGTGGTTGCCTTAACACCGTACGGCATAAATCAGGCTCTCCGTTTGTTTACAAACGAACAAAGCGATCATTATAATAAATGTTCGCTAAACTGATACGTACATATACATATGTGTGCCTGTATGTATATATACATATATATATATATATATATATCTATATATATATATATATATATATATATATATATATATATATATATATATATATATATATATATATATATATATATGTATGCTACTGTACGTCTGTATACATATATGTATGGATGTATACATACATACTTGTATTTACATATGTGTATATGTATATATGTGTATATGTATACATATGTATGTATATGCGCGCGAAGATAGAATAATCGAGATGGATACCCGATCGCGCTGTTAAACCCCTGGGAGTGAAGTGAACGATCCCTTGCATTTGCCAGTGCGCTCTTCTAGGAGATGGCAACTCAGGAAACTGGGATAACTCCGACATAAAACTGCGACTCAGTAGTTACCGATGATGTTGTTCTTTTATCCATGTATGTGGATGACATTCACATGCTTTTTCAACAACATTGACAACCACAAAATTGCCAGCTAAATTCATAGCCGTAACATTGCCAACACCATTGGGAGCCACAACATTCCCAACAACATTGAGAACCACATAATATTTGGAGTGAAGCATTCTGATAACACAGAATCACTCTTCTTGCATGACGTCACATACTGAATTCTTTAAGGAAGTAATCATACAGACACTACGATTCAGTCATTCAAACCACCCGCCAAAAGCAAAAAACATTCCTGCGTACGGCACCTAATCTTCTGGAGGCAAAACAGGTGTAACGAGGCTACGAAAGCCACCTAAGATTTCCAACAATTCCTGGAAGAAATCAACTTTCCAAGATGCAATAAACAATCAAGTTTAGCGTATTGTTAAGAATGGCATATAGTATACAAAGCTGACACACTTCCCCGAGTGGTATACCGTTGCACCATGTCAAGTGATTTCTAGCGAGGAGCTGAAAATAGAACTAGTACACTCAGTGACTACCCTGGGAATACTATTTTTCAAACATATCAACAACATATGTACACAAACTAGCTGCCCTCCTCCACTACGTGGAATTGTGCCCGTGGATCTCCACGCATTAACTAATCAGATTAAAAGACATTTGTATATGAGTAATTACTCTGATAAAATTCACCTAGTGAAATGTCACACGAAATATATCAAAGTTAACATAGAAATCCTACTGCAAGACACGGTCACTTGCGTATCGAAGAAGCTATATTAATCAATAGATTTACTATTTTATAAACGGCAGACACAAGGTACATGAAGACAATTGTCATCACCCCTCCGAACCAATATCTACGAAGAAAACCTTCTTTCTTTTTTTTTAAATTACACTAACTTCCAAATATCATGAAATATGAAGTAATGTTTTTTTTGCCTTTCTTTCGGTAGGGGGCTGTCTTATTTTTCTTTACTTTTTACGCTTGCTATCTTCGATAGCAAGGCTAGTTACTTCAATGATGTGTTAGCTAGAGCTGGTTACCATGACAAAATAGAATACAACCACACATAGACCCAAACAAACCAATGACATAACCCGAACAGACACACATTAATGGTAATAATAATGATAGATGTAACCAAAACCAAAACAAGAGAGACTTGTTAAACCCAGCTTTCACTAAATCTAATTCGACTTCCACAATGAAATTAAATAAGAGGGTGAGGAACCGTTCCGCTCTATGATATAACCAACCCAACTCCTTAGTACTACAAAAAACATAGCTAGAATTTTCTTTGACGCGTTAGATAAGTGTTTTCCAAAATCACACAAGTACAGTGGAATTTTTAATCGACAGACGATTAAACTCCCTTACACAACAAGCAAAAACATAACACAAAACATAGGAAATATTAATTATGGATATCTAAGAATTAGACATAACAGAAAAATACACAATAGCAAACAAATCAATGAACAGCAAACAACGCGATTAATGTACAAAACACCATAAACACAAATGTAACCCCTATAATAATTGGCTCTATGGTGTTTTATGAGACCTCACTATGTTCCAAACCTTGGTACGAGTTCTCCTGATGAAGGATATCTTCCTTATTTCTATTCACCAATCTCGAAAGCTCTAATTATAACGAGTCATTGGCACTGCCTACTAACCATCTAACAAAACACCTACCAAACAAGGCATCGAACCTTTCTCTAAAACACTAAGGAAACCACCTACCAATTAAACACACCACCAATTAAACTACCCACCAAACTACCCATTAAACAACCAACAAAACCACCAATCTAATCCCCCACCAAACTACCTACAAAACCAGCCATTAAATAACCAATAGAATTATCTATTAAACTACCCTCCAAACGAGCACCCAAACTATCCTCAAATACGCCCACTAAACAGCCCACAACACCTTCCACAAAGCTTCGTATTAATTCACCCGCCTATCTACTTTGTTTAGATAACATTGCCCTTCGTAGACCTACGACTCAAGGATCTATCCTTGGGAGTATCTCAACGGTTATATTCAACTGCAAATGTGAATGTGAGAAACGGGTTTCACCCACGAATTCTAGCCTCGCTGTAGACGGAAATATGGATTCTGAACCAATGCATGGTTCATGCACGTCTACAAAGATGTCATATCCCAATATGTGGCAAACTACACTTAAAAGAAAATACAGCATATCTCAAATAAGCATTTATACCAGTAATACTGAAAGTAAGTTCTGATTTAATTCCTACAGTGTTTTAGTAGTTGTTGTTGAAGTTATATATATTTTTGCTGATTCTGATGTGGTTAATGTTGATATATTATAAAATATATTCAAGCCATGACAGTGCAGATTCTTTTTCTGAGACGGTATACTATAAAATATAATATACAAAAAGTATTTTCAAGAACCTATGGTGTGATTCATAGAATTCACAGCTACTATTTCTACCAATTCAAGAGAACAGGCTGAAAATACCACTTTAGTACAAAATGTGGTGTGTTAAAGAAACCATCATCAATATTTCTACAAATCATCTAGTTTCTACCTAAGGTCTAAAAATGTATACATTATTTTTTCACATACACTCACGCACACACTCATACACGTATATCTATGTGCACATGAATTCACACGCGTACATAGCGAAAGAGACTTGTTTAGGATTTCCTCCTAATGTTTCTTTGTAATGATGAAAGCTAATAGAGATAGAGATTCCGAGAAAATACTTTTCGGAATTAAGTTACGGCCCTTTATGAGTTCAAATCCTGCTGAGGTCAACTTTGCAGTTCAGTCTTGCAAGTCGATAGAATGAAGTATCCTTCAAGTACTAGGTGAATGTAATCGATACATACCTCCAAGATTGCTGGCCTTAGCCATAATATAGAAATCATGATCATCATCTTCATCATTATGCTCATTATAGTCATTATATTCATTTTCTTTATATTTAGACTGATGTTCTGTCGTCAAAATTAGTCGTCTGCATGAATAGGCCATAACTAAGTTCCTCATCAACCAATACATCTGTAGTACCCTTCTCGAAATTCTGATTGTTCTCAGGACTAGAGTATTTTGAGGTATTTTATGACACATATCAGCACCTCTCATTGAAATCTAATTTTGAGAGTCAAGTGTTCCAATAACCACCAGAATGATCTCCATTCTATGTAGTTTCCGATTTCACTATATTACATATTTCAGTGTTTGATACTTTTCATTCTTTTCATCCTCGTTTTCTACTACCTTTTTTAATTTCAGGTACGGCAATGCCAATTAAAAGACAATGTCTTTTCTTCTTGTGTAACCGGATTATATCAGGTTTTCTTGCTGTGATATTCTCATCAAAATGTAAGTTGAAGTCCCATAAAAGCTTCAAACTTTGTGTTTCTACAGCAGCCTTAGGATTGTGCTCATACCATATTTGTGGTCTCTGCAGCCCAAGCCTTGCACACAGTTCCCAATGCAAACGTCGGATGATATTATTGTGTATCATCTTGTACCCCGCTTTAGCCAGTTCACTACACGCTCTAATTATATAGGCCACCCTTGTACTAGTTAATCTACATAATCTGCAAAATGGAGACTCTTCTGTATGGTCAATTTCACATAGTTCGTGAATCCTGCTCCATAGATCAAAGCTTCTGTTCCAACCTTCAAGACTGATTTCTTAACCCAGGTTCAACATTTTTCTTTGTCTATCCTACAATTCTGTATAACTGTCTATCCTATAATTGTCTCTCTTTTCATATTTCTAATAGATTAGTCTTGCGTCTTTTTCTCTTCCCATTTTCTTATCTTATCTTCCTTCGGTTGTTCTTTGTCTGACACCAGTATGAAATTTGTATTGTTATTTTTATTCTACCTACCAAATCCATTTTTCTGGCTTCTTATACAGTCAGCAAATGCAATATGCCCAATACCTCCATTGATTCTTGCTGTATACAATCTGTTTACATAAATGTTTACATTGAATGCTCCAAACATTGCCACCCCCCTCCCCTTCCTGGTTTTCCTGATTAATCTCTTGATCTTATCTTTTGTCCTCCTTAGTACTTCTGCTTCATATCCCAATACTGAAACAGCCCATATGTTTATGAACAACGTTTTGTTCCTTCCATCCAATTCTTATTTAAGATCAATCCTACTGTTCAATAATATTCACTTTTAACTGATTCTTTCATCTCGATCTCATTTATCTTATCTATTAACAAACTCCTTTGATACATATAACTATTCTCATCAATAACATTCATCAGGCCTACCTGTCACCTCTCTTCCGTACTAATGTGCACCAATTCTGTATGCCAAATTCCATGCCAGTAACTTTAATGAAGAGCTAGACCGTCCTTATTAATGAGTCAATTTGCTCCTAGCTCATTACAAACCACTTACGATTATCCATAAACATTAAATCATTGATATTAAACTGTCATTTCATCTTTCATATCCCATATCAGTTCTCCTCAACAACTACGAAAGAGCTATCATAGCACGGACCAAAGAGGAGATAAGCTATCGTCTTGAAGAATTCCTCTTTTCATGTCCAGCTCTCCGAGCACTCTCCTGGCAGAGCTCAGTTTTGTTTACCATGACGCCACACTGTTCTTTATAAGACTTATCACATTCTCCGATTTACCAAATACCCTTAGGCATTCTAATGTTCAGCTGTAGGAGGAAACCTCGTATGATTTTCGATAATCCACCCACACCATAGACAACTTTGTAAGTATTTTCTTACAATATTACAGTAATGCTTTATCGAATAGCAGTTGATTTTTAGGACCTCTTCTCCTTCATCTATAACTCCTTTTTATTCTGCAACGTTATTTCCAGCATCCATAAATGATTAGATATTTGAAGCCAACATTACGGTCATTAGTTTTCATATCATAGGTAGACATTATATTGGCCGAAAACTGTCAACAGCATTGAATAGCACAGAATAGTTCTTCTTCGGGTATTCCAACTTGGTATAGGATTTGAACTGTTTATCACTTCATTGAGCACTAGTGCTGTCTTCATGTGGACTGATTTGAAATATCTAGCAAATACTCTAAAACCCCATCTGGTCCAGGCCCTTTCAAATCTGGAATTTTTCAACAATGCTACTCACCATTTTACCTGTGATTACATCTGAGTTTTCAAGGTACCTGTCATTTCATGTTTGATGTGGGTTAACGACACTGCACCAGCATTATGTTCTTTATCTACACTGCTAATATTCGCCATGTTTTATACTTTTTTTTACTTCCGGAATTAATCCCTTTTTTCCAAAATTCTCCACCCTTAACTTCTTGTTAAAACCTTTCCTACTCAGTCTTGAATGTTCAGTTCTCAGTGAAATTAGCTATTCTTTATTCGTATTTTGTGAAGTTTGCTGCTGTCACGCTACGTCTGTGTTTCAACTCTTTTAAAACAACATCCAATTCCTTTTTTGTTATTTTGAACTTCCTGTATAATTCCTCAAACTTTCATTCATTCTGTAACTCGTTCTAACAGCATTCTTTCCCTCTTGTATCCTTCTTTTCTACCAGGGCCTAGCATGTTTACAATATATTCTTTAATGTAAGTATGTTTCCAACATACGCTGTGCCAGATCTAATTATATCATTGATTTCTCTGATGCCCCTTACCTCAAACTATTGAGAGAGTCAGTTAATCTAGCGTGTCACACCATTTAACTGTCTAGTCTCAACGTTTTAAAAGTACTTTTAATCAGTATATTTACCACGTCAATGCTTAATTCGTCAATGTTAATAGCACAAATTACACTTTACCCATTTTATGTATCATGGGCACCACTAGTTCCTGCTTCTTCATTTGTATCAATTTGTACATCTTCCGTTTACTCATTCTTATTTTCACCTATTAATTTTCATATTATCTCTTCCGACTCCAATTCTGTTATTCAGTATTTTTTTTTTCTTATTGCTTGTGCCTGATAAGACGGGCTGTTTAATTGTGGAGAAAAATATCCCTTAGGTTTCATTCTCTAAGAAACTTCTGCCTGACTAAAATTAAAGAGATACCATACTCATCTAATGTGTTGCTTCTAAAATATCACTACATAACAACCATATTCAATGGTCCCGCACCAAACAAAACCCCTCCAGATCAATGGAACTTCTACCGGACACATCATGATGGGTTTTATTCCCATCTATACCGTGATGTAAACTACTTGTAATAGTGATTTTCAATTATAATTTAAGTGTACTAGCAACCAGACTTTTTATTGGGACACCATGTCTAGGAAGGATTTTAACCAAGATTAAATAATCATTCTTGTCCATTAAACATAACCATAGCCACAGCTCATCCTGACTTCACCCATCGTAGAAATAGTTTGCACGACCGCTGCTCACCTAACGTAACTTGATTTGATCCTCCTCTCAACGCTTATGTCACCACACTAATGTGGAATATTTTCTTGAAACTTCTCATCAAACATTTCATACCACATAATTTTTCACAAAAACATGATCATACTTCCTTACAGCAAAACAACCAACTTCATGTAAATCATCAGATACTCAAACACTGTCAAACTCAAACCTAATTGATACCGCTCAGACCACAGTGAGGAGAAAACCAAGCCATGTAATTGCACGGACAAAAACTCCTGACCATTAAACATCAAATGACGGAAACGTAATATCAGAATGTACATTGGAATAACAACCTGCGAATTTAAGACAAGACTCTACCAACACCAACATACCTTTAAAACTCCGGCCCGTAGAAATGCTACAATACTATCCCTTCATATATGGGAGGTCAGGTGATAACAACATTACCTACGGACTGAATTGGAGCAACTTATTTAAGGCCAAACCATATGCAGAAGGACGTCGCCCGTGTAAATTATGTGCCAAATTGTCTTCGCCAAGAAACAACTATTAAATAAGGAGTGTAAAACTATATTTTCCAATAACCATTGTGCACATGAACACCGGCATATACACACTTAGGTAAACACAGTACTTTTGCACACAAAATTATGCCTCCACATCTGCAGATACACACCTGGGTCCACACAGTACAGACACACAAACTAGCACGACTCCACCTAAATCTCGTCATCAGACCCCACAAGACCACACCAACACCAACAACCCAGAAGATGATAAACATGTCTAGCGCTTGAATAAACACTTACGCTGATGCAGCCAAGTTTAAATAGCTATACAGTCACTTGACACCACAAAATTAACTGTACATGTTGTCGGCGCATAAGCAGCTAAATTCGAACTAACCCAAGCCACTCATCCAACTCTTAAACCATACACCAATCCAATAGCGGCATTAAAACGGCAATACTTAGCAAGGCATCTCATTACAATATGATCTATTGGCATGCGGTCAACCACTCCACCTCCCTTCCGATCACATCGAGACAACCAACACAAAATTAGACCTACCATATTGCATAGCCCAACCCCCACACGATTGGTGAATTTGTCAGTTCCCCTGTCCATAGCACTCACCATATATATATATATACACTGTATTACAAATTCCGCATACATATCCGAGTGTCAGACCACTCAGTCCATAGTACGAGTTAAGTATAATTAGTTACAACAATGACATGCATAATTACAAACGAATAGAATATTATTATTAATATTCGAAAAACTCAGATTACAGATAATGTATACAGCCATGCAGAGCGATAAACGTTTGTTAGTTACTTGAATATGGCAAAGCCGGCCATTAATCGCTCGTATACATGAAACTGACTGGCCTATCTGCTGATATACAAATCTGGCTGATCAGTGAATCTGCTAATATGCAGATCTGACTGATTAGCCAGTCTGCTAATATGGAAATCAGGCCGATCAGTCACTGTGTATTTTAGAAAATATCATATAATTTCACCAGCTTTGTGTGAAGTCGAAATTATTGGTGAGTAAACCCAATTAAATTGATCCAGTTCAAATAATTGGTTTAACCTTCTACTATTTAAAGTAGTGTCAGTCATAGGACTTTACCCATTGCTGGGACACCAGTTGCACAAGAAATTTAGACCAAAATATCGAAACCAAAGATTTCTGCATGCTACTTATTTTATAGATGTGAATCGCCAAATATAACTTTCACACAACGTCTATTGTACAAAAGCATTAACGTAGACATTAATACTTTTGTACATCTCACTCAGATGCATACATTAATGCATATAACATACATATGTGCATGCAGGCATGCACATATATATATATATATGTGTGTGTGTGCGTGTGTATGTGTGTGCCAGTGTGTGCGTGTGCGTTTGTGTCTATGTGTATGTATATATATATAATTATGTAATAACACAATACAATTATTCCATTTACCAAATGTTTTACGAAGACAGGCGACCTCAACAAAGGTGTCTGAAGTCGTTCATCAGAAAGGAAAATTTAATACAGATGTGAGATATGGAATTAAAAACAAAAGCTATTACAATTGAAAGCGAGGCTGAAATAAAAAAAAAAAGAAGAAATGAAATAATAAAATAAAATAACGGGAAAAAAAATATATATACACACTCAGACGCAGCACATAAGGTTAGGGAGTAAAACTATTTATATACATATAAATATACACATACATATTTTTAGTTTTTATAGATAATTTCTTTCTCTGTAATTTGTAAAGTTATTCTTTTAAAGTTCTTTAGTTTTGCAATCATTAGACCTGAAAACATTTTTTTAAATATTCGATTCCCATATATCTTTACATACTAACCTTTTCTACTTTTTCATACTAAATATATAGTAACTCTCTAATATATAGAATTTCTTACATGAAATACCTCCCCATTATTTATTTTTGTTTGTTTTAACCGTCTTTTATTTTCTAAGGATTATTTTTTTTTAATTCCATGCTAAGATGGATGATTTGTACTCTTGATGGCATATGACTTTGTTTCTTCTATTCAACTATGTGGTGCTTTAGATGATGTGTCTTGAGTGCCTAATTGATAATACTTGCATCTATATTTGATTTTTTACTTTGATGATTATATTTATTTACTCCACATTACATTAGCTCCTTTGGACCTTTTGAAAAATAATAGTAATTATTATGAGTGAATTATATAGTCGAACTTATAGTATGGCATCTGTCTGTAATCCCCCGCTATGCTACACGTGCATCTAAACTTTTTTAAATGTATTTTTTAATATATATTTAAATACATTTAAAAAGAATATATTTTGGAGATGCATTTTTAAATTTATATTTGAATTGCATGCCTTCTCTTATTAACTTTATTAGCTTTATTAACTACTTATTATATGTTTTTCACTGTAACAACATCTGTAACAACATGCTTTCTAAAAATTTTAATTTTCTATTGGATTTATCTGCTCCTATTCTCCATATGCTGTTCCTGCCTCTGTTACCTTATATAAATGTTTATACTTATGCTTAAGATAAGTTTAAGTATGTACAATCTCACTAACAAAAAATATTACAAACAAGAATAAGCTGAGAACTTCATAGGCTAACTATAAAAGAGTGATGCTGCTACGTCAGTGACATCTTGTATGCATTAAATATTCATATTAATAAGTGCATTGTTCCTTTCCAGGAACTATGTGAAAAAATGAACTTCATTTAGTCACTCCATTAGAGTTTGGAATTTTCAGCCTATGAAATGTTTAGCCGACCCTCGAACATATTTCCTCCAATATCTGAAAGGTAATTCAAACAATTCTCAACAATCACTTATTGCATCACATTTTCTCTCCACCAGACATCAGAGACAACGAATATGGTTTCACAGATCTAGATCTAACGGAAATATAAGTTGACACTTTCTCAAATATTGTGTTCTTTACGTTTGATTAATGTCTCCCGCCTTTACAAATTCCTTGATGTTCTACATTGTTATTGCCTCTAATGAGGCACTCTGCAACTCAAAATTTGCTACACTTTACTCCTGCTTAAATTATCATATAATTCTCCTGCTTAAATTATTTGCATAACTTTTTCACCTCATGCGTATTCATCGTATCCTAGCCAACTCTCATACTTTTTCTTGGTAATATTGTTCTCTCTCCATTTAAGGATTCCCACAATCTATCCTGTCCAAAGCAATGCCCGTCTAGTTTTATAATGCCCGACTCATGTTTTTAACAATGATTTACAGATGTTCAACTTGAACATCAAACAAGAAATTCAGACGAGAGTGTCGTGGGAATTCTCTCTGATTTTGAAAATCTATTAAGGAAAAAGATGTGAGAATCTGATCCCCAACATTTTTTTAATTGTTTAATGAATTTGAATGTTTGATAGTTTTCATTATTAATGTTATAAATATAGAAAGAGAAATGCGACACATTTGAGTTGCAAGTAACCCTTCCTTTGATATCTGTAGCTCATCCAGCTGGAAAACTGTAGCAGACTACATTCTTCTCTCGAAAACCTGTAATGATTGAAAGAAAACATGAGTAAAAATTAAACCCCAACATAAAACATAGTCTTCCAAATCGTCACATTCATTGTATAGTTCTGCGTTGTCTAGCTAAAAGTATCCAATGGGAGATATTTTATCTTTTCCCTCCTTGAAAGTCAGTGGAACAATACAGTAGAAGTTGATCCTGAAAGGAACACGGCAAGCTATCATGTTATTCTCACACTGAACCCTTTGTCTAAAAATGTTCAATGATATGAAATACGTTAGTTGTACCCAATAACAACATTCGGGCCTTAAATAGGGTGGCTAGACATCTGAGCAACCCACAAAAATGTATAAAGAGATATACTATTTCAAATGGCACTACCACAAGAGATTTTATCTCACTGATCTCGAGCCACATATCGTCTCTGTTACACGATTTATTGACAGATATATACAGATGTAGCTGAAGATGACATGCTTATTCTAAGTAGTTCGTTACAAGTTTGCAAGACAATCAATGAAGTAGTCTCTCAAAAACTAAGAGAGGGCGTGATGTTAAGAAAGAAGAAAAGGGTCAGAAAAAAAAGAAAGAGGAAAAGTGAGAGTCAAAAAAGTGAAGAGAAAGAAATGAAAATATGAGAAGTGAGCCTATATAGAGAAGATTATAAAACAATGTTGTTTTAGCTGGTCGTATCTATTGTAGTCTATCGACCAATGTTTCCTACTTTTTAAAAAACAGTAAAGATGTAAGATATTTCTTCATTTATTAGTGGACATAAGATTAATCCCTCAGTATTTAAACAAACAACATATTTTCAGAACCATTGTGTGCCTTGCAATTTTTTTGAATTTAGTAAATTTAATTTAACAGCGCCAACGCACGTAATTGACAATAAAAAATACACTAAAACGCCGGGATGGATGGATGGGCGGACGGATGGACGGACAAATGGACGGAAGGACGCACGGGATGACAGGGCAGACATATAGATAGATAAGTAGATAGATATATAGATAGATATATAGATAAATATATTGCTTTATTAGCCACACGGGCGCACAAGAAAAGGGGACAAAACAAGGACACATGCCGGGGATTTTACATACAATCGTGTAAAAATATTGAAACAAACAAATTTAACAATCGAAATCCCCAATAGGAGGGGGGCGCCACAAATGGGTTGTTTCATAACCCGTCGATAGATCAACCCTCAGCTTCAGGAGCGTGTTGTGCAAGAACTCCTTTCCTCCTTTTGTGCAAGTACTCCTTTACTCCTTTCCTCCTTCTGTATATAAACCTACAGGTATATATACAGAGAAGGCCCAATCACTCGAGCCATTTTTGCCACATTAACCCACCTTTCACTAGATTTACTGGAGTGCAGTGCCTCTCCCTCCACTCTGATTCTCCTTGTAAAGTGGTACCTAAAGAAGAGAATGAGTTGTTGTCCGTAGAGAAAGGCACCTGTCCTCAGTCCCCACAATCTTGTCCACCATATAACCTCTTTCACCTTAGACACTATACAGAAAAACCGCCTCTCTTTCGTTCTTGAAAGAAGTTGGCGGTTTGATCCTTACTAAGGACTCGGCAGGCAACTGGATTTGTCCTATACGCGACAGCAGCTGTTTAGCATAGTACCACAAGTCGGTTACGCCGAGGCAGTGTACAATTGCGTGCAAGAGAGTTTCAATGTTCTGCACGCATCTTGGACACGTTTTCTTGGAAGGAAACCCTGTTTTGTGCCTGTAGATCTTATAATAAACTGTTAGAGCTCCTCGGTAACACTTCCACGCCAGGGACCTCTGGAAGTTGTCCATGGGTCCCGGGCGGAGAGTCCTACCAAACAGACCGGTGAGTTCGTCGTCCTCGACGCATAGAGCCTCTCCGAAGCACATAGTCGCTCTTGTGACGTACTAATCCTCTATAGAATGTCGAAGTGTAGTCACCACTGATTGCTGTGCCCCCTTGACAGAGGACTGTGAGGGCCTGAGTGCATTCAATGTGCCATGCGCCCTTCTTCGATGTCCGCTTGACCCAGCACTGCAGCACAGTCATCGAGACAAGTTGCGGGGAGGCCTGTCTCACAAACGGTGCCCACACTGGTTGGTCGGTGAGGAATACATGTAGATGCCATAGCCTCAGCGCATATTTGCGCATCATTAGCCACGGCATTCCCAGCCCTCCGCTGGAAGGGTGTTGACAGCAGATGGATCTCCTCACCAGCCTGCTTCTTCCAAAGGAACTGGAAGAGCACGCGTTCCAACTTGGTGAGGTGTTCACGGGGACAAGGCACGAAGGTCAAGCGGTAGTAGATGAGGGACACTATGAAAATGTTCGCTACCCCCGCTCGACTTTTCAAGGATAGTTTGTACTGTGCCAACTTCTGGGTGAGCGCAAATACGTTGGCCATGACCTCGTTCCAGTTTTTCTCCACCTGGAAGTCCAGACCGAATCAGACCCGGAGCAATTTCACCGGTCCGTCCGTCCAGCGTCCGACGACGCTGTCGGACGGCATCGGCCTGCCTCGCCATGTTCCGAGTTGTAAACCGACAGACTTGTCCGGGTTCAGTTTTGCTCCTGTGAGACTTTCGTATTCCTGCAGTAAGTTGCCGATCGCCCCGATTTTCGATGTTTCCGACACCATTACTGTCGCGTCGTCGGCATAAGCTGACGCCGCTTTCCGAAGTCCCGGTCCCAACGGGATGCCTTGCAGCAGCTCAGCTCCTACTTCCGCAGTAAAGGCTCTAGAGTCAGTACTTACAGAATTGAGGAGAGAGGGCATCCCTGTCGGGTGGAACGCGTGATTGCGAACGGCTCCGATAGGTAGCCGTTCACCTTGACCATCGAGCAGATGTTGGTGTGTATTGCGGCGATCCAGCCTCTGAAGACGGGTCCGAGACCGGCTGCCTTGAGAACCGCTTCCAAGTATCGATGGTCGACCTAGATAGATAGGTAGATAGGTAGATGGATAGGTAGATAGATAGATAGAAAAACGCATTGAGTGACACATGCATAGATGAACTGCAGCTAAATAGATAAACCGAGAAATATATGTTGCGTTTATTATTTGAAGAGATATCGATACATATAAATATAGCTATGTTATATCAATCTGCAGAAAGCTGCTTCCTCTGACTCATCATCTGAGTCCTCCTCTGTCATTTCTTCTGTCTTTTGCACTGTCTTTTCTACTTTCTTTTCCTCTCTCTCTTCCGCTGTCTTTTCCTCTGTCTTTTCCGGTGTCTTTTCCTCTGTCTCTTCCGCTGTCTTTTCCTCTGTCTTTACCGGTGTCTTTTCCTCTGTCTCTTCCGCTGTCTTTTCCTCTGTCTTTTCCGGTGTCTTTTCCTCTGTCTCTTCCGCTGTCTTTTCCTCTGTCTTTTCCGGTGTCTTTTCCTCTGTCTCTTCCGCTGTCTTTTCCTCTGTCTTTTCCGGTGTCTTTTCCTCTGTCTCTTCCGCTGTCTTTTCCTCTGTCTTTTCCGGTGTCTTTTCCTCTGTCTCTTCCGCTGTCTTTTCCTCTGTCTTTTCCGCTATCTTTTCCGCTATCTTTTCCTCTGTCTTTACCGGTGTCTTTTCCTCTGTCTCTTCCTCTGTCTTTTCCGGTGTCTTTTCCTCTGTCTCTTCCGCTGTCTTTTCCTCTGTCTTTTCCGGTGTCTTTTCCTCTGTCTCTTCCGCCGTCTTTTCTTCTGTCTTTTCCTTTGTCTTTTCCTCTGTCATTTCTTCTGTCTTTTGCACTGTCTCTTCTGCTGTCTTATCTACTGTCTCATTCTCTGACTTTTCCTTTGTCTTTTCCTCTGTCTCTTCCGCTGTCATGACTCTGTCTTTTTCGCTGTCATTGCCGCTGTTTTTAATTTCTTGGTTTTTCTTCCTGCAAGTGGATGTAAATATTTAATTATAATTTAGTAGGTATCCTAATTACATCGTATCATGTTTACTCTATCCGCCTACATATGTTAATACAATCATGGCACCTGGTTTCTGTGAGAGTAGCTATATTTTGAACAAGTGGATAGTAAAAGTGAGAACTAGATTGTAATGTAGAGAACTATGTCTTTCAAGTTAAGACAATAAAAATGTTACAGTTGAATTACAAATTAATTACTAATTTTATTACAGCAAATGGAAATTTAAAAATTATTAAATAATATTGTACTTAACAAAATAAAAATAATTGACGAGTGAATGACGACTTGGTCACAATCTCATATTCAGTCATATCTAAAACACATTATATATTTTTCATCGAAGACAACTTCTCGTATCACTAATAATTTTCAGAGAGATATTTTCATCCAAAATCTAATTCCTCCATTCTTATATAATTGAAACAATTAACAGAAGTAAGATCATTATTTTAACCAATATAAAATAAGTCCTTGTTTCATTTATTTTCACTCATTCTGATACGAAAGTGATTTTCACCGCTACTGATTAATCGATAGAATAAATAACAGTCTTGTATTGCGAATCGGTTCGGTTTCTCAATACATATGTCATGCCAGTTTATATTATTGTGGCCATGTAAGTCGTATTTCTTAGAGGCAATATGCCTTAGGTACATATATCAGTGCTGATGCAAATTGGTAACTGTTTCAAAATTTGTTTATCTTATTATATAATTAGATTTCTGGATAATATATTTTATGATACTTGCCTAAGACTTCATCAGATTGAGTGTTATCCCGTATTTTTAATTATATTTTAACTGGGTTTGGGAAATATATAGTTATTGAGATAATATTTATAACATGTCTATTGAATAAGGATAATGCATGAGGTAAAGGTATTCAAGTGTCTTGTATCAGTAAAAACCTGACAGATGCAAATGTTTGAGACCTGGCTACATCTAATTGGTTCTGCGAATCTATTTCTTAGAAAATTATTTGAATGGTTAACATATTTATTAAACAAGTGAGGTGGAGAAACTAATTTTATGACCGCTCGGCCTGCTAAAGAAAGCAGTCAAAAACACGTTTGATAATGTTCTCCGCAATACACCTACATAATAGTATGATCTTCATTGGAAATCTCTTGATCATAGGTTTCCTCAGTAATGAGTGACATGAGCTTAAAAGACAACAGAAGAGGGATAACATTAATAGACCCTAACTCCAGTAAATTATACAGTTATGGAACAGTAAATTATCTCCAGATGGATTTGAACTTGGATTAATGGTGTAGGGAAAAAATATAGAATATTATATTTGGGTTCTCTATAACAATGCTATTATTGAATTTCCGAAAGGTGTTGGTTAATAGAGTCAGTAACGCGCTGTTCTTAATGACATGATGTAATGCGTTTTGTCGTTTAACACAGAATTAATATGTCATTCAGTGGAAATATGACTTCCATTCTTCCGTTCCTGATAAACTTTCTATAAGTAACAGCCTCGATGTTTTTACATCTATCTCTCACTAAAATTTGAGTCCCCGTTCTTAAGTTAGGAATCACTGACATTGTTCATGACAAGAACGATGATTAATAGGATCAATTTTACTGTTTTGAACTGTGTTCTTCAAATTATCTGTTTATCCTGCGTCAGTTTTAATCAATTAAAACCCCATTACATTATTTGGAGTTCTGTCAAATCTAGGAATATCAACAATCTTTTAAAAACAACTGATGGTTTTTATTGTACAATCAAATATGCTATCTGTCAAAACCAAGAATTAAATCTCACCAAGTTGTCGTCTTACAGCTTACTTGTCTCGCTCTCCATATATATAGGACTGTACCGTTGTGTTCATTGTATTCACAACTATATCATGTGGCTGATATATAAGACTTCATATTTTATTAAATTATACATTATTTCGATAAATATCCATTTAACTCGCGACATTTTGTTCTTGATGCAATCGTATAATAAAATTAACATTGCTTGAGCTGTAGAAAATGTAATTAGCTAATGAAAATATTTTCTAAAAAAACAATAAAATACTAATATGAAATATAAAGGAAATGCACAATAAAGAGAAACAAATGACATACTCCACAGTTTCCATCTTTATGCCCGATGTATCTGTATTCAAATAACATCGAGGCAACGCTTGTTTTAGACCAGGGACGTGAAACAGGCAACCGGCGGGTCACAACCGGGCCCGCCAGACCAGTCAGGGTGGCCTGCAATAACTGTTTTTAATCTCTACCTTGTTGGCTTATTTAGTAATACCATTTTCTATTAGTTGACCTATACTAAAGGGCTTCACTGATAGGGTTATGTGTTATAATTTCCTAGATCTTTATGAAAAGAAGTTGTGGTGAATCTTTGGAATAGTTCTTAATAAATATTAATGACCCTAATAGTTGTTCCAATGTTCAAAACTGGCTCGCCAATGGAATAGGTTTAACAACCCTGTTTTAGCCTATCGAACACGAAAAATGAATATGTTGGTGTCAAGTTAATAAGAAATTTTAAAATGTCCTGGACGAATTATGACGCAATAATTAGTCAAAAGACTGCAATTAGTACATTTAATATTTTCAATACGTGGTCATTAAGATTCACAGGACAGCGTAACTGGGAAAATATGTGTTTATATTGAACAGTCATCGCAAAAACATACGGAGCTCAATTACACAATGTACAAACATAAAAAAAATACAATTTTATTGAGTCTAAAACAAAACATCAGAATTGACCAGTTACCTATAACAATTGTATTTATACAAGAAATCACATACCTCCAAAGTACTGTTACCAACACACATAACATTAGGAAGATCAACGCCAAAAGTAGAGGCAAGATAATCCACATCAGAATACGATCGATAAATGGACTTCGTACACCTGTTCAAAGATAAAATATTATATATATATATATATATATATATATATATTAATTCAAAATATTAACAAAATAGATAACTTTCTTTTTATTTGCCACCAGGGCATCAAAAGTGGGACAAGTACAAAGGGGGGAGTTTACATGCAAAGACGTCTTCAATATGGAGGAGGCAAAAGCAAGATATAAAAGTATAAAAATAAAAAAAAATATAACAAAATAAATTTTATAACAAAATCCTCAATAGGGAGGTGGCGCCTTGGGGGGTCGCACACACCCCCGAAAAAAAGTGTGCAACCCTTCTCCTCAGGAGCACAGAGAGGGGGTGCTCCCTTGGACTTTCATCTTCCTCACCTATAGTCTGATGTAGAGTGAAGGCCGATTCACACGGGCCATTCTCGCCACTTTCACACATTTTTCATAAAAATGGCTGGGGTGCAGCACCTCTCTCTCCATCCTGATCCTTCTTCCGAAATAATATCGGAAGAAACCGACCAGTTGTTGGCCAGAGAGAAAGGTGTCTGACCTCAGTCCTTTCAGACGCGTCCACCATACAACCTCTTTCGCCATGGCTATTACGCACAAAACACCGCATCTCCTTCGTTTTTGAAGAGGGGAGGCGGCTTGATCGTTACAATAGACTCGGTGGTCAACCGGATCGATCCCACCCTTGACAGCAGTTGTTCGACATCGCCTCACAGATCGGCAATGCCCGAGCAGTATACCAAAGCGTGTGCAACGGTTTCCTCGTCGCACACGCATCTGAGACAGATCTTTTTCGAGGGGTCCCTACCCGGGCGCCCGTGTCTGTAGAGCCTTACTCGAACGGGCAGAGCCCCTCGGTAGCACTGCCAGGCCAGGGACGTCTGGAAGGTATCCATGGGTCCTGGGCTGAACGTCCTACCGAACAGGTTGTCCAGTTCGTCTTCCTCCATGCCTAGGGCTTCTCCGAGGGCGTCGTCGCTCCTGCTAACCACCAGCCCTCTATAGAATGACGAGGTGGATTCTCCACTGACAGCAGGGTCCGCCTACCAGAGAGCCGTGAGCGCCTGGGCACACTCGGTGTGCCAGGCGCCCAGTTTTCTCGGTCTTTGCTTGACCCAGGATTGCAGCTCGGTGAGTGAGACGAGTCTGGGAAAGGCTCGCCTCACAAACGGGGCCCACACCGGTTGACCGGTGAGGAATACCTGGAGGTGCCGTAGCCATAATGCGTGTTTACGTATCATTAGCCACGGCATCCCCAGCCCTCCTTTCGAAGGATGTTGACAGTAGATGGATCTCCTCACTATAGAAGCCCGCTTATTCCAAAGGATTTGGAAGAGTGCGCGCTCCATTTTGGCGAGCGTTTCCCTTGGGCAAGGCACAACGGTCAGGCGGTAGTAGATGACGGACGCTATATAAGTGTTCGCCACCTCCGCCCGACCTTTCAGGGACAGTTTGCACTCGGCCCACTTCTGGGTCAGTGCAAACAGCCTGTTCGTTACCTCACCCCAGTTCTTCTCCACCTGGAGGTCTGGTCCGAACCAGACCCCAAGCAACTTCACCGGGCCCTCGGTCCAGCGCCCGACGACGCCATCGAAGGGCATCGATCTGCCCTTCCACGTGCCGAGTTGCAGACCGATCGACTTGTCCCGGTTCAGCTTAGCCCCTGTAAACCTTTCGTACTCCTCCAGTAAGGTGCCGATCGCCCCGATTTCCGAGGCCGTCGACACCATTACTGTTACACCGCTTTCCGCAATCCGGTTCCAACGGGATGCCCTGCAACTCCAACTTCCGCAGCAGTGGCTCTAGAGTCATTACATACAGAAGGGAGGAGAGAGGGCACCCTTGTCGGATGGACCGCGCGATTTCGAACGGCTCCGAGAGGTAGCCGTTAACCTTGACTCTAGAGCAGATGCGGCTGCTGTGCATGCCATTGATCCAGCCCCTGAAAACGGGTACGAAGACTGCAGCCGCTAGCACCGCATCCAGGTAACCATGGTCGACCCTATCGAACGCCTTAGATTGATCCAAGTTGATCAGGGCCCCACGAAAGCCGGGAGACGCGGCAGGCCGTCGAGGTATGGACCGAAGCCCACATCCCCAACCGTCTCCCCGCCCCTTCCGAACAATCCGGCAAAGTGCTTTTGAAAAGGCTCGCACATCTGCTTAGGTTCAAGGATCACCCGTCCATCCTGGTCTCGCAAAGGCCGGATAGTGGATCTGCTCCCCTTTTGGCTTCTGTCACGCGGGCCCAGCTAACAGCTTTGGTCCCCTCGTTTCCCAGAGCACGTATTTTGCTTCGGACGATGCAGCCTTCGTGTTTCGCGTCGAAGAACTGGCCCATGGCCATTCTCGACGCTAGCACTTTGGCCACGTCGCCGCTTCTAATTGCCTCTTCTACACTATCTACCAGCTCCCTTTCCTTCCTATTTCTATTTGAGGCTAACTCCTTACTAAATTCTATAGAGACTACTCTAATCTCTCTTTTGAGAGATCCCCACCATCTGCTGTTGATGATGGCGCCCGTCAACCACTCCTTAACTAAAGTGCTAATCCGGTCCCTGTAAGCCTTACTTGCCGGTAAGGACAAGTTGAGCTTCCAGTAACCGGGTCCCTGTCTATGCGTTCTGTCAAGGTTGACCATGCAGCTCACAAACCTGTGGTCTGAATAGCCAACCATGCTCATTTTTGGACAACTTAAAAAGTCCTTATCCTTATTTCTAACTAAGAACCTATCTAGGTACGACCTAGATGATCCGCTGCGATTTGCCCAAGTCCAGGTTGGCGCAGTCGGAAAATCTAGTCGATATCTATCGGCCAAGTCAAATCGACCGATTAACCCTTTGAGGCTATTACACTCCTCTCTATCGGGACAGGGCCCTACGTAGTCCCAGCGTGCATCTAGGATACAATTCCAGTCCCCCACTAATAGCAAGGAGCGGGACGTCCCTTGAAAAGTCTCCAGACGATGGAAGAAGTCCGGACGCATTGACCCGAAAGGGCCGTAGGCGGCTACCAACCTAAACGCTCCGCCTTCACCACTGCCAAGGTTCAGAACCACTAGTCGACCCTCCGGGTCCAAATGTACCGTCTGTGTTGCGAGACCCAGATGTTTTTGCAGCAGAACGACCACCCTACCCCCACCTCCGGGCTGACAGAGAGATGCGTGCATCTCAAAGTCATCAAAGGTGGGGGCCAGCTGTCGCACGTTGCTGATCCGGGCCTCGCAAATAACCATCACATCTATACGTTGTGACCTGAGGTCATTTAGAAGCATTGCTTGCTTCCAAGTTGAGCCCAGGTCACGCGCATTTAGACAGCCTACTCTTAGCATAGCCAATATACTTGTGATCAAGTATATTTTATTATACATATTTCAGAGGTACTGAGTTAACTTCAACAGTACGTCCTCATCGGTTAAAATAAGATGATGCATGACATATCCTGACATAGTAGATGGTTAAGATTCAGTCATGGTAGTGAGTAATATATGACAAAACTCAATATTTATATACCTTAATACATGAAAAAAAACGACATATGATACATATACTAGAGAGGGTGCGTGTGAGAAAGCTTTAAAAAATACATGGCAGCAATATAACTGTTAAAGATTCAAATAATTTAAATTACTGAAGAAAGAGGAAAGAAAAGAAAGGCATAGAGGAAGAAACAGATGAGGGGATAATATAGCTAGTAGGAGCCTAGAATACAAAAGAGAGTTGATTACAGAGAAAGAGATAAAGAGGAATAACATTTATAATGTAATAATATAGGGAGATATTAAATTAGAACAACATTTGGACTTAGCTTTAGGAAAAAGGAAAAAACTCAATTCATTGAATTATTGAAATATCTAAAAATATTCATCAATCGGAATTTTAAATATAATTGGGTGTATTCATATGAAGGTTAATACTAAACTCTTTTATAAGAAGAGTGAGATGGCGCGCATTACATTTCGATAATATAGAAGCTAAAAGAAAAGCCAACAGCAATTATTTCGAAACTATCTTTAAATCCAGAAAAAATCCTCCATACAACAAACTCCTGGAGGATTTTGAAACTGAAATGCTCAATATACTTAAGAAAATTAAATTCAGGAAAAATCCATATAAAGCTCACCAATAACTTAGAACTCTAAAATAAAAAATCTCGGATATAAAAAAGTTAATAAAATATTGGTGAAATCTGACAAAACCAATAATTTATATGGGATAAATAAGGATGGATATAATGATTTGATTTTAAAAGAAATAAGGAAACATTATAGAAAAGCCCCGGCCGAAGATGTTACAGACATCAATAATGATATAAATTAATAGCAACATTTAAAATTGAAGGAAGAACCGAGCCTTTTATACCTAGACAGTCGAGGATAAATGTTAAGGATCACAAAAGAAACTTTGAGAAAGACCTGCCAGTTAGACTGATTGCTCCATCTAAATCGGATATTGGAATAATCAGTAAGAATATTATTGATAGAATTCTACCTATTCTGAAATTGAGGTCTAAATTGAGCTTATGGAAGGACACCAATGAAGTGATTGATTGGTTTAAAAATATAGATGATAAGAAAAAAAACACAAATTCATCCAAATGGACATGACAAGCTATTACTCTTCCATTACACCTAACCCATTAAATAAGGCTTTATGCTACGCTTACAAGCATACAGATCTAACTAGGATGAAATCGATATCATATTAACTGCTACAAGAACTCTAATTAATTTCAACAATGAATATTGGACCCGCTCGGATAGAAATAGAAACTTTGACATTACCATGTGATCATCGGACTCAGTGCAAGTCACGGATCTTCTGGGGATTTTCATCTTAAATATGGTAAATAGAAAACTGCCGGAGATTACCGGTGGTTTATATAGGTACGATAGGTTATTTACGGTTGTCAAACACAGCAATACAGAACTAAATAGGTTTAAGAAAAATATAATTGAATTCTTTAAAAATTACGACCTTAAATTAGAAGTTGAAAGTGGTACCAAAATAGTTAATTTCCTTGATGTTACCCTTAACTTACACTCTGGTTTTTATTACCCTTTCCATAAGCCCAATGAAAACTTAAATTACGTTAGTTATTACTCTAATCACCCGGCGGTGGATTGGCAGTATCGTTAGAGGGTCAGACACCATGCTTTCCAGCATAGTTACGTCCCTTTACGATCTGAGTTCAAATCCCGCCGAGGTTGACTTTGCCTTTCATCCTTACGGGGTCTATAAAATAAAGTACCAGTAATGCACTGGGTAATTGCTGGCCTTGTGCCTAAAGTAGAAACAGTTATTACTCTAATCACCCTAAATCTGTGAAAAATGCAATTGTCAATAGTGTACAGAAACGCATAACTAGAATATCTGCTAATAAATCCATATTGTTAATCTCAAAATTCTTTAAAAATTATAACTGTAATTATTTTCTAAATTATATAATATAAACTATTTTCAATATAATATAAATAATTTAATATTATATAATAAATTTAGTCAAGTTTACCTTCGTGAGGTTGTACAAACATTATGTTTTCTTTCTCGTGTTTGTCAATCCTTTAAATTTGATTTCATAACATTTGATTTTATAAATTAAATATGATAGTATACTTTAATATTAATACAGATATTTATTATCTTTTATAACCTAAAATAGTATTCATTACTCTGAACTAACTTAAATTAAATGATTTGAATGTTAACGGTCAAACAGATATGTTTGGATATATATTGTATATATAGATAATTGTCTAAAGACTAGGTATTGACCTTCATATGAATACACCCAATTATATTTAAAATTCCGATTGATGAATATTTTTAGATATTTCAATAATTCAATGAATTGAGTTTTTTCCTTTTTCCTAAAGCTAAGCCC
>OZ024741.1:313889336-313996836 GCA_964016885.1 Eledone cirrhosa | reverse complement strand
AGAAATACTATTAACATTTTTTACTCTACGACTCCCAACCTTGCACATAACATCACAGCTTCAAATTTAGCTGAACTACCTAGACTGTAGTTAGTACTAACTGTAATTGTAGGAATCGGGTTGATTGCCCCCTATCCGGGAAATGCCTCTCTAGTAACATTGTCTACAAATGTAAGGTTGAAACACCCACGTCCCGTAGAGCATACATAGGGTTAACCGCCAATAGATTCAAGCAGCGTCTTTACATGCATACCCATTCTTTTCGTTACCCTCTAAGAAAGAATATGACGTCACTTTCAGCTTATATCTGGAGTCTAAAAGACAACCACACCCAATATAAGTTACACTGGGAGATCCTATCTAGGGCTAGATCGTATAACAGAAATAAAAGACCATGTGACCTCTGCGCCGCTGAAGCCCTGGAAATACTCTACGCCACAGACCACATCTTAAACAAAATATCTGAGGCAATTTCGGTTGTAAACATAAATGGCATAAAACTTTCCTGTATTACAGCCCCATGTTATACCCTAACGGATAGTACGATCTATACGTGGATATTTTACGTCTTGATGTGGGAGCTAAGTATATGTGTTGTTTATAGCATAACTTATTTGCATAGGTAAGTATATATTACCCGTATGTTTGTGAAGGTACGCATACCTTCTCGTACGTATATTTGATTGTTTATGTTATGGCGTATAATTTTATATATTTTGGTACATATGGTTTGGATATTTGTAAACGGGAGTTTTGCGTCTGTGTGAGTATGCAGGTTCGTACGTATGTAGGGTGTGTGTATATGTGTACTTCATGTTTTGGTTGACTTACGTCTCCGAACATTTGTGTATTTACATGTAGGTATGTGTGTGCGCTTGTTATATACGTATTTATTTATTTATATACGTATATTTAATTATGTATTTATTTGTATACACGCAAACACACACACACATATTTATATGTGCGTGGTTTTATCTACCTATGGTAAGTGTTTTCGCGTATGCTTCTGTATGTACGTATTTGTTTGCGTGTATGTATTTATTTATTTCTATTACTACTGTATTGTATTTATTTATATCTATTACTACTGTATTGTATTTATTTACTTTGTTCTTAACTCTGAAGCGGAGATTTATTCGCTCTCCTAGTTAGAATTTTATCTACGACTTCTGCTATACCATTTACGTGGTTTTGACTTTGCGTGCAATTGTTCTCAACGCTCCACATATGACGTATTATCTTCGTTTTTTCGTAGATTACCAGAGAACGTCTCTATGAACCACCTAAGAGAACATTAGTCTACGACCTCTTTTATACCACAAACGTGGTTCTGTCTTTGCGCGTAATTGTTTTTCACCGCTCCTATTAATGACGTATTTTATTCGTTTTTGCCCGTTCTTTGCCAGCGAACGTTTCCACGAACCAAAGTATCGTCTTCCTGTCTTCCTCCGGATGCAACGTTTTTGGAAATATCCACTTCTGCGTTTACAGATTGACTTTGTTATTTCAGAAGATCCCGTTAAGGGTGAAAGCAGCGATTCTTTGCTTAAACTTTAATCTGTTATTTTAATAAATATTTGCTCTACGGTTCTTAAATATTTGATATATATTTATCCTTATCGAGCCCTCTTTGGATTTTAGTCTTCAAATTTATTATTATTACTATTATTATTACTATATATATATATATATATATATATATATATATATATATATATATATATATATATATATATATATATATATATATATACACACATCTACATACATATACCCAACACACAAAATAAAAAAAATATTAATATCTAAAAATAAAAAAATGTTGGTATGTGAAGGGTAAGGCAAAAAAGTAGGGGGGAAAAAAAGGGGGGAAATAAATGACATGGAAAAGGTTTTAATATAAGGGTAGATAAGGGAGAAAGAGAACACGAGAGTACAGAATGTGGATTCAGCAGGTTAAAAAACCGTAGTTGAAGTAAAGAGCAGAGAGGGAGTTTAAGGTGGTTGAGTTATCATAGGAATGTCAATCCAGTTACAGATCAGATGTGAGTACAAACCTGAGTACAAACACATGCATGCACACATAAAAGTATACGTATAAGTATACACATATATGAATTCCATCCTTGCTCATATTCCAACCAGGTTTGCTGGTCTTTATTCTCTCTCGTTCACGATTTCACGGAACTTATATTCATGGAAATTTGGGACGTGACTCCTTCTTCCTCACTTTTCGTTGCTCCACTATCTTTGTTTGTTTACACTCTCGTGTCCCCTTTATTTACGTGTCCCAACGACTTTTTTAGCCGTTGCTCGCACCAACCGGAGGTATATGGTCTTTAAAGCGATGAATAACCAATGATGGTTGGAAGATCACTGATGAAGGACTAACTTTATTCATATATAACCCATTAGCAACAACGCAGCACGTTTATTCTCATATTTACACATATGTTTCCTCCGCTGTGACCCGTCTATTTCGTTCTTACTGCTTCCTCTTTCTCTGTACCTTTACACTCTCTAACATTCACTCTCTCTGTTAGCCTCTTCCTCACCTTTCACTCACTCACTCTCTGTTACTACCTCTACTCCTCCTCCTTCTTCCCGTTTGACCTATGCGTAATTCTTTTCTTTCGCATCCTTGGTCAGGCAGGTCGCTTTTTTTCTCTCTCTCGTCAACGATTTCCCAGAACTTACGTTCACCGAATTCACAGACTAGATCCCTTCTTCCTCCCGTTAGACTTGTACAGAATTCCTTCCTTACTCACATTCCAACCAGGTATGATGGTATTTATTCTCTCTCGTTCACGATTTCACCGAACTTATATTCATGGAAATATGGGATTGACTCCTTCTTCCTCACTTTTCGTTGCTTCACCATCTTTGTTTGTTTACACTCTCGTGTCCCCTTTATTTACGTGTCCCAACGACATTTTTTAGCCGTTGCTCGCACCAACCGGAGGTATATGGTCTTTAAAGCGATGAAATACCAATGATGGTTGGAAGATCACGGATGAAGGACTAACTTTATTCATATGTAACCCATTGGCAACCACGCAGCACGTTTATTCTCATATATATATATATATATATATATATATATATATATATATATATATATATATATATATACACATACATATATATATAGATGCTTACATACATATACACACATACACATGCACACACACATACATACACACACATATATACGTATGAGGACATAAAGTCAAACCTGCTCACACGCATATGCGTACATACACAAATACAAAGACATGTAGATATGTGTACGTATATATACAAATATAAAAATACACGTTCGTACGTACAAAACTCATATATACATACATACACACACACACATATATATCTACGTACGCATCCCCGAACATAAAAACAACTATATATATATATATATATGTGTGTACATATATATAGGCACACATACATATTTATATGCACATACACGCAATCTGTACATACACACACATACACATACATATGATATATACAGTTTTCTGAGATCTGCGATAAGTAATCATTAGACCACTAGAGCGCCTACAGCCACTGGTATTGTTTTAGTTCTCAATTTCCACATTTTTCCAATTTCTATCTCCAGGTCTTAATATTTGCCCAATTTTTCAAGTGTTTTTATAGGTACATTCTTATCTATTGGAACGGACATATCAAATAGTAGGCATACCCTCTTTTTAAAGTCCTTCAGTATTATATCAGGCCTATTTGCATCTATTTTTCGGTCCGTTTGTATGCTAAAGTTCCACAAGATTGAGATGTGATATTTTTCAAGTACGGGAGGTGGTTGATGCTCCCACCAATTCTTTTGATGGGGCAGGTCAAAATGCTTACACATTATCCAATGTATATATTGTGCAAGTCTGTCATGCCTGTTTAGGTATTCGGGTGGAGCTATAGGACTGCACATTGAAATTATATGGTCAATGGTCTCTGGTTGTTTTTTTACATACACGGCATAATGGGTTGCATGCATTTATTATTATGTTGGCTTGATAATTTTTTGTTGGCAGACACTGATCTTGTGCTGATATAATCAGTACTTCAGTCTCCGATGTCTGTCCAGAGGATGCCAACCACTGATGGGTTTAAATTATGTCAACATCGGGATTGTTAGCTCTTTCTGGGTATTTTCCATACAGAGGCTTTTCTTGCCATTTCTTAGCCTGTTTCTGTAGCAGTTCTTTCCTTGCAGTTACTTTTACCTGCTTTGCTTTTTCTGTGTTTTACATTTCAGCAGTAAATGGAACTTCTGAAATTTGTAGTTCATTACTACATCTTTGTTCATCTTTTGTAATGGAGTAAGATCTTTTGATGCTTCTAGGTTTCAAAACGAGGTTGATCATCCAATCATGTGCCTCCCTTAGATATGTAGATAATCCAATTGCTGCAGTTTTCAAAGCAATATCTAAAAGAATTTTCTAATTTTTGTATCGAGCCTACGGATCTCTGTGCTTGATCAGTTGATGACATTCAAACAGTAAATTACTACTGGTATGGCAAGCGTGTTTATGGCATCGATCCTATTCCTTGCATTAAACTCAGTTCTTAAGATTGCTCTTACTCTCCGGTAAAATTCCTTCCTTATCCTATCCCTCATTGTCGGCTGTTTGATTCCGTCTCCTTCACAAACACCTAGAAATCTGTAAGTTTCCTCTTGATAAAGTTCCCTCATCACATTCCTCCGATCAAGATTATGGTCTGAACGTCTCAGCAGCTTTCCTCTGCTGAACGTGGCTTTGGCGGATTTGTCTAGTCCAAACTCCATTTTAATATCATCACTGAACTGCTTCATAGTGGATAATAGCCCTTGTAATTGATCATCATTTTTGCAAATAGTTTCAGGTCATCCATGTTGAACAAGTGATTAATGGTTTTGTCATAGACTTTATATGCTTGTTTTGTTTCATTGAGCATTTTACTTAATGGTATAAGTGCGATGCAGAATAAAAGCGGTGATAAAGAGTCACCCTGAAAAATTCCACAATTAATATTAGCATCTCTAGCTTCCAGTGATTTGTTTTCACTATTCAAAAGGAGTGTCGTTTTCCATGTCTTCATACCTAATGACAGGAACCTCCTGTCAACGGGAGATATTTTGAAAATCTCTAAACACTTTTCAATCCAACTGTGTGGCAAACTATCGAATGATATTTTTGTAATCTATCCAAGCAATTGATAGATTTTTATGTCTATTATGACAATCTTCCAGTATCATTTTGTTAACCAAAAGCTGATCCTTACAGCTATATGTACCTCTTTTACACGCTTTCTGCTCACTGGGAAATAGATCATTTTTTATCAGGTGATCATATGTATATTCAGTTAGGACTCACATTAAAATGTTATACATTGTGGTCAAGCAAGTTATCGGTCTGTAATTTTTGGGATTGTTTGTTTCATCATTCCTCGGAAGTAGGAATGTAATGCCGTTAACTAGCCATGATGGTATCTTTTCTGGCTCCTTAACTATTTCATTGTAAAGTTGGGCTTACAGCTCATGAGACTCTGTGAAGGCATTTATCAAAAAATTCAGTATTTTGTCTTTCCCAGGGGATTTCTATTTGGTGGAATTTCTAAGAGCTAAACGCAGATCTTCAACTGTTATATTTTCCCATGTTTGTTCCTCAAGGTGAGCTGTATCTTTCATGTGTCTGTCTATCCATGGGGCAGGTGTATTATGAAATTTTATCTTCGGCCCAAATATTTTCCCAGAATTCTTGTGCACTTCCTCTTTGACTGGTATTGATTTAGCATTTATTGTTGACTTGCCAATTTTTCTGTAGAATATTCTTTGGTTATTTTTGAACATATTATTGTCCTTATTGGCAGTATCGGTAGAGGGTCGGACGCAATGCTTTTTGGCATAGGGATACAGCCTGTTACGGTCTGAGTTAAAATCCTGCCGTGGTTAACTTTGCATTTTATCCTTACAGGGTCGATAAAATAAAGTACCAGTAATACACTGGAATAATTGCTGGCCTTGTGCCAACATTAGAAACAATTATTGTCCTTATAGAATCTAGATCGTTTTTCAAAGCGCCTTACACGTGCAGCTTTGGCCGACACTTTTTGCTTGTTTGTTTCTATCAGCATGTCTATGTCACTTGTTGATTTTATACTGTCTTTTCTTTTCAATTTTCTAAGTTTAGTTTGTTTAAAATGTTCACGTACATTGTAGTTTGCTAAAATTTCTGTCAGATCTTAGAATGTTTACTTGAAGATTGATGTTCGCTTGCCAAGAAGGTTTTTGTGGGGATTCTTTTGTTTTTTCATTTTCACTCCACATAAGTGAGTGGTGACTTTAGCCAATGGATAATAGAGATGATTTAGATCAGTAATGTTTAGTTTATTTGTGTTCATAATGTTTTTGAGAGTTATGTTAGTCTTGTGTATTTTCTTTTGGTTTTGTTTGGAGTTCTGGATCTTAGGGAGAGTCTCCAGTAACCCCATGTCACATTCTTTCATTTTCATCCATTCGATCATAATTTTATTCTTCAAGTCGGCGAGTTCATTATCATTCATTTCTTTATCATTGACGATCTCATTGTTTTCATTTTGAGTTTCATCTCGAGCATGCACTCCTTCGACTTTTTAGATCCTTTCTTTAATTTGTTCTGCAGTCAGTGATTCCGCCCCAACCCTGGGATTTGAAGTGTTACAATTTACCTCGTTTTCACTGACACATGTTTCATTTTCCTTTCGCTGACTTTGCGCTAATTGCTTGATCTAATCAATTTCTATACCAGTTAGTAACTTTTTCTTAATATTTCTTCCTATACTAGCTAGTTTATTACGGTCAATATAGTCTCTATTTTCGGGATGTTTCTTTTTCCAGTTGATATATGTCTGTTCGATCTATTTGATGGGTAGTACATGGCAGTGTAGAAAGCCTCAAGGACATTATTGTCGTTCCTTGACCATTTTTCTCTCTATTTCTTTGGATTTCTTGGTGGTTAGCATGGAGGGCCAACAGTAGGCGTATTCCGGATATTGGAGGTCTCCAACTCCGAATTGGTGGGAAGGTTTGAACCATTAGCTTATTTTTCGACCCCAGTCTGGTTCCTCTATGAAGAGCATGGCCCTTTTTGACCGGGGTGACGGACGATCCGGTAATAGATTTTAGCATTTGACATTGGCTTTATTTTGTTGCGTTTTATCCTTAACCGCCAAGGGGTAATCATTTCGTGTTACCCCTCCTAGGACGAGTGTCAACCAAGACTAGAGGGGTCGTCCTCCCCTAGAAACACGGCTGTTCCCCGCCGGCCGGCAACCAGGTATTTCTTAGTCACGGGTTTTATTTGTTTTTTAAATTGTTATTATCATGAGTGGTTCCTTAATGTGAGCCCTTCATGGTTGAGAAATAAATTATTATTAATAATGTAATATACTTTTTGTTGAAGCTGCCTCTTCATTTCCATGAGAAAGAAATTATTATTAATAATATAATATACTTTTTGTTGAAGTTGCTCCTTCATTGCCATAGCCGTTAACTTTTGACCGAGTCACTATGTCAGTCTATTTATATCTTTTGTTAGCCCCTCCCGTGTTTAGTGTTAGCGCCATCTTCCCCTTTCTTAATTTAACAGAAGGTAGTGGTGGAATAGTGGTGGTAGCAATGATGGAGTAGTGGCGTCGGGGATGGGATAGTAGTGGTATTTCCTGAGAGCTAAGACAAGGTGACTTATGTCCCATTTGTAATAAGAATTGTTATATCATAATTGTTTTAAATATGTTAAAAATCAAAAACTTACGGGAGCGATCCCATAACCGCTATCCACCAAGTGCTTATTCTTCTTCTTCTTCTTCTTCTTCTTATTCTTCTTCTTCTTCTTCTTCTTCTTCTTCTTCTTCTTCTTCTTCTTCTTCTTCTTCTTCTTCTTCTTCTTCTTCTTCTTCTTCTTCTTCTTCTTCTTCTTCTTCTTCTTCTTCTTCTTATTATTATTATTATTATTATTATTATTACAGTTGCATTTATCTTGCTTTATGTTCATACGAGTTATCACCAAGTCACAACCAGTGACCTCAAGAGACAACAAGGTCCGCCATGTTCAAGAAAGAACATACATACTCACACATGCATCTTTAGGTATTTAGACTTGTGATGTACTTATATTGACAGAATCTTCCTTAGTATATGGGCAGTTCCCATTAGTACTATCTTTTGTATTTCTCCTATACGCGGGTTTCCTTGGATTTGCGATAAGTAATCATTAGACCCCTTAGGTATCATTCCCAGATCGTCTACAACCACTGGTATTGTTTTAGTTCTCAATTTCCACATTTTTCCAATTTCTATCTCCAGGTCCTTATACTTGCTCAATTTTTCAAATGTTTTTATAGATACATTCTTGTCTATTGGAACAGACATATCAATTAGCAGGCACACCCTCTTTTTAAAGTCCTTCAATATTATATCAGGTCTATTTGCATCTATTTTTCGGTCTGTTTCGATGCTAAAGTTCCACAAGATTGAGATGTGATCTTTTTCAAGTATGGGAGGTGGTTGATGCTCCCACCAATTCTTTTGATGGGGCAGGTCAAAATGCTTACACATTATCCAATATATGTATTGTGCAGCTCTGTCATGCCTGTTTAGGTATTCGGTTGGAGCTATAGGACTGCACATTGAAATTATATGGTCACTGGTCTCTGGTTGCTTTTTGCATACACGGCATAATGGGCTGCATCCATTTTTTATTATGTTGGCTTGGTAATTTTTTGTTGGCAGACACTGATCTTGTGCTGATATAATCAGTCCTTCAGTCTCCGATTTCAGTCCAGAGGATGCCAACCACTGATGGGTTGAAGTTTTGTCAACATCAGGATTGTTAGCTAGCTCTGGGTATTTTCCATACAGAGGCTTTTCTTGCCATTTCTTAGCCAGTTTCTGTAGCAGTTCTTTCTTTGCAGTTATTTTAACCTGCTTTGCTTTTTCTGTGTTTTCCATTACATCAGTAAATGGGACTTCTGAAATTTGTAGTCCATTACTGTATCTTTGTGCATCTTTTGTAATGGAATATGATCTTTTGATGCTTTCGTGTTTCAAAACGAGTTTGATCATCCAATCATGTGATTCCCTTAGATATGTAGATAATCCAATTGTTGCAGTTTTCAACGCAATGTCTAACTGGATTAACCCACGCCCTCCTTCTTTCCTAGGGAGATATATTCTATCTATATCTGCCTTAGGGTGATGCATTCTGTGCATGGTTAAGAATTTTCGAATTTTTGTATCGAGCCTACGGATCTCTGTGCTTGACCAGCCGATGACATTGTAACTGTAGGTTACTACTGGTATGGCAAGCGGGTTTATGGCATCGATCCTATTCCTTGCATTCAATTCCGTTCTTAAGATTGCTCTTACTCTGCGGTAACATTCCTTCCTTATCCTTTCCCTCATTGTCGAGTGCTTGATTACGTCTCCTTCACAACCACCTTTGTAAGTTTTTTCTTGATCAAGTTCTCTTATCACGTTCCCCCGATCAAGATTAATTTCTGAACTCTTCAGCAGCTTTCCTCTGGTGAACGTTGCTTTGGCGCAGTTATCTAGTCCAAACTCCATTTTAATGTCATCACTGAACTGCTCCACAGTGGATAATAGCCCTTGCAATTGTTCATCATTTTTTGCAAATAGTTTCAGGTCACCGATGATTAATGGTTTTGTCATAGACTTTATATCCATGTTTTGTTTCATTGAGCATTTTACTTAATGGTATAAGTGCGATGCAGAATAAAAGCGGTGATAAAGAGTCACCCTGAAAAATTCCACAATTAATATTAACTTCTCCAGCTTCCAGTGATTTTGTTTCACTATTCAAAAGGAGTGTCGTTTTCAATGTCTTCATACTGAATGACAAAAACCTCCTGACAACGGGGTATATTTTGAAAATCTCTAAACATTTTTCAATCCAACTGTGTGGCAAACTATCGAATGCTTTTTTATAATCTATCCAAGCAATCGATAGATTTTTGTGTCTATTATGACAATCTTCCAGTATCATTTTGTTAACCAGAAGCTTATCCTTACAGCCATATGAGCCTCGTTTACACCCTTTCTGCTCAATGGGAAATAGGTCATTTGTTATCAGGTGGTCATATGTGTATTCAGTTAGGACTGATGTTAAAATGTTATACATTGTGGTCAAGCAAGTTATCGGTCTGTAATTTTTGGGATTGTTTGTCTCATCCTTCTTCGGAAGCAGGAATGTAATGCCGTTAACTAACCATGATGTTATCTTTTCTGGCTCCTTAACTATTTCATTGTAAAGTTGGGCTAACAGCTCATGAGACTCTGTGAAAGTATTTATCCAAAAGTTTTGTAATTTGTCTTTTCCTGGGGATTTCCATTTGCTGGTTTTTCTTAGAGCCAAGCGCAACTGTTCAACTGTTATATTTTCCTATATTTGTTCCTAAAGGTGAGCTGTATCTATCATTTGTCTGTCTATCCATGGGGCATGTATGTTATGAACTTTTTCTTCGGCCCAGATCTTTTCCCAGAATTCTTGCACTTCCTCCTTGGGTGGTATTGATTTAGCAGTTATTGTTGACTTACCAATTTTTCTGTAGAAGTTTCTTTGGTTGTTTTTGAACATATTATTGTCCTTATAGAATCTAGATCGTTTTTCAAAGCGCCTTATACGAGCAGCTTTGGCCGACACTTTTTGCTTGATTATTTCTATCAGCATGTCTATGTCACATGTTGATTTTATAGTGTACTTTTTTTCCATTTTCTAAGTTTAGTTTGTTTAACATGTTCACCTACTTTATAGTTTGTTAAAATGTCTATGTCAGATCGGAGAAGGTTTATTTGGCGATTGATGTTCTCTTGCCAAGTAGATTTCTTGTGGGAATTCCTTTGTTTTTACATCTTCACTCCACATAAGTGAGTGGTGACTTTAGCCGATGCATAATATAGATGATTTAAATCAGTAATGTTTAGTTTGTTTGTGATGATAATGTTTTTGAGAATTATGTTAGTCTTGTGTATTATCTTTTGGTTCTGTTTGGAGTTCTGGATCTTAGGGAGGGTGTCTCGTTGACTCATGTCAGATTCTTTCATTTTCATCCAATCGATCATAATTTCATCCTTCAAGTTGGCAAGTTCATTCTCATTCATTTCTCTATCATTTACGATCTCAGTATTTTCATTTGGAGTTTCATCTTGAGCATGCACTCCCTCCACTTTTTCGATCCTTTCTTTAATTTGTTCTGTTGCCAGTGATTCCGCCCCAACCCTGGGATTCGAAGTGTTACAATTTACCTCGTTTTCACTGACACATGTTTCATTTTCCCTTCGCTGACTTTGTGCTAATAGCTTGATCTGATCAATTTCTATATCAGTTAGTAACTTTTTTCTTACAATATTTCTTCGTATATTGGCTAGTTTGTTACTGTCAATATAGCCTCTGTTTTCGGGATGTTACTATTTCCAGTTGATATATGTCTGTTCTGTATTCGATGTATTTGATGGGTAGTACATGGCAGTGTAGAAAGCCTCAAGGACTTCTTTATTATCTTCCCTTGACCATTTTTCTCTCTTTTTCTTTGGATTTCTTGCTGGTGAGCATGGAGGGCCAACAGTAGAAGTATTCCGTTTATGGGAGTTCTCCAGCTCCGAAGTGATGGGAAGGTTTGAACCACTAGCTGATTTTTCGACCCCAGTCTGGTTCCTCTCTGAGGGACGCGGCCCTTTTTTACCCGGGTAACGGCCGATCCGGTATGAGATTTTATCATTAGACATTTACTTTATTTTGTCGCGTTTTATCCTTATCCGCCAAGGGGTAATCATTTCGTGTTACCACTGCTAGAACGAGTGTCAACCAAGACTAGAGGGGTCGTTCTCCCTAGAGACACGGCTATTCCCCGCCGTCCGCCATCCCGGTATTTCTTGGTCACGGGGTTTTCTTTTTGTTGTTTTTTTAAATTGTTATTATCATGAGTGGTTCCTTAATGTGAGCATTGCGTGGCTTAAGAATGAAATTATTAATAATTGTCTCCACTCCAGACACAAGGCCAGCAATCACCCAGTGCATTACATAATATAATATACTTTTTGCTGAAGTTGCCTGTTATTGTTGTTGGCTATGTCGGCGGTGCTGCCGGGGCTTTTTATATTGTTGGTGAGGAAGGGGTGAGCCAGCAGTCCCATAGTTGTTGATGTTGACGTTTGGCCGGTGGCCAGGTCAGTAAGTCAATCTATTTGTATGTTTTGCTAGCCTCTCCCTTGTCTAGTGATACCGCCACCTTCCCCTTTCTCTCTCAAGTTAACAGGGGAATAGTGGTGGTAGCAATGAGGGATTGGTGGCGGCGGTGATGGGATAGTGGTAGCAATGATGGATGGAGTGGTGGCGGTGGTGGCGTTGTCGTTACTGAGTTTTGTTATATGTAGTATCTATGAGTTTGTGTTCGTATGTTTAATATATATTGTGTTGACATATTCCCGTAAAATTGGAATTAAACCTTTTGTTAAAACTTGAGACAATAATAATAGTAATTATTATTATGATGCTGGGATTGGTGGTGGTGGTGGTGGTGAAATTGCCGTTATCTGTCTGTTATATGTAGTGTGATCTGGTAGGTGGTGTATCAAGTTTCTGGTGTTGGTGAATTTGCTGTTATTTGGCTGTTCTATATAGTGTAGACAGAGGGTGTTTTCTTCCATTTATAACCATTTTCTTTTTTTGAATACAAAATATATAATACAAAATTGAATATTTGAGCGATATAACAACATAATATGGATCCGAATTTTTATGGGACTTGATTCGGTGGTTTATGCAACATTTGTACTAAGAATTGTTATTTCACAATTGATTTAAATATGTTAAAAATCAAAAACTTACGGGAGCGATTTCATGACCTTCTAACACCTCGTGCGTCTTCTTCCCTATTATTATTATTATTATTATTATTATTATTATTATTATTATTATTATTATTTTATTATTATTATTATTATTATTATTATCATTATTATTATCATCATTGTTATTACTCTTTGAGTCTCAATCATTGATGTTAGTTAACTGGAAAGTTTGTTGAAATGAATATTAAGCCACTACCTGCAGCCTCAGATATTCAGGACGTATCGGAGGGTTCTTGCTGTTCCCAGCAAGCATGCCTTTTGAAGCGTTCCAAAAAGCGTGAAGGGGCCAATTTTCTTTAACCATCTCTGGAAACTTTTTGAGATAGTCCCTAGTGCCCCTATGACAATCGGGATCACTTTGACTTCATGGCAGTTCCAAATCCTTTTTACCTCCCACTTTAAGTCCTGGTATCGGTTAATTTTCTCCCTCTCCTTCTCTTGCACTCTCGTATCGAATGGGCAGGCCACATCCACAATCAGGCACGATCTGTTTTCTTTGTCCAAAACCACCAGGTCAGGTCTATTGTGTTCCAGTTACTTGTCCTCTGTATCTTAAAATCCCACAGCACCTTCACCTGATCGTTTTCTATCACCGCCTCTGTCTTATGCTCATACCACTTTTCAGAATGTGGTAAATTGTTCACGTTGCATAGGTGCCACTGGATCACCCTGCCCATCACATCATGTCTCCAGCCCTTATAGTGAGTTTGGGCTAGGTGTTTACACTCGGATACAACGTGAGCCACAGTCTCCTCTCTCTCTCCACAGATCCTGCACAGTGGGCTAGCCTCCTATTTGTAAATGTGGTGTTTCAACCTCTTCGTTTTGAGGGCCTGCTCCTGCGCAGCCATTAACATTCCTTCTGTAGCCTTTTTAAGGTCTCATCTTTTCAACCAGTTCCATGTCTGTGGATCTCTAAATTCAGTTTTCTCAAAGAAGGTACTATGAAGGGATTTTTCCTGAAGGCTGCGCTTTCTCCTTGATGTTATTTCCTCCTTGGACATCCCCTGGCCTATTGTCCCCTCCTTCAGTACAGTTCTGAGCATTGGCTCCTTACTATCAGTCACGTATTTGTGTAGGTTGTTTTATCCATCTGAACACAGTCCTCTATGCTGATAAGACCTCTTCCACCTTCAGATCTCCTTAAGTAGAGTCTATCGACATCACTCCTCTTGTGGAACATATTGTAGATAGTCAATAGCTTCCTAGTCTTCCTACCCATTTCTTTATGTTCAGCAACATTCCATTTCAGAATTCCCGCACTGTACCTAATAATAGACACAGCTCGGGAATTTACTGCACTTATGGCATTCCTACTGTTCAGATGTGACTTTAATACGCTCCCTACTCTCCGAAGGTATTCAGTTCTTATGAATTCCTTCATTTTTTTGTTCTTGATGTCATTAGCCTCCAGAACGCCCAAATAATTGTATCCTTCCTCAGAGTCAATTTCTTTTATCATCTCACCTGTAGGTATCTGGATTCCGTTACTTCTGCTCAACTTACCCCTCCTCATCACAATGACTCCACACTTACTAATACAAAATTGCATACATATATCATTGCTGAAAATACGGACAGTGTCAACAAGCACATCCAACTCCTTCTCACCCTTCCAAAGAGCTTAAGATCGTCCAGAAGAGGAGGTGATTGATAGTAAGCCCTCCCTTTCCCTACCCGTATCCTGCTCTCACTTTTCGCAGTACACTGGTCAGGGGTATCAGGGCAAGGACAAAGAAGAGAGGGGACAGACTATCTCCCTGGAAGATACCTCTATTGATCTTCACGCTTCCCAAGGATTCTCCAGTCGATGTTAACTCTGTTTCCCAGGACTTCATACTTTTGCCCAACAACTGTCTGATGTTATCTGCCACCTTGAAGATCTCCAGGCTTTTGGTGATCCAAGAATGAGGCACCATGTCAAATGCCTTTTTGTAGTCTATCCATCCCATGGCAAGACCAGTGTGTCTCCTCTTGCAATTCCTCATTACCATCTTATCAATAAGTAACTGGTCCTTTGTACCACGTGATTTATTCCGGCATCCTTTCTGTTCGTCCGGTAACAAGTTGTTTGTGAGGAGGTGATGGTAGATTTCCACAGACATAATGCTTGTCAACAGTTTCCACATTACGGACAGACATGTGATAGGTCTATAGTTGGTAACATAATTACCCTTGATTCGGTCTTTCATTATCAGAACTGTGGTACCTTTTGTCAACCACTCTGGTACCTCACCTGACATCAAGCAGTCATTGAACATGGTTGTCAGTTTCGGGTGGAGGGATGTTATTTTTTGTAATCCAATACCCCTGCACACCATCTGGGCCAGGTGATTTCTAGTTAGTTAGTTTTTTGGCCTGTCCCTTAAGAGTTTCAACTGTGATACTCAAATCAGTTTGTTGGTGTGCCTGTTCACTGATCTCCTTCTGTACTGTCTCAATCCACACTGCCTGGTCATTATGTTTAACACCCTGCTCCCATATTCCAGAATGTTTTAGTTTATTCCGCATCAGGGATCAAGTCGTTGCCTCTTTCTTTCTTTTCAAGCTGTCCAAACAGCATCTTCTGGTTGTTGTCGAACATGCGGTTCTGTCTATACTGACTGACTCTGTTCTCGTATCGCCTGATTTTTGCACTCTTTGCTACAATGCGTTGCTTCAGTTCCTCTATGATAATATTTAGCTTTTTCCTCCTAGTTTTGTACTTTATTTTTAGTCTATTTTTAGTGTCTATGTTTTTTAGTGTCCCATTCAGTAGGGACTCAAGCATTCCAATGTCATTTCTCATTTCCCTGATTTGACCACTCAGTCGTTTCTTCCACCAAGGCTCTGCTCTTTCTTGTCCGTTGTTTCCTCACCGTATTTGCTGTTGCTTTGAGGATATTATTGCACTGGTGAAGGCTCCGCACCTCAAGGTATGGGATGACTTTGTTTACTTAGCTGTTGTTTCTTTTAACTTTTTCCTATCTACAAATCTTAGGTTCATAGGTCTCCCACTATAATTGTTCAATTCATCTACCACTAAGTTTAGGATATCAACCAAATCTTGTCCTTGCCCGTCAGCATTCATCTCCTCAGTGGCCGTATCTCTGTTCCAGGTATTATTTATCTCAGCATTCAGATCATTGTCTGCTTCGGGTGGCTCCTCCGTTCTCTCGACCGCTTCACCTTCATTTTCCACTGGCTCGTTTGCCTGGCATACTCCACTCTCAATCTCCAAGCCAATCTCTCTGCCCAGTTCCTCCAGTTCCAGCTCGCTTATCCACCCATTAGTTCTTATTTGCCGAGCCTGCCCGGCCAGTTTTTGTTCATCTAATTTAAATGGACCAATCTCGTTCCAGATGTTATGCATCCTTTTCCTATAGCCTTTCTCCTTGGGGTTACTCTTCAGGTAACATTGCATAACAGTTCTATTCAATTCTTTCGTCCAGTTGGTTCTGGTCCCTTTCCTTCTTCTTCTTCCTCCGACACCAGCAGTATTTGGTTGACAGCCAGGTCCCTGCTGCTGAGCCAGGGAGCACCTGTTGGGTGAGAGTCTGTCACATGACATTCTAGCCTCCATTTCACCGTTATTCGAACTGTTTAGGTTCGACATTTAATCACTCTTATCGAGGATTGGCGAATGTATGGTTACATAACCACCGGTGAATTTATCATCTCCGGTGCTTTCCTCACTGCACGTGACTTTTGTGTGGCATTATCACGCTGTAGACGAACCCAAATAAACAAACAAACAAACAGGCAGAAAAAACCCCCAAAATGAATAAGCATAAGTTTCATTGTAATGTAGTGTTTGAATGTCTGACTTAGTTTTTCCCTTCACTTCTCTGTCCGTCCGTTTGTTTTTCTCTTCATTTTTATTTCCTTTAGGTTTTTCGTTGTTGCTGTGCTGCTTTGATTTTGATTTTTGTTTTTTTGATTTTGACCGGGTCATCAATTTAGTCTATTTATATATTTTGATGCCTTCCTCTTTTAGTGAGAATTCTACAATGTAGCAGGGGCTAGCGGGAGAGAATAGCGGCGGTAGTGATAATGAGGCAGTGGTGGTGGTGGTGGTGGTAGTGGCGGTGCTGTGCTAGCAGCAACTAGCAGGAAGTATTGTGAGAGAATAGCGGCGGTAGCGATAATGAGGCAGTGGTGGTTGTGATGTGGTCGTATTACTGTAGTGATGGTGTTGAAGATGGAGTAGAAATTTGAGTCGGCTTGACCAGAGTTTTCATCGTGGTAGTGGTGGTGGTATTGGTGGTGAAATTATCTTTAGTGAAATTATCATTAATCGCGTATATGTGTTGACATATTTTAGTTAATATTGGAATTAAACATTTTGTTAAAACTAAAACTTGATTTTTTTAATTTTTTTTTTATATTGACCGGGTCATCAATTCAGTCTATTTATATATTTTGATGTTTTCCTCTTTTAGTGGGAATTCTACAATGTAGCAGGGGGTAGCGGGAGAGAATAGCGGCGGTAGTGATACTGAGGCAGTGGTGGTGGTGGTGGTGGCAGTGCTGTGCTAGCAGCAACTAGCAGGAGGTAGTGGGAGAGAATAGCGGCGGTAGCGATAATCAGGCAGTGGTGGTGGTGATGTGGTCGTATTACTGTAGTGATGGTGTTGAAGTTGGTGTAGAAATTTGAGTCGACTTGACCAGAGTTTTCATCGTGGTAGTGGTGGTGGTATTGGTGGTGAAATTATCTTTAGTGAAATTATCGTTAGATGCGTATATGTGTTGACATATTTTACTTAATATTGGGTTTAAACATTTTGTTAAAACTAAAACTTGAGGCAATAATAATAGTAATTATTATTATTATGCTGAGATTGGTGGCGGTGTTGGTGAAATTGCCGTTAACTGGCTGTTGTGTTTAGTGTACACAGAGGGGTGATTGGGTAGGTGGTGTATCTAGTTTCTGATGTTGGTGAAATTGCTGTTATTTGGCTGTTCTATATAGTGTAGACAGAGGGGGTTTTCTTCAATTTATAACCATTTTCTTTTTTGAATATAAAATGTATAATACAAAATTGAATATTTGAGCGATATAACAATATATTATGGATGCGAATTTTTTGGGACTCAAGCCGGATGTTTTATACAACATTTGTACTAAGAATTCTTATTTCACAATTGATTTAAATATGTTAAAAAATCTAAACTTACGGGAGCGATTTCTCGACCTTCTATCCACCATGTGTGTCTTCTTCCCTATCATTATTATTATTATTATTATTATTATTATTATTATTATTATTATTATTATTATTATTACAGTTGCATTTATCTTGCTTTATGTTCATACGAGTTATCATCAAGTCACAACCAGTGACCTCAAGAGACAACAAGGTCCGCCATGTTCAAGAAAGAACATACATACTCACACATGCATCTTTAGTGTTTAGACTTGTGATGTACTTATATTGACAGAATCTTCCTTAGTATATGGGCAGTTCTCATTAGTACTATCTTTTGTATTTCTCCTATACGCGGGTTTCCTGGGATTTGCGATAAGTAATCATTAGACCCCTTAGGTATCATTCCCAGATCTCCTACAACCACTGGTATTGTTTTAGTTCTCAATTTCCACATCTTTCCAATTTCTGTGCATTCTGTGCATGGTTAAGAATTTTCGAATTTTTGTATCGAGCCTACGGATCTCTGTGCTTGACCAGTTGATGACATTGTAACGGTAGGTTACTACTTGTATGGCAAGCGTGTTTATGGCATCGATCCTATTCCTTGCATTCAATTCCGTTCTTAAGATTGCTCTTACTCTGCGGTAACATTCCTTCCTTATCCTTTCCCTCATTGTCGAGTGCTTGATTCCGTCTCCTTCACAAACACCTAGATATTTGTAAGTTTTTTCTTGATCAAGTTCTCTTATCACGTTCCCCCGATCAAGATTAATGTCTGAACTCTTCAGCAGCTTTCCTCTGGTGAACGTTGCTTTGGCGCATTTATCTAGTCCAAACTCCATTTTAATGTCATCACTGAACTGCTCCACAGTGGATAATAGCCCTTGCAATTGTTCATCATTTTTTGCAAATAGTTTCAGGTCACCCATGTTTAATGGTTTTGTCATAGACTTTATATCCATGTTTTGTTTCATTGAGCATTTTACTTAATGGTATAAGTGCGATGCAGAATAAAAGCGGTGATAAAGAGTCACCCTGAAAAATTCCACAATTAATATTAACTTCTCCAGCTTCCAGTGATTTTGTTTCACTATTCAAAAGGAGTGTCGTTTTCCATGCCTTCATACTGAATGACAAAATCTCCTGACAACGGGGGATACTTTGAAAATCTATAAACATTTTTCAATCCAACTGTGTGGCAAACTATCGAATGCTTTTTTATAATCTATCCAAGCAATCGATAGATTTTTGTGTCTATTATGACAATCTTCCAGTATCATTTTGTTAACCAGAAGCTGATCCTTACAGCCATATGAGCCTCGTTTACATCCTTTCTGCTCAATGGGAAATAAGTCATTTGTTATCAGGTGTTCATATGTGTATTCAGTTAGGACTGATGTTAAAATGTTATACCTTGTGGTCAAGCAAGTTATCGGTCTGTAATTTTGGGGATTGTTTGTCTCATCATTTTTCGGAAGCAGGAATGTAATGCCGTTAACTAGCCATGATGGTATCTTTTCTGGCTCCTTAACTATTCTATTGTAAAGTTGGTCTAACAGCTCATGAGACTCTGTGAAGGCATTTATCCAAAAGTTTTGTATTTTGTCTTTTCCTGGGGATTTCCATTTGCTGGTTTTTCTTAGAGCCAAGCGCAACTGTTCAACTGTTATATTTTCCCATTATTATTATTATTATTATTATTATTATTATTGAATGCTATGGTTGACGGAGGCTCGGCTCTGTAAGGTACTGTAAAATTTGAACGCTATAACAATTGTAAATTGTTTAAAACTTAGACCAACTTGTAGACAAAAACACCCTCCTCCTCGTGAGAGGGGTCTTTCTGCCCGTTATTTGGCCCTTCGGGGTTAAATAACTGCTTATTGGGGTTCTGTACCCAATATTTATTTTAAACAAAAAAAAAACAACGTGGCTACGAAAAAGAATTTGCATAGGTCACTCCCACTCATTCCGTCTTCTTCTTCCTCAATCGTCACTACAGCAGAGAGAAGATTGTCTCTCTCCCTCCCTTCTTTAAATGTGTCTCTCTCCCTCCCTTCTCTTTCGCAAGCGACGAAAGAAAAGAAAAGTCTCGTGCAAAGCGTGCACGGTTTCTCCACGACGACGACGACAGCGACGAAACAGGTGTGCGGGAAATACGAAAACCTAGTTCATTCGTCTGACGTCAGGAATAATAGCAGTAGCAGCCGTAATAACAACAGCAACAGTGACAATGAAAACAACAGTAGCAGCCGCAACAGCATCACCAGCAGTATAAACAACAACAGCATTAGCAGCAGCAACACCAACAACAACCACAGCAACAGCGGCGGAGGCAGTAGTCGTAGTACCTGCAGCAACAACAAAAGTAACAGCAGCTCTGACGACAACAACAACAACAGCAGCAAAGAAAAACCAATCTCATTTGCAGGTACTGCGAAAAACTTGGAAACAATCCTCATAACAAATGAGGAATTAGAGGAAGCGAAGAAGATGGTGACAAAGACTGGACACCGAGCAATATGCAAGGCAGCGGAAACATTTTTCGAAACCCAACAGCACTGTACGGTCACGTACCGTACAGCAAGTACAAAATCCCGTAGGGTGGAAAGAGCCACAGAGGTTCAAATACAAAAAAGCCTTGGGGTCTGTGTGGCAGCGGAAAACGCACATCACCCGAGGCAAAAAAATATGCTACCGTAGACGTACTTTTTGCCACACCCCAGGAGGCAAAGGCCCAATGCGTAGTGACCCTAAGGAGCGAGGAAATGGTGTTGGTGCCCTCCTACTGCGGGCAAAAGATTGTGAGGGTTAAACTGACCCACGTCTCCCCCGGGATGGCCCCTTCTTGGCTGGCCGCGTCTGTCCTCGTCGGAATCGAGGACAAAACAACTGTACTGCAAGTACAGAAAAAAGTAAGAGAAGAATGGGTCGGCACCTCCATTGAGATGCTAATCCAAACCAACCATGAGTGCATCGAAGCTATCCCGGATGTGATAGACTTCGATAACGGCACTCAACTGCCCATAAGTGTTGAGGGAAAACGCCCGAAATGCTTTCGCTGTGGATCGAAGACTCACCTCATGGCCTTCTGCAACGAGAAGACCCTGAGAAAGGAGAAAACCCCCTCCTTCCGAAACCGGCTCCACGGCTACCAGCAACAGGACAAGCGGCAACCAGGAACGATAGGTCCGTGGCACCCATACCCACGCCACGGAAATGAAAACCAGCAGCATCAGTGGAAATATTAACAACAACAACAGCAATACCAAACGCAGCTGCAACAGAGACTCCAGTGCAAACATCAACAACAACAAGTGAAAGAGTGGAGCTGGTACCCCTCCCCGACCTCACAGAATCAGACATGGAGTGTGAGGTGGGAGAGAGATGGCAAAAGGTCGTAAGAAGGCACAAACGCAGAAGCAGCGCATCGTCGAGTTTGAAAAGGAAGGAAAGAAATGGGAAAAGGGTAAAGTCTACTGCAAAGAGACCCACAGCAGCAACACCACCAACACCATCACCACCCACACTAGCACCACCATCACCACCGGCGACAACCCCACCGCCAACAACACCTTCAACACCACCACCACAAGCACCAACATCGCAAACACAACAACAAAACACACACACCCAGCAACAACGACAAGAAAATAGCAGAACCACACCCCACCCCCAGAAAAACAAATGCACGGCAATAAATACACACAACAAGAAACTAATGACTTACATAATTGAACACGCAGACATTTCACAACACGACTACATAATACCAGCACCAATCAAAACGCCAACTAACATAAAACTGCTGAAAATAGCACAGAAGCAACACACAAACGTTAAAACGAAATTCCCCAATGCAGTTGGTGATTTCAGGACCTAGGAGGAACTATCAATCGAAGAGTATATTCAGACATTCTCTTAGAAGAGCCGACGACCAGCCGAAGGGACGATTCAACGGTCCCTTCACCAGACGATCAAGTGAAAAGGGATGTAAAAACCATCCCTCCTCTACCAAAAGTACGGTAAGTGGTCTTTCCCATCTTCTCCACTCTATTTTAAACATGACCTCACTCAGAATAGGCAGCATATATGCGCGTGGCTTAGGGTCGTCATGGAAGCAGGGTCACCTGCTCAACGACCTCAGGTCACTAAACATAGATGTAGTGGCCATCAGCGAGACCAGAATCTCCGAAGCACGGGCCTTCGCACCGATCTTCGGCGGCTACGATGTGTACGCATCTCCCAGCCGTCCTGGATCGGGGGAGGAGTTGCTGTGCTTTTTCGGAGAGGTTTCGATAACGCCATACGGGCCATGTTCCTGGACCCAGAGGGTAAGCTGGTGGTGCTGGATGTGACCAGCGGAGACGGGCAAGCTTTCAGGCTAGTGGCCGTCTATGCCCCGACAGGAGCAGGGCGGCCTGATTTCTTCCGGCGTCTGGAGACCTTTCTTGGAACGTCCCGCTCTTTAGTGTTAGTGGGCGACTGGAACGGGATCTTAGATGCACGCTGGGACTGTGTGGGATTATCGGATAGGGGTGGAGGGTGCAAGAGCCTCACCAACCTGCTCAGGCGTTTTGAACTGTCTGACAGGTACCGATTGGATTTCCCGAATGTACCAATGTGGACTTGGACAAATCGCATAGGGTCATCCAGATCATATCTAGATAGAGTACTTTGTAGGGAAATCGATAGGTCTAGCATAGGCTGTCCACAATTCAAGATAGTCAGCTACACGGACCACAAATTCGTGATCTGTGTGCTTGACTTAGATAGGCTTCATAGACGAGGACCCGGCTACTGGAAGCTAAATGCGTCCTTACCAGCGCGCAAGGCCTACAGAGACCGGATTAGCGAACTGGTTAAGGGGGCGTTGACGGGGGCCATCGTCAACAACAAGTGGTGGTTTGCTCTGAAAAGAAAGATTAGAATAGAATCGATTAGGTTTAGTAAGGCTTTAGTAATAGAGAAAAATAGAGCAGAGGGAGAACTAGTTAGAAAATTAGACGAGGCGCTTAGCAAAGGCATTGCGACCGACGTGGTTGCGGCGAAATTGGCCCTTGACCAATTCTTCAATGCAAAGCACGAAGGCTGCTTTGTCAGAGCAAGGGTGCGTGCTCTCAGACACGAGGGGACGAAAGCCGTTCAATGGGCCCGAGTGGCGGATGCGCGTCGTGGCAACAAAGCCACGATCCGGTCTTTGGTGGACCACGACGGGCGCATGCTACTCGATCCTGGGCAAATCTGTGAAGCTTTTCAGCGACACTTCGCTCAGCTGTTCGGGGGCAGCGGTGGGCCGGGTCGAGGGATGGACTTTAGTGTCTACCTCGACGGACTGCCGCGGCTCTCGGCCACTGAGGCGAAGTGTTGCGAAAAGCCGATAACAGCCGCTGAAGTAAGGGAGGCAATGACTTGCTGCACAAGGGGTAAATCGCCTGGTTTGGATGGTCTGCCCTATGAACTTTACGTACAGATGCCAGACTTGTTCGGAGGCCTGTTGGTGGACGTCTACTGCAACTGGCAACAGAACGGCAGAATTCCCAGTTCTGTGAGCCGAGGAGCGGTGGCACTGCTGAGAAAGGATCCGAACAAGGGGGATAACATAGATAATTTCCGGCCCATAACTCTGCTAAACACAGAGTTCAAGATTTTGGCCAAGGTGCTAGCAAAGAGGTTGGCGCTTGTCGTTGGTGGTCTGGTGGGAGAGGCGCAGACATGCGCCATTCCCGACAGATCCATCCACGACAACCTCCACCTCATGCGATACATTGTAGAGAGGGTAGCTAAGGAACCTGGCACGGGTGGGTCCTTGATCAATTTAGATCAGTCGAAAGCTTTCGATAGGGTCGACCATCGTTACCTAGCGGCAGTCCTGAGGGCGGCTGGCTTTGGGCCCGTCTTCAGAGGCTGGATCGCTGCCATGCACAGCGACATCTGCTCTGTGGTGAGAGTGAACGGTCACCTGTCGGAACCGTTCAACATCATGCGCTCGATCCGCCAAGGTTGTCCCCTCTCGTCTCTCTTGTACGTATTGACACTCGAGCCATTACTGCACAGACTGGAGACGTTGAGGGGAGTCCCGCGCGAACTAGGATGCGGAAGATCCGTGTCAGCATATGCGGACGATGTCTCCGTAGTGGTGTCGAACGCCAAACAAATCGAGGCGATCGGCACTACACTAAGAGAATACGAAGCGGTGACAGGAGCAATGATCAACCAGGAAAAGTCAGTGGGCCTGCAGCTCGGCACCTGGAGAGGCAGGTCCATGCCGTCCAACAGCGTCGTCGGACGCTGGACGGACGGACCGGTTATGTTGCTAGGGGTCTGGTACGGTCCGGACCTCCAGACGGACAAAAACTGGGACGAGGTGACGAGCAGGGTGGCTTCTCTCACCCAGAAATGGGCGGAGAGGAAGCTATCCCTGAAAGGTCGAGCGGAGGTGGCTAACGCGTACATCGCGTCTGTCATCTGCTACCGCCTGACCGTCGTACCTTGTCCTAAGCCTCGCCTGACTGCGCTGGAGCGTTTGCTCTTTCGCTTTTTGTGGAAAGGACGCGCTCCGATGGTCAGGCGGTCCATCTGTTGTCAACACCCGCTACGTGGAGGGCTGGGCATGCCGTGGCTGATGATGCGCAGGCACGCGCTCAGGCTACGACATCTCCACCTCTTCCTCGACGGTGATCAGGTGTGGTCGCCGTTTGCTAGACACGTATTTCCCCAGCTCATTTCCTTGACGGAGCTGTAGTCCTGGGTCAAGCGAAGACCGAGAGGGAGCGCCTGGAGACTGGAATGTCTTCAGGTGCTCACAGCCCTCGACCAATCGGGCAATGTGATCGGTGGAAACTCCACCTCGGCGTTCTATAGAGGATAGTGGAGGGGAAGAGCGACGACGTACTTGGGGAAACTCTAGGCGTCGACGAAAATCAACTAGCCAATCTCTTCGGAAGAACTTTCCGGCCAGGGCCTATGGACAACTTCCAGAAATCTCTGGCCTGGCAGTGCTACCGAGGAGCCTTGCCAGTTCGGGATAAACTCTACAGGCATCGAGGTTCTGTCAGCCGGGCATGTCCGAGATGCGCGCAGGGCGACGAAACCGTCCTGCACGCACTCGTCCAGTGTCCGAAAATTGCTGACTTGTGGGTTTATGTCGAACACCTGCTGTCGCGTTTAGGACGGATCCGGCTATCATCTGAGTCCATCGTGAGGATTGTCCCGCCCTCTTCCTTTAGCCGGGAGGGTAGGCAGTTTTTATCTGTCTGGTGGCCATGGCGAAAGAGATAGTATGGTGGACACGTTTGAAAGGGCTGAAGACGAGCAATTACCTCTTCGGTGATGCTCTGATTGACTTTTTCAAATTTCATTTGAAAATGAAAATCAGAGTAGAGAGGGAAGAGCTCTCTTCCCAGCATTTTGTTGAAAGATGGATGAGAGAAGCAAGAATGGCCCGAGTAAATGGGCCTACACTGAGTATATATCTGTAAATTAAAGCTGGAAAACTGGGAGAGGGCACTTGCCTTGGTGGTCAGGGTCATTGTGGCTTTTTATTGGGCTTTCTCCACAAATGTCCCTCCGAAGTCTCCCCCCTATTGGGGAATTTTTCATTGTTATTTTTTGTTACACCCTCTGTTTTTTTTGTTTTTTTTATACGCAGAAATGCCCATTTGTACCATACTGTATTGTCTTGCACTGTCCTTAATGTCTACTTTATGTAAACCCTTGTGGTTAATAAAGAAATCATTATTATTATTATTATTATTACAGTTGCATTTATCTTGCTTTATGTTCATACGAGTTATCACCAAGTCACAACCAGTGACCTCAAGAGACAACAAGGTCCGCCATGTTCAAGAAAGAACATACATATTCACACATGCATCTTTAGTGTTTAGACTTGTGATGTACTTATATTGACAGAATCTTCTTTAGTATATGGGCAGTTCCCATTAGTACTATCTTTTGTATTTCTCCTATACGCGGGTTTCCTTGGATTTGCGATATGTAATCATTAGACCCCTTAGGTATCATTCCCAGAGCGCCTACAACCACTGGTATTGTTTTAGTTCTCAATTTCTACAATTTTCCAATTTCTATCTGCAGGTCCTTATACTTGCTCAATTTTTCAAATGTTTTTATAGATACATTCTTGTCTATTGGAACAGACATATCAATTAGCAGGCATACCCTCTTTTGAAAGTCTTTCAATATTATATCAGGTCTGTTTGCATCTATTTTTCGGTCTGTTTGGATGCTAAAGTTCCACAAGATTGAGATGTGATCTTTTTCAAGTATGGGAGGTGGTTGATGCTCCCACCAATTCTTTTGATGGGGCAGGTCAAAAGGCTTACACATTATCCAATGTATGTATTGTGCAGCTCTGTCATGCCTATTTAGGTACTCGGTTGGAGCTATAGGACTGCACATTGAAATGATATGGTCAATGGTCTCTGGTTGTTTTTTGCATACACGGCATAATGGGCTACACCTATTTTTTATTATGCTGGCTTGGTAATTTTTTGTTGGCAGACACTGATCTTGTGCCGATATAATCAGTCCTTCAGTCTCCGATTTCAGTCCAGAGGATGCCAACCACTGATGGGTTGAAGTTTTGTCAACATCAGGATTGTTAGCTCGCTCTGGGTATTTTCCATACAGAGGCTTTTCTTGCCATTTCTTAGCCAGTTTCTGTAGCAGTTCTTTCTTTGCAGTTACTTTTACCTGCTTTGCTTTTTTTGTGTTTTCCATTTCAGCAGTAAATGGGACTTCTGAAATTGGTAGTCCATTACTGTATCTTTGTGCATCTTTTGTAATGGAATATGATCTTTTGATGCTTTCGTGTTTCAAAACGAGTTTGATCATCCAATCATGTGATTCCCTTAGATATATAGATAATCCAATTGTTGCAGTTTTCAACGCAATGTCTAACTGGATTAACCCACGTCCTCCTTCTTTCCTAGGGAGATATATTCTATCTATATCTGCCTTAGGGTGATGCATTCTGTGCATGGTTAAGAATTTTCGAATTTTTGTATCGAGCCTACGGATCTCTGTGCTTGACCAGTTGATGACATTGTAACTGTAGGTTACTACTGGTATGGCAAGCGTGTTTATGGCATCGATCCTATTCCTTGCATTCAATTCCGTTCTTAAGATTGCTCTTACTCTGCGGTAACATTCCTTCCTTATCCTTTCCCTCATTGTCGAGTGCTTGATTCCGTCTCCTTCACAAGCACCTAGATATTTGTAAGTTTTTTCTTGATCAAGTTCTCTTATCACGTTCCCCCGATCAAGATTAATGTCTGAACTCTTCAGCAGCTTTCCTTTGGTGAACGTTGCTTTGGCGCATTTATCTAGTTCAAACTCCATTTTAATGTCATCACTGAACTGCTTAACAGTGGATAATAGCCCTTGCAATTGTTCATCCTTTTTTTGCAAATAGTTTCAGGTCATCCATGTAGAACAGGTGATTAATGGTTTTGTCATAGACTCTATATCCATGTTTTGTTTCATTGAGCATTTTACTTAATGGTATAAGTGCGATGCAGAATAAAAGCGGTGATAAAGAATCACCATGAAAAATTACACAATTAATATTAACTTCTCCAGCTTCCAGTGATTTTGTTTCACTATTCAAAAGGGGTGTCGTTTTCCATGTCTTCATACTGAATGACAAAAACCTCCTGACAACGGGGGATACTTTGAAAATCTCTAAACATTTTTCAATCCAACTGTGTGGCTAACTATCAAATGCTTTTTTATAATCTATCCAAGCAATCGATAGATTTTTGTGTCTATTATGACAATCTTCCAGTATCATTTTGTTAACCAGAAACTGATCCTTACAGCCATATGACCCACGTTTACACCCTTTCTGCTCAATGGGAAATAGGTCATTTTTTATCAGGTGGTCATATGTGTATTCAGTTAGGACTGATGTTAACATTTTATACATTGTGGTCAAGCAAGTTATCGGTCTGTAATTTTTGGGATTGTTTGTCTCATCATTCTTCGGAAGCAGGAATGTAATGCCGTTAACTAGCCATGAAGTTATCTTTTCTGGCTCCTTAACTATTTCATTGTAAAGTTGGGCTAACAGCTCATGAGTCTCTGTGAAGGCATTTATCCAAAAGTTTTGTATTTTGTCTTTTCCTGGGGATTTCCATTTGCTGGTTTTTCTTAGAGCCAATCGCAACTGTTCAACTGTTATATTTTCCCATATTTGTTCCTCAAGGTGAGCTGTATCTTTCATTTGTCTGTCTATCCATGGGGCATGTATGTTATGAACTTTTTCTTCGGCCCAGATCTTTTCCCAGAATTCTTGCACTTCCTCCTTGGGTGGTATTGATTTAGCAGTTATTGTTGACTTACCAATTTTTCTGTAGAAGTTTCTTTGGTTGTTTTTGAACATATTATTGTCCTTATAGAATCTAGATCGTATGTCAAAGCGCCTTATACGAGCAGCTTTGGCCGAGACTTTTTGCTTGATTATTTATATCAGCATGTCTATGTCACATGTTGATTTTATACTGTACATTTTTTTCAATTTTCTAAGTTTAGTTTGTTTAACATGTTCACCTACTTTATAGTTTGTTAAAATTTCTATGTCAGATCGGAGAAGGTTTATTTGGCGATTGATGTTCTCTTGCCAAGTAGATTTCTTGTGGGAATTCCTTTGTTTTTTCATCTTCACTCCACATAAGTGAGTGGTGACTTTAGCCGATGCATAATATAGATGATTTAAATCAGTAATGTTTAGTTTGTTTGTGATGATAATGTTTTTGAGAATTATGTTAGTCTTGTGTATTATCTGTTGGTTCTGTTTGGAGTTCTGGATCTTAGGGAGGGTGTCTCGTTGCCCCATGTCAGATTCTTTCATTTTCATCTATTCGATCATAATTTCATCCTTCAAGTTGGCAAATTCATTCTCATTCATTTCCTTATCATTTACGATCTCATTATTTTCATTTGGAGTTTCATCCTGAGCATGCACTCCCTCCACTTTTTCGCTCCTTTCTTTAATTTGTTCTGTTGCCAGTGATTCCGCCCCAAACCTGGGATTCGAAGTGTTACAGTTTACCTCGTTTTCACTGGCACATGTTTCATTTTCCCTTCGCTGACTTTGTGCTAATAGCTTGATCTGATCAATTTCTATATCAGTTAGTAACTTTTTTCTTACGATATTTCTTCGTATATTGGCTAGTTTGTTACTGTCAATATAGCCTCTGTTTTCGGGATGTTACTATTTCCAGTTGATATATGTCTGTTCTGTATTCGATGTATTTGATGGGTAGTACATGGCAGTGTAGAATGCCTCAAGGACTTCTTTATTATCTTCCCTTGACCATTTTTCTCTCTTTTTCTTTGGATTTCTTGGTGGTGAGCATGGAGGGCCAACAGTAGGAGTATTCTGTTTATGGGAGGTCTCCAGCTCCGAAGTGATGGGAAGGTTTGAACCATTAGCTGATGTTTCGACCCCAGTCTGGTTCCTCTCTGAGCGACGCGGCCCTTTTCTACCCGGGTGACGGCCGATCCGGTATGAGATTTTATCATTACACATTTACTTTATTTTTTCGCGTTTTATCCTTATCCGCCAAGGGGTAATCATTTCGTGTTACCACTTCTAGAACGAGTGTCAACCAAGACTAGAGAGGTCGTTCTCCCCTAGAGACACGGTTATTCCCCGCCGGCCGCCATCCCGGTATTTCTTGGTCATGGGGTTTTCTTTTTGTTGTTTTTTTTAAATTGTTATTATCATGAGTGGTTCCTTAATGTGAGCATTGCGTGGCTTAAGAATGAAATTATTAATAATTGTCTCCACTCCAGGCACAAGGCCAGCAATCACCCAGTGCATTACAATAATATAATATACGTTTTGTTGGAGTTGGCTGTTATTGTTGTTGGCTATGTCGGTGGTGGTGCCGGGGCTTTTTATATTGTTGGTGAGGAAGGGGTGAGCCAGCAGTCCCATATTTGTTGATATTGTCGTTTGGCCTTGGCCAGGTCACTAAGTCAATCTATTTATATCTTTTGCTAGCCTCTCCTTTGTCTAGTGATACCGCCACCTTCCCCTTTCTCTCTCAAGTTAACAGGGGAATAGTGGTGGTAGCATTGAAGGAGTGGTGGCGGCGGGGAGATGTGGGAGACAGTAGCGGCGGTATCGATACTGAGACAGTGGTGGTGGTGATGTCGATACCGAGGCAGTGGTGGTGTTGACGTGATCGTATTACTGTAGTGATGGTGTTGTAGCGGTGGTAGCAATGAAGGAGTGGTGGCGGCGGTGATGGGATAGTGGTGGTAATGATGGCAGTAGTGAGTGGTGGTGGTGAAATTGCCGTTATCTGGCTGTTGTGTTTAGTGTACACAGAGTGTTGATGGGGTAGGTGTTGTATATAGTTTCTGGTGTTGTTTGGCTGTTCTATATAGCGTAGACAGAGGAGGGGGGGTTTCTTCTTCCATTTATAGCCATTTTTTTTTTTGAATATACAATGTACAATACAAAGTTGAATATTTGAATATTTGAGCCTTATAACAGTATATTTTGGGTCCGAATTTTTTGGGGCTCAAGCCGATGCTTTACGTAGCATTTGTACTAAGAGTTGTTATTTCACAAATGATTTAAATATGTTAAAAATTCAAAACTTACGGGAGCGATTTCATGACCTTCCGTCACCTCGTGCGTCTTCTTCCCTTATCTTATTATTATTATTATTATTATTGTTGTTATTCCTTGAATCTCAGTCATTGATGTTGGTTAACTGGAAAGTCTGTTGGAATGAATATCAAGCCACTACCTGCAGCCTCAGATATTCAGGACGTATCGGAGGGTTCTTGCTGTTCCAAGCAAGCATGCCTTTTGAAGCGTTCCAAAAAGCGTGAAGGGGCCGATTTTCTTTAACCATCCCTGGAAACTTTTGGAGATAGTCCCCAGTGCGCCTATGACAATCGGGATCACTTTGACTTCATGGCAGTTCCAAATCCTTTTCACCTCCCACTTTAAGTCCTTGTATCGGTTAATTTTCTCCCTCTCCTTCTCTTGCACTCTCGTGTCGAAAGGGCAGGCCACATCCACAATCAGACACGATCTTTTTTCTTTGTCCACAACCACCAGGTCAGGTCTATTGTGTTCCAGTTTTTTGTCCGTCTGTATCCTAAAATCCCACAGCACCTTCACCTGATTGTTCTCCATCACCGCCTCTGGCCTATGCTCATACCATTTCTCAGAATGTGGTAAATTGTTTACTTTGCACAGGTGCCAGTGGATCACCCTGCCCATCACATCGTGTCTCCAGCCCTTATAGTGGGTCTGGGCTAGGTGTTTACACTCGGACACAATGTGAGCCACAGTCTCCTCTCTCTCTCCACAGATCCTGCACAGTGGGCTAGCCTCCTCCTTGTAGATATGGTGCTTCAACCACTTCGTTTTGAGGGCCTGCTCCTGCGCAGCCATTAGCATTCCTTCTGTAGCCTTTTTGAGGTCTCCTCTTCTCAACCAGTTCCATGTCTGTGGATCTCTAAATTCAGTTTTCTCAAAGAAGGTACTATGAAGGGATTTTCCCTTAAGGCTGCTCTTCCTCCTTGATGTTATTTCCTCCTTGGACATCCCCTGGCCTACTGTCCCCTCCTTCAGTACAGTTCTGAGCATTGGCTCCTTACTATAGGTCACGTATTTGTATAGGTTGTTTTTCTCCATCTGAACACAGTCCTCTATGCTGATAAGACCTCTTCCACCCTCAGATCTCCTTAGGTAGAGTCTATCGACATCACTCCTCTTGTGGAACATGTTGGAGATAGTCAATAGCTTCCTAGTCTTCCTATCCATTTCTTTTTGTTCAGCAACATTCCATCTCAGAATTCCCGCACTGTACCTAATAATAGACACAGCTCGGGAATTTACTGCGCTTATGGCATTTCTGCTGTTCAGATGTGACTTCAATACGCTCCCTACTCTCCGAATGTATTCAGTTCTTAACAATCCCTTCATTTTTTTGTTCTTTATGCCATCAGCCTCCAGAACGCCCAAATACTTGTATCCTTCCTCAGAGTCAATTTCCTTTATCATCTCACCTGTTGGTATCTGGATCCCGTTACTTCTGCTCAACCTACCCCTCCTCATCACAATGACTCCACATTTACTAATACCAAACTGCATACATATATCACTGCTGAAAATACGGACAGTGTCAACAAGCACATCCAACTCTTTCTCACTTTTCCCGAAGAGCTTAAGATCGTCCATGAAGAGGAGGTGATTGATGGTAAGCTCTCCCTTTCCCAACTTGTATCCTGCTCTCACTTTTCGCAGCATAATGGTCAAGGGCATCAGGGCAAGGACAAACAACAGAGGGGACAGGCTATCTCCCTGGAAGATACCTCTCTTGATCTTCACGCTTCCCAAGGATACTCCAGTTGATGTCAACTCTGTCTCCCAGGACCCCATACTCCTGCCCAGCAACTGTCTGATGTTATCTGCCACCCTGAAGATCTCCAGGCTTTTGGTGATCCAAAAATGAGGCACCATGTCAAATGCCTTTCTGTAGTCTATCCATCCCATGGCAAGATCAGTGTGTCTCCTCCTGCAATTCCCCATTACCATCTTATCAATAAGTAACTGGTCCTTTGTACCACGTGACTTCTTTCGGCATCCTTTCTGTTCGTCCGGTAACAAGTTGTTTGTGTGGAGGTGATGGTAGATTTCCTCAGACACAATGCTCGTCAACAGTTTCCACATTACGGACAGACATGTGATAGGTCTATAGTTGGTAACATCATTACCCTTGATTCGGTCTTTCATTATCAGAACTGTGGTACCTTTTGTCAACCACTCTGGCACCTCACCCGACACCAAGCAGTCATTGAACATGGCCGTCAGCTTCGGGTGGAGGGATGTTAAATTTTTAATCCAATACCCCTGCACACCATCTGGGCCTGGTGATTTCCAGTTGGTTAGTTTTTTGGCCTGCCCCTTAAGAGTTTCAACTGTGATACTCAAATCAGTTTGTTGGTGTGCCTGCTCACCGATCTCCCTCTGTACTGTCTCAATCCACCCTGCCTGGACATTATGTCTAACATCCTGCTCCCATATTCCTTTCCAGAATGTTTTAGTTTGCTCCGCCCCAGGGATCAAGTCGTTGCCTCTTTCTTTCCCCTCAAGCTGTCCAAACAGCATCTTCTGGTTGTTGTCGAACATGCGGTTCTGTTTATACTGACTGACTCTGTTCTCGTATCGCCTGATTTTTGCACTCTTTGCTACAATGCGTTGCTTCAGTTCCTCTATGATAATATTTAGCTTTTTCCTCCTAGTTTTGTACTTTATTTCCAGTCTATTTTTAGTGCCTTTGTTTTTTAGTGTCCCATTCAGTAGTGACTCAAGCTTTCCTATGTCATTTCTCATTTCACCGATTTGACTACTCAGTCGTTTCTTCCACCACGGCTCTGCTCTTTCTTGTCTGTTGTTTCCTCTCGCTTTTATACACCGTATTTGCTGTTGCTTTGAGGATATTGTTGCACTGGTGAAGGCTCCTCGCCTCAAGGTATGGGATGACTTTGTTTACCTTAGCTGTTGTTTCTTTTAACTTTGTCCTGTCTACAAATCTTAGGTTCATAGGTCTCCCACTATCATTGTTCAATTCATCTACCACTAAATTTAGGATGTCAACCGAATCTTGTCCTTATTATTATTATTATTATTATTATTGTTATTGTTATTCCTTGAATCTCAGTCATTGATGTTGGTTAACTGGAAAGTCCGTTGGATTGAATATCAAGCCACTACCTGCAGCCTCAGATATTCAGGACGTATCGGAGGGTTCTTGCTGTTCCAAGCAAGCATGCCTTTTGAAGCGTTCCAAAAAGCGTGAAGGGGCCGATTTTCTATAACCATCCCTGGAAACTTTTGGAGATAGTCCCCAGTGCGCCTATGACAATCGGGATCACTTTGACTTCATGGCAGTTCCAAATCCTTTTCACCTCCCACTTTAGGTCCTGGTATCGGTTAATTTTCTCCCTCTCCTTCTCTTGCACTCTCGTGTCGAACGGGCAGGCCACATCCACAATCAGGCGCGATCTTTTTTCTTTGTCCACAACCACCAGGTCAGGTCTATTGTGTTCCAGTTTTTTGTCCGTCTGTATCCTAAAATCCCACAGCACCTTCACCTGATTGTTCTCCATCACCGCCTCTGGCCTATGCTCATACCATTTCTCAGAATGTGGTAAATTGTTTACTTTGCACAGGTGCCAGTGGATCACCCTGCCCATCACATCGTGTCTCCAGCCCTTATAGTGGGTCTGGGCTAGGTGTTTACACTCGGACACAATGTGAGCCACAGTCTCCTCTCTCTCTCCACAGATCCTGCACAGTGGGCTAGCCTCCTCCTTGTAGATATGGTGCTTCAACCACTTCGTTTTGAGGGCCTGCTCCTGCGCAGCCATTAGCATTCCTTCTGTAGCCTTTTTGAGGTCTCCTCTTCTCAACCAGTTCCATGTCTGTGGATCTCTAAATTCAGTTTTCTCAAAGAAGGTACTATGAAGGGATTTTCCCTTAAGGCTGCTCTTCCTCCTTGATGTTATTTCCTCCTTGGACATCCCCTGGCCTACTGTCCCCTCCTTCAGTACAGTTCTGAGCATTGGCTCCTTACTATAGGTCACGTATTTGTATAGGTTGTTTTTCTCCATCTGAACACAGTCCTCTATGCTGATATTATTATTATTATTATTATTATTATTATTATTATTATTATTATTATTATTGGCGACCTACGTAGTAAATCGTATCATCGTGAGCTCCGCAAAGGTTTGTTATTTCCGTTTGTTAAAAACTGCCATTTATGGAAAATTTTATTGTTAACTGTTTATAAGCACACATACATTGTTTTCCGAAAAGGACGCCCAAAAAGATTGGGGCCTTGTGCCCAAAATTTTAACTTTTATTATTATCAAAAATTTCTTTGAAAAAAAAATGGCTAATTCACCTCTGCAACAAGCAGCTGAAAGCCTTCCTCACAAATTAACACCTCACACCGACACCATCATTGTAAATGTTACTACGTTTGCCAACACAAAAAAAAATATAAGCAGTAGCAATATTTTAAATTTGTCTCAGGCAGACATTCATTTCCCGCCATTACCAATGACTGCAGGTGTTAAAGCCTCCACCACCACCACCACCGCGACAACCACCACCACCACCACCACCGCGACAACAGAAACAAAAGAAGAAAAAAATAAATTAACTCGTGATGTCGAAATGAAATCAAGCAAAATGGACTCTTCCCTACCAAAGACGACTGACGTCACCACAACCACAACTGAAACTAAAATTAATATTAACGATAGCAACAACAACAACAATGACATTATAAAACCCCCCCTCAGTTTCGCCAGAGTAGCAAAACAATTCGAAACATTTACGGTAACTCAGGAAGATTTAGAAAATGCCAAACAAATGGTAAAGAAAGATGGGTACAGGGTCAGCCTCACCCTCCCCCCACCTAATAAAATGGAGCATCGGCGCCTATGCACCGTGTCGTATAGAACAATAAATGTAAAATCGCGCCGAGTGGAACGGGCATCCGAGTCCCAAATCCAAAAAGCTTTGGGACATGTGTGGGCAAGAAAAACCCACATCAGACGTGGGCAAAGTATGGAACCGTGGACGTGTTCTTTGAAACACCAGAGGAGGCTAGAAAACACTCCATGGCCCCATTAAAATGTGACGACTTCACACTCGTCCCAAGCTATTGTGGCCAGAGACTCGTAAAGATCAGGGTGACCCACGTTCCACCGGCCATCGAAATTCCCTTGCTAATAGCGGCCGTCCTCGCCGGCATCGAAGCCAACACGAAAATAATAGCAATAGCAAAAGAAAGACAGGAAAACTGGTCCGGATCTGGGATGGAGCTCCTGATCCAAGCGGACCAAAAAAGCATTGAGGAGATCCCAGAGGTAATAGACCTCACTGACGGCAGCCACCTCACGGTAATTGTCGAGGGCAGAAGACCTAGGTGTGTTGTTGTGGTGAAGAAACCCACCTAAGGGCTTTCTGCCCTCAGGCTAAAAGGTTGAGGCCACCTCTCCTACCCACCCCAGTGACACAACCATCAACACCACCAGTAGCAGAGATGGCAGCAACAACTGTAGCAGCAACAACAGAAGCAACTATAACAGCAACAACCCCAGCAACAGTAGCAAAACCAACACCAACACCACCACCAGCAAAACCAACACCACCACCACCCAACGCTTCAGAACTAGCACCAGCGCCTACACCATCCCCCACGCCACAACCAAAACTAAAGGCTGTGGAGGATTTTCCACTCCCCGGCCTATCACAACTGGAGACAGATTGTGACGACGAGGAGTGCGAAACGATATCCGGAAAAAAAAAAGAAACCAAAAAAGAAAAAATTCTCTTCCTTCCCCCTCCAAAAACAAAATACAGAGGGAAACAAATAAATTAAGAAACAAAAAAGTTAGGACAGATATGCCACCATCCACACCAGCATCACCAACCCCATCAACCCAAACACCAACACCATCACCATCATTAACCCCAACACCACCATCACCTACACCACAAAAGTCACCAAAATGCGAAACAGAAACAAACCCACAACAAACGCAAACAAAACAAAACAACCAAAACGATACACACTACACAGCATTAAATTTGAACAACAACCAATTATTACACTACATCCAACACAACACCAGCATCACAGAAAAAGACTACACAACAACCACAAAATTCACACCACCTCCACACATACAAATCACTCGCATCACACAGAAAACGTACATGACACTAAAACAAAAATTCCCCAAAGACATCGGAGACTTCCGACAAGCACTCTCCAGGAGGATTTATAAGGACATACTTCCTGAGGAGGCCACAAGCAGTGAAAAGGATGGAAAAACCGTCCTTCCCCTACGAGAAGTAAGGTAAGTGGTCTTTCCCATCTTTTCCACTCCTTTTCAACATGACCTCACTCAGAAGAGGCAGCATAAATGCTCGTGGCTTGGGGTCGTCATGGAAGCAGGGCCACCTGCTCAACGACCTCAGGTCACTAAACATAGATGTAGTGGCCATCAGCGAGACCAGAATCTCCGAAGCACAGGCTTTCGCACCGATCTTCGGCGGCTACGATGTGTACGCATCTCCCAGCCGTCCGGGATCGGGGGGAGGAGTTGCTGTGCTTTTTCGGAGAGGTTTGGATCTTGCCATACGGGCCATCTTCCTGGACCCAGAAGGTAAGTTGGTGGTGCTGGACGTGACCAGCGGAGACGGGCAAGCTTTCAGGTTAGTGGCCGTCTATGCTCCGACAGGAGCAGGGCGGCCTGATTTTTTCCGGCGTCTGGAGACCTTTCTTGGAACGTCCCGCTCTTTAGTGTTAGTGGGCGACTGGAACGGGATGTTAGATGCACGTTGTGATTGTGTGGGATTAGTGGATAGGAAGGAGGGTGCAAGAGTCTCACCAACCTGCTCAGATGTTTTGAACTGTCTGACAGGTACCGAATGGATTTCCCGAATGTACCAATGTGGACTTGGACAAATCGCATAGGGTCATCCAGATCATATCTAGATAGAGTATTTTGTAGGGAAATAGATAGGTCTAGCATAGGCTGTCCACAATTCAAGATAGTCAGCTACACGGACCACAAATTCGTGATCTGTGTGCTTGACTTAGATAGGCTTCATAGACAAGGACCCGGCTACTGGAAGCTAAACGCGTCCTTACCAGCGCGCAAGGCCTACAGAGACCGGATTAGCGAACTAGTTAAGCGGGCGTTGACCGGGGCCATCGTCAACAACAAGTGGTGGTTTGCTCTGAAAAGAGCAATTAGAATAGAGTCCATTAGGTTTAGTAAGACTTTAGCAATAGAGAAAAATAGAGCAGAGGGAGAATTAGTTAGAAAATTAGATGAGGCGCTTAGCAAAGGCATCGCGACCGACGTACTTGCGGCGAAATTGGCCCTTGACCAATTCTTCAATGCAAAGCACGAAGGCTGCGTTGTCAGAGCTAGGGTGCGTGCTCTCAGATACGAGGGGACGAAAGCCGTTCAATGGGCCCGAGTGGCGGAGGCGCGTCGTGGCAACAAAGCCACGATCCAGTCTTTGGTGGACCACGACGGGCGCATGCTACTCGATCCCGGGCAAATGTGTGAAGCTTTTCAGCGACACTTCGCTCAACTGTTCGGGGGCAGTGGCGGGCCGGATCGAGGACGGACTGCCGCGGCTTTCGGCCACTGAGGCGGAGTGTTGCGAAAAGCCGATAACAACCGCTGAAGTACGGGATGCAATGACTAGTTGCACAAGGGGTAAATCGCCTGGTTTGGATGGTCTGCCCTATGAACTTTACGTACAAATGCCAAAATTGTTCGGAGGCCTCTTGGCGAACGTCTACTGCAACTGGCAACAGAACGGGAGAATTCCCAGCTCTGTGAGCCGAGGAGCGGTGGCGCTGCTGAGAAAGGATCCGAACAAGGGGGATAACATAGATAATTTTAGGCCCATAACTCTGCTAAACACAGAGTTCAAGATTTTGGCCAAGGTGCTAGCAAAGAGGTTGGCGCTTGTCGTTGGTGGTCTGGTGGGAGAGGCACAGACATGCGCCATTCCCGACAGATCCATCCACGACAACCTCCAAGTCATGCGATACATCGTAGAGAGGGTAGCTAGGGAACCTGGCACGGGTGGGTCTTTGATCAATTTAGATCAGTCGAAAGCCTTCGATAGGGTCGACCATCGTTACCTAGCGGCAGTCATGAGGGCGGCTGGCTTTGGGCCCGTCTTCAGAGGCTGGATCGCTGCCATGCACAGCGACATCTGCTCTGTAGTGAGAGTGAACGGTCACCTTTCGGAACCGTTCAACATCATGCGCTCGGTCCGCCAAGGATGTCCCCTCTCGTCCCTATTGTACGTATTGACTCTCGAGCCATTACTGCACAAACTGGAGACGTTGAGGGGGGTCCCGCGCGAACTAGGATGCGGAAGATCCGTGTCAGCATATGCCGACGATGTCACCGTAGTGGTGTCGAACGCCAAACAATTGAGGCGATCGGCACTACACTAAGAGAATACGAGGCGGTGACAGGAGCAATGATCAACCAGGAAAGGTCAGTGGGCCTGCAGCTCGGCACCTGGAGAGGCAGGTCCATGCCGTCCAACAGCGTCGTCGGGCGCTGGACGGACGGACCGGTTAAATTGCTAGGGGTCTGGTTCGGTCCAGACCTCCAGACGGACAAAAACTGGGACGAGGTGACGAGCAGGGTGGCTTCTCTAACCCAAAAATGGACCGAGAGGAAGCTATCCCTGAACGGTCGAGCGGAGGTGGCGAATGCGTACATCGCATCCGTCATCTACTACCGCCTGACCGTCGTACCTTGTCCTAAGCCCCGCCTGACTGCGCTGGAGCGTCTGCTCTTTCGCTTCTTGTGGAAGGGACGCGCTCCGATGGTCAGGCGGTCCATCTGCTGTCAACACCCGCTACGTGGAGGGCTGGGCATGCCGTGGCTGATGATGCGCAGACACGCGCTCAGGCTACGACATCTCCACCTCTTCCTCGACGGTGATCAGGTGTGGTCGCCGTTTGATAGACACGTTTTTTCCCAACTCGTCTCCTTGACGGAGCTGCACTCCTGGGTCAAGCGAAGACCGAGAGGGAGCGCTTGGAGACTGGAATGTCTTCAGGCGCTCACAGCCCTCGTCCAATCGGGCAATGTGATCGGTGGAAACTCCACCTTGGCGTTCTATAGGGGATTAGTGGAGGGGAAGAGCGACGACGTACTTGGAGAAACTCTAGGCGTCAACGAAAATCAACTAGCCAATCTCTTCGGAAGGACTTTCGGGCCGGGGCCTATGGACAACTTCCAGAAATCCCTGGCCTGGCAGTGCTACCGAGGAGCTTTGCCAGTTCGGGATAAACTCTACACGCATGGAGGTGCCGTCAGCCGGGCATGTCCGAGATGCGCGCAGGGCGACGAAACCGTCCTGCATGCACTCGTCCAGTGTCCGAGCATTGCTGACTTGTGGGTTTATGTCGAACACCTGCTGTCACGTGTAGGACGGATCCAGCTATCAGCTGAGTCCATCGTGAGGATTGCCACGCCCCCTTCCTTTAGCCGGGAAGGGCAGGCAGTTTTTATCTGTCTGGTGGCCATGGCGAAAGAGATAGTATGGTGGACACGTTTGAAAGGGCTGAAGACGAGCACTTACCACTTCGGTGATGCCCTAATTAACTTTTTCAAATTTCATTTGAAAAGGAAAATCAGGGTAGAGAGTGAAGTGGTCTCTTCCCAGCATTTTGTTGAAAGATGGGTGAGAGAAGCAAGTATGGCCCGAATGAATGGGCCTTCTCTGAGTATGTGTCTGTAAATTAAAGGTGGAAAACTGGGAGAGGGCACTTGCCCTGGTGGTCAGGGCCACTGTGGTCTTTTAATGGGCTTTCTCCACAAATGTCCCTCGGAAGCCTCCCCCCTATTGGGGAATTTTTCTTTGTTATTTTATTTCAACCTCTGTTTTTTTTACACGCAGAAATGCCCATTTGTACCGTCCTGTATTGTCCTGTACTGTCCTTAATGTCTACTTTATGTAAACCCTTGTGGTTAATAAAGAAAACATTATTATTATTATTATTATTATTCTTTGAGTCTCAGTCATTGATGTTAGTTAACTGGAAAGTTTGTGGAAATGAATATCAAGCCACTACCTGCAGCCTCAGATGTTCAGGACGTATCGGCTGTTCCCAGCAAGCATGCCTTTTGAAGCGTTCCAAAATGCGCGGCTGGGCCAATTTTCTTTAACCATCCCTGGAAACTTTTTGAGATAGTACCTAGTGCGCCTTTGACTTCATGGCAGTTCCAAATCCTTTTTTCCTCCCAATTTAAGTCCTGGTAGCGGTTAATTTTCTCCCTCTCCTTCTCTTGCACTCTCGGTGGGCAGGCCACATCCACAATCAGGCACGATCTTTTTTCTTTGTCCAAAACCACCAGGTCAGGTCTATTGTGTTCCAGTTTATTGTCCGTCTGTATCCTAAAATCCCACAGCACCTTCACCTGATCGTTTTCTATCACCGACTCTGGATTATGCTCATACCACTTCTCAGAATGTGGTAAATTGGTTACTTTGCATAGGACCACCCTGCCCATCACATCATGTCTCCAGCCCTTATAGTGAGTCTGGGCTAGGTGTTAACACTCGGATACAATGTGAGCCACAGTCTCCCTGTCTCTCTCTCCACAGAACCTGCACAGTGGGCTAGCCTTCTCCTTGTAAATATGGTGTTTCAACCACTTCGTTTTGAGGGCCTGCTCTTGCGCATTCATTAACATTCAATATGTAGACTTTTTAAGGTCTCCTCTTTTCAACCAGTTCCATGTCTGTGGATCTCTGAATTCAGTTTTCTCAAAGAAAGTACTATGAAGGGATTTTTCCTGAACGCTGCTCTTTCTCCTCGTTGTTTTTTCCTCCTTGGACATCCCCTCGTCTATTGTCCTCTCCTTCAGTACAGTTCTGAGCATTGGTTCCTTACTATCAGTCACGTATTTGTGTAGGTTGTTTTTCTCCATCTGAACACAGTCATCTATGCTGATAAGACCTCTTCCATGCTCAGATCTCCTTAAGTAGAGTCTATCGACATCACTCCTCTTGTGGAACATGTTGTAGATAGTCAATAGCTTCCTAGTCGTCCTATCCATTTCTTTTTTGTTTAGCAACATTCCATCTCAGAATTCCCGCACTGTACATAATAATAAACACAGCTCGGGAATTTACTGCACTTATGGCATTCCTACTGTTCAGATGTGACTTAAATACCTTTCCTACTCTCCGAATGTATTCAGATCTTATCAATTCCTTCATTTTTTTTTGTTTTTGATGTTATCAGCCTCCAGAACACCCAAATACTTGTATCCTTCTTCAGTGTCAATTTTCTTTATCATCTCACCTGTTGGTACCGGGATTCCGTTTATTCTGCTCAATTTATCCTCTTCATCACAAGGACTCCACACTTAGTAATACCAAATTGCATACATATATCATTGCTGAAAATAGGGACAGTGTCAACAAGCACATCCAACTCCTTCTCACTCTTCCCGAAGAGCTTAATATCGTCCGTGAAGAGGAGGTGATTGATGGTAAGCTCTCCCTTTCCCAACTTGTATCCTGCTCTCACTTTTCGCAGTATAATGTTCAGAGGCATCAGGGCAAGGACAAACAACAGAGGGGAAAAACTATCTCCCTGGAAGACACCTCTCTTGATCTTCACGCCTCCCAAGGATTCTCCAGCTGATGTTAACTCTGTTTTCCAGGACTTCATACTTTTGCCCAACAACTGTCTGATGTTATCTGCCATCTTGAAGAGCTCTAGGCTTTGGGTGATCCAAGAATTGGGCACCATGTCAAATGCCTTTTTGTAGTCTATCCATCCCATGACAAGACCAGTGTGTCTCCTCTTGCAATTCCTCATTACCATCTTATCAATAAGTAACTGGTCCTTTGTACCACGGGACTTCTTTCGGCATCCTTTCTGTTCGTCCGGTAACAAGTTGTTTGTGTGGAATTGGTGGTAGATTTCCTCAGACAATGCTTGTCAACAGTTTCCACATTACGGACAGACATGTGATACGTCTATAGTTGGTAACATCATTACCCTTGATTCGGTCTTTCATTACCAGATCTGTGGTACCTTTTGTCAACTACCCTGGTACCTCACCTGACATCAAGCAGTCATTGAACATGGTTGTCAGTTTCGGGTGGAGGGATGTTATATTTTTTATCCAATAACCCTGCACACCATCTGGGCCTGGTGATTTCCAGTTGGTTAGTTTTTTGGCCTCCCGCTTAAGAGTTTCAACTGTGACACTCAAATCAGTTTGTTGGTGTGCCTGTTCACTAATCTCCTTTTGTATCGTCTCAATCCACACCGCCTAGTCATTATGTTTAACATCCTGCTCCCATATTCCTCTCCAGAACGTCTTAGTTTGTTCCGCCTAAGGGATCAATCGTTGCCTCTTTCTTTCCTTTCAAACTGTCCAAACAGCATCTTCTGGTTGTTGTCAAACATGCGGTTCTGTCTATATTGACTGACTCTGCTCTCAGATCGCCCAATTTTTGCACTCTTTACTACAATGCGTTGCTTCAGTTCCTCTATGATAATATTTAGCTTTTTCCTCCTAGTTTTGTACTTTATTTCCCGTCTATTTTTAGTATCTATATTTTTTTAATGTCCCATTCAATAGGGACTCAAGCTTTCCAATGTCATTTCTCATTTCCCTGATTTGACCATTCAGTCGTCTCTTCCCCCAAGGCTCTGATCTTTCTTGTTTGTTGTTTCCGCTCGCTTTTATACCAAGTAATTTCCTCACCGTATTTGCTGTTGCTTTGAGGATATTGTTGCACTGGTGAAGGCTCCTCGCCTCAAGGTATGGGATGACTTTGTTTACTTAGCTGTTGTTTCTTTTAACTTTTTCCTGTCTACAAATCTTAGGTTCATAGGTTTCCCACTATCATTGTTCAATTCATCTACCACTAAGTTTAGGATATCAACCAAATCTTGTCCTAGCCCGTCACCGTTCATCTCCTCAATGGCCGTATCTCTGTTCCAGGTATTATTTATTTCAGCATTCAGATCATTGCCTGCTTCGGATGGTTCCTCCGTTTTCTCAACCTCTTCACCTTCATTTCCCACTGGCTCGTTTGCCTGGCATACTCCACTCTCCATTTCCAACCTAATCTCTCTGCTCAGTTCCTCCAGTTCCAGCTCGCTTATCCACCCATTAGTTCTTATTACCCGAGCCTGCCCGGCCAATTTTTGTTCATCTAATTTAAATAGACCAATCTCGTTCCAGATGTTATGCATCCGTTTCCTATAGCCTTTTCCTTGGGGTTACTCTTCAGGTAACATTGCATGACTGTTCTATTCAACACTTTCGTCCAGTTGGTTCTGGTCCTTTTCCTTCTTCTTCTTCCTCCGACACCAGCAGTATTTGGTTGACAGGGCGGTGGATTGGCAGTATCGGTAGAGGGTCGGACGCCATGCTTTCAAGCATAGTTACGTCCCTTTACGATCTGAGTTCAAATCCCGCCGAGGTTTACTTTGCCTTTCATCCTTACGGGGTCGATAACATAAAGTACCAGTAATGCACTGGGTAATTGCTGGCCTTGTGCCTAAAGTAGAAACAAGTATTTGGTTGACAGCCAGGTCCCTGCTGCTGAGCCAGGGAGCACCTGCTGGGTGAGAGTCTGTCACATGACGTTCCAGTCTCCACCTCACCGTTATTCGAACTGTATAGGTTAGACATTTAAACACTCTTATCGAAGATTGGTGAATGTATGGTTACATAACCACCGGTGATTTCATCACCACCTGTGATTTCTACACTCCCGGTGAATTTTGTGTGGCGCTATCACGCTGTAGACGAATATAAATAAACAAACAAATAGGCAAAAAAAGAAAAGAATAAGCATAAGTTTCATTGTAAAGTAATGTTTGAATGTCTGACTTAGTTTTTCCCTTCCCTTCTCTGTCTGACTGTTTGTTTTTCTTTTCATTTTTCTTTTCTTTACGTTTTTCGTTGTTGCTGTGCTGCTTTGATTTTGATTTTTGTTTTTTTGATTTTTTGACCGGGTCATCAAATCATTCTATTCATATCTTTTGAAGCCTTCCTCTTTTAGTGGGGACACTACGATGCATATCTTAGCAGGAGGTAGTGGGAGAGAATAGCGGCGATAGTGATAATGAGGCAATGGTGATGGTGGTGGTGCTGTGCTAGTAGTACTTAGCATGAGGTAGTGGGAGAGAATAGTGGCGGTAGCGATAATGAGGCAGTGGTGGAGGTGATGTGATCGTAGTACTGTAGTGATGGTGTTGAAGTTGAAGTAGAAATAGAAGTTGAGGTAACTATAGACCTATCGCATATATGTCCGTAATGTGGAAACTGTTGACAATCATTATGTCTGAGGAAATCTACCATCACCTCCCCACAAACAACGTGTTACCGGACGAACAGAAAGGATGCCGAAAGATGTCTCGTGGTACAACGGACCAGTTAAAAAGGTTAAAATAGTTAAAGACAGACAATTTCCTCTTCGGCGAATCCCTAATTAACTTTTTCAAGTTTCACTTGAAGAGGAAAATCATGGTGGTGAGGCAAATGCTGCTTTCTAGCAAGTTTGTTGAAAGGTGGGTGAATGTAGCGAGAATGGTCCAAGTGAACGCAACCACTCTGAATATAGTCTGTAGTTTGAGAAATGGAAACATTGAGAGAGGGCGCTTGCGCTGGTGGTCAGGGTGGCCGTAGTCTTTTGTATGGTTTTCGTTACGAGTAACCCTCGGAGGTTTCCTTTCTATTGGGGAATTTTTCATTGTTTCAATTTGCATTTTTATTGTTTATATATATATATGTTTCTATGTCCTTTTTTTTTGTTTTCTTATATAAATAATAAAAATATTTACATGCACAAAACCCACATCGTACCGTCCTGTACCGTCCTGTGCCGTCAGTAATATTTTTCTTGACGTCAGGCCTTGTGGCCAATAAATAAATTATTATTATTATTATTATTATTATTATTATTATTATTACTACTGCACAAACTGGAGACGTTGAGGGGGACGCGCGTGAACTAGGATGCAGAAGATCCGTGACAGCATATGAGGACGATGTCACCGTAGTGGTGTCGAACGCCAAACAATTGAGGCGATCGGCACTACACTAAGAGAATACGAGGCGGTGACAGGAGCAATGATCAACCAGGAAAGGTCAGTGGGCCTGCAGCTCGGCACCTGGAGAGGCAGGTCCATGCCGTCCAACAGCGTCGTCGGGCGCTGGACGGACGGACCGGTTAAATTGCTAGGGGTCTGGTTCGGTCCAGACCTCCAGACGGACAAAAACTGGGACGAGGTGACGAGCAGGGTGGCTTCTCTAACCCAAAAATGGACCGAGAGGAAGCTATCCCTGAACGGTCGAGCGGAGGTGGCGAATGCGTACATCGCATCCGTCATCTACTACCGCCTGACCGTCGTACCTTGTCCTAAGCCCCGCCTGACTGCGCTGGAGCGTCTGCTCTTTCGCTTCTTGTGGAAGGGACGCGCTCCGATGGTCAGGCGGTCCATCTGCTGTCAACACCCGCTACGTGGAGGGCTGGGCATGCCGTGGCTGATGATGCGCAGACACGCGCTCAGGCTACGACATCTCCACCTCTTCCTCGACGGTGATCAGGTGTGGTCGCCGTTTGATAGACACGTTTTTTCCCAACTCGTCTCCTTGACGGAGCTGCACTCCTGGGTCAAGCGAAGACCGAGAGGGAGCGCTTGGAGACTGGAATGTCTTCAGGCGCTCACAGCCCTCGTCCAATCGGGCAATGTGATCGGTGGAAACTCCACCTTGGCGTTCTATAGGGGATTAGTGGAGGGGAAGAGCGACGACGTACTTGGAGAAACTCTAGGCGTCAACGAAAATCAACTAGCCAATCTCTTCGGAAGGACTTTCGGGCCGGGGCCTATGGACAACTTCCAGAAATCCCTGGCCTGGCAGTGCTACCGAGGAGCTTTGCCAGTTCGGGATAAACTCTACACGCATGGAGGTGCCGTCAGCCGGGCATGTCCGAGATGCGCGCAGGGCGACGAAACCGTCCTGCATGCACTCGTCCAGTGTCCGAGCATTGCTGACTTGTGGGTTTATGTCGAACACCTGCTGTCACGTGTAGGACGGATCCAGCTATCAGCTGAGTCCATCGTGAGGATTGCCACGCCCCCTTCCTTTAGCCGGGAAGGGCAGGCAGTTTTTATCTGTCTGGTGGCCATGGCGAAAGAGATAGTATGGTGGACACGTTTGAAAGGGCTGAAGACGAGCACTTACCACTTCGGTGATGCCCTAATTAACTTTTTCAAATTTCATTTGAAAAGGAAAATCAGGGTAGAGAGTGAAGTGGTCTCTTCCCAGCATTTTGTTGAAAGATGGGTGAGAGAAGCAAGTATGGCCCGAATGAATGGGCCTTCTCTGAGTATGTGTCTGTAAATTAAAGGTGGAAAACTGGGAGAGGGCACTTGCCCTGGTGGTCAGGGCCACTGTGGTCTTTTAATGGGCTTTCTCCACAAATGTCCCTCGGAAGCCTCCCCCCTATTGGGGAATTTTTCTTTGTTATTTTATTTCAACCTCTGTTTTTTTTACACGCAGAAATGCCCATTTGTACCGTCCTGTATTGTCCTGTACTGTCCTTAATGTCTACTTTATGTAAACCCTTGTGGTTAATAAAGAAAACATTATTATTATTATTATTATTATTCTTTGAGTCTCAGTCATTGATGTTAGTTAACTGGAAAGTTTGTGGAAATGAATATCAAGCCACTACCTGCAGCCTCAGATGTTCAGGACGTATCGGCTGTTCCCAGCAAGCATGCCTTTTGAAGCGTTCCAAAATGCGCGGCTGGGCCAATTTTCTTTAACCATCCCTGGAAACTTTTTGAGATAGTACCTAGTGCGCCTTTGACTTCATGGCAGTTCCAAATCCTTTTTTCCTCCCAATTTAAGTCCTTGTAGCGGTTAATTTTCTCCCTCTCCTTCTCTTGCACTCTCGGTGGGCAGGCCACATCCACAATCAGGCACGATCTTTTTTCTTTGTCCAAAACCACCAGGTCAGGTCTATTGTGTTCCAGTTTATTGTCCGTCTGTATCCTAAAATCCCACAGCACCTTCACCTGATCGTTTTCTATCACCGACTCTGGATTATGCTCATACCACTTCTCAGAATGTGGTAAATTGGTTACTTTGCATAGGACCACCCTGCCCATCACATCATGTCTCCAGCCCTTATAGTGAGTCTGGGCTAGGTGTTAACACTCGGATACAATGTGAGCCACAGTCTCCCTGTCTCTCTCTCCACAGAACCTGCACAGTGGGCTAGCCTTCTCCTTGTAAATATGGTGTTTCAACCACTTCGTTTTGAGGGCCTGCTCTTGCGCATTCATTAACATTCAATATGTAGACTTTTTAAGGTCTCCTCTTTTCAACCAGTTCCATGTCTGTGGATCTCTGAATTCAGTTTTCTCAAAGAAAGTACTATGAAGGGATTTTTCCTGAACGCTGCTCTTTCTCCTCGTTGTTTTTTCCTCCTTGGACATCCCCTCGTCTATTGTCCTCTCCTTCAGTACAGTTCTGAGCATTGGTTCCTTACTATCAGTCACGTATTTGTGTAGGTTGTTTTTCTCCATCTGAACACAGTCATCTATGCTGATAAGACCTCTTCCATGCTCAGATCTCCTTAAGTAGAGTCTATCGACATCACTCCTCTTGTGGAACATGTTGTAGATAGTCAATAGCTTCCTAGTCGTCCTATCCATTTCTTTTTTGTTTAGCAACATTCCATCTCAGAATTCCCGCACTGTACATAATAATAAACACAGCTCGGGAATTTACTGCACTTATGGCATTCCTACTGTTCAGATGTGACTTAAATACCTTTCCTACTCTCCGAATGTATTCAGATCTTATCAATTCCTTCATTTTTTTTTGTTTTTGATGTTATCAGCCTCCAGAACACCCAAATACTTGTATCCTTCTTCAGTGTCAATTTTCTTTATCATCTCACCTGTTGGTACCGGGATTCCGTTTATTCTGCTCAATTTATCCTCTTCATCACAAGGACTCCACACTTAGTAATACCAAATTGCATACATATATCATTGCTGAAAATAGGGACAGTGTCAACAAGCACATCCAACTCCTTCTCACTCTTCCCGAAGAGCTTAATATCGTCCGTGAAGAGGAGGTGATTGATGGTAAGCTCTCCCTTTCCCAACTTGTATCCTGCTCTCACTTTTCGCAGTATAATGTTCAGAGGCATCAGGGCAAGGACAAACAACAGAGGGGAAAAACTATCTCCCTGGAAGACACCTCTCTTGATCTTCACGCCTCCCAAGGATTCTCCAGCTGATGTTAACTCTGTTTTCCAGGACTTCATACTTTTGCCCAACAACTGTCTGATGTTATCTGCCATCTTGAAGAGCTCTAGGCTTTGGGTGATCCAAGAATTGGGCACCATGTCAAATGCCTTTTTGTAGTCTATCCATCCCATGACAAGACCAGTGTGTCTCCTCTTGCAATTCCTCATTACCATCTTATCAATAAGTAACTGGTCCTTTGTACCACGGGACTTCTTTCGGCATCCTTTCTGTTCGTCCGGTAACAAGTTGTTTGTGTGGAATTGGTGGTAGATTTCCTCAGACAATGCTTGTCAACAGTTTCCACATTACGGACAGACATGTGATACGTCTATAGTTGGTAACATCATTACCCTTGATTCGGTCTTTCATTACCAGATCTGTGGTACCTTTTGTCAACTACCCTGGTACCTCACCTGACATCAAGCAGTCATTGAACATGGTTGTCAGTTTCGGGTGGAGGGATGTTATATTTTTTATCCAATAACCCTGCACACCATCTGGGCCTGGTGATTTCCAGTTGGTTAGTTTTTTGGCCTCCCGCTTAAGAGTTTCAACTGTGACACTCAAATCAGTTTGTTGGTGTGCCTGTTCACTAATCTCCTTTTGTATCGTCTCAATCCACACCGCCTAGTCATTATGTTTAACATCCTGCTCCCATATTCCTCTCCAGAACGTCTTAGTTTGTTCCGCCTAAGGGATCAATCGTTGCCTCTTTCTTTCCTTTCAAACTGTCCAAACAGCATCTTCTGGTTGTTGTCAAACATGCGGTTCTGTCTATATTGACTGACTCTGCTCTCAGATCGCCCAATTTTTGCACTCTTTACTACAATGCGTTGCTTCAGTTCCTCTATGATAATATTTAGCTTTTTCCTCCTAGTTTTGTACTTTATTTCCCGTCTATTTTTAGTATCTATATTTTTTTAATGTCCCATTCAATAGGGACTCAAGCTTTCCAATGTCATTTCTCATTTCCCTGATTTGACCATTCAGTCGTCTCTTCCCCCAAGGCTCTGATCTTTCTTGTTTGTTGTTTCCGCTCGCTTTTATACCAAGTAATTTCCTCACCGTATTTGCTGTTGCTTTGAGGATATTGTTGCACTGGTGAAGGCTCCTCGCCTCAAGGTATGGGATGACTTTGTTTACTTAGCTGTTGTTTCTTTTAACTTTTTCCTGTCTACAAATCTTAGGTTCATAGGTTTCCCACTATCATTGTTCAATTCATCTACCACTAAGTTTAGGATATCAACCAAATCTTGTCCTAGCCCGTCACCGTTCATCTCCTCAATGGCCGTATCTCTGTTCCAGGTATTATTTATTTCAGCATTCAGATCATTGCCTGCTTCGGATGGTTCCTCCGTTTTCTCAACCTCTTCACCTTCATTTCCCACTGGCTCGTTTGCCTGGCATACTCCACTCTCCATTTCCAACCTAATCTCTCTGCTCAGTTCCTCCAGTTCCAGCTCGCTTATCCACCCATTAGTTCTTATTACCCGAGCCTGCCCGGCCAATTTTTGTTCATCTAATTTAAATAGACCAATCTCGTTCCAGATGTTATGCATCCGTTTCCTATAGCCTTTTCCTTGGGGTTACTCTTCAGGTAACATTGCATGACTGTTCTATTCAACACTTTCGTCCAGTTGGTTCTGGTCCTTTTCCTTCTTCTTCTTCCTCCGACACCAGCAGTATTTGGTTGACAGGGCGGTGGATTGGCAGTATCGGTAGAGGGTCGGACGCCATGCTTTCAAGCATAGTTACGTCCCTTTACGATCTGAGTTCAAATCCCGCCGAGGTTGACTTTGCCTTTCATCCTTACGGGGTCGATAACATAAAGTACCAGTAATGCACTGGGTAATTGCTGGCCTTGTGCCTAAAGTAGAAACAAGTATTTGGTTGACAGCCAGGTCCCTGCTGCTGAGCCAGGGAGCACCTGCTGGGTGAGAGTCTGTCACATGACGTTCCAGTCTCCACCTCACCGTTATTCGAACTGTATAGGTTAGACATTTAAACACTCTTATCGAAGATTGGTGAATGTATGGTTACATAACCACCGGTGATTTCATCACCACCTGTGATTTCTACACTCCCGGTGAATTTTGTGTGGCGCTATCACGCTGTAGACGAATATAAATAAACAAACAAATAGGCAAAAAAAGAAAAGAATAAGCATAAGTTTCATTGTAAAGTAATGTTTGAATGTCTGACTTAGTTTTTCCCTTCCCTTCTCTGTCTGTCTGTTTGTTTTTCTTTTCATTTTTCTTTTCTTTACGTTTTTCGTTGTTGCTGTGCTGCTTTGATTTTGATTTTTGTTTTTTTGATTTTTTGACCGGGTCATCAAATCATTCTATTCATATCTTTTGAAGCCTTCCTCTTTTAGTGGGGACACTACGATGCATATCTTAGCAGGAGGTAGTGGGAGAGAATAGCGGCGATAGTGATAATGAGGCAATGGTGATGGTGGTGGTGCTGTGCTAGTAGTACTTAGCATGAGGTAGTGGGAGAGAATAGTGGCGGTAGCGATAATGAGGCAGTGGTGGAGGTGATGTGATCGTAGTACTGTAGTGATGGTGTTGAAGTTGAAGTAGAAATAGAAGTTGAGGTAACTATAGACCTATCGCATATATGTCCGTAATGTGGAAACTGTTGACAATCATTATGTCTGAGGAAATCTACCATCACCTCCCCACAAACAACGTGTTACCGGACGAACAGAAAGGATGCCGAAAGATGTCTCGTGGTACAACGGACCAGTTAAAAAGGTTAAAATAGTTAAAGACAGACAATTTCCTCTTCGGCGAATCCCTAATTAACTTTTTCAAGTTTCACTTGAAGAGGAAAATCATGGTGGTGAGGCAAATGCTGCTTTCTAGCAAGTTTGTTGAAAGGTGGGTGAATGTAGCGAGAATGGTCCAAGTGAACGCAACCACTCTGAATATAGTCTGTAGTTTGAGAAATGGAAACATTGAGAGAGGGCGCTTGCGCTGGTGGTCAGGGTGGCCGTAGTCTTTTGTATGGTTTTCGTTACGAGTAACCCTCGGAGGTTTCCTTTCTATTGGGGAATTTTTCATTGTTTCAATTTGCATTTTTATTGTTTATATATATATATGTTTCTATGTCCTTTTTTTTTGTTTTCTTATATAAATAATAAAAATATTTACATGCACAAAACCCACATCGTACCGTCCTGTACCGTCCTGTGCCGTCAGTAATATTTTTCTTGACGTCAGGCCTTGTGGCCAATAAATAAATTATTATTATTATTATTATTATTATTATTATTATTATTATTACTACTGCACAAACTGGAGACGTTGAGGGGGACGCGCGTGAACTAGGATGCAGAAGATCCGTGACAGCATATGAGGACGATGTCACCGTAGTGGTGTCGAACGCCAAATACATCGAGGCGAAAGGCACTACACTAAGAGAATACGAAGCAGTGACAGGAGCAATAATCAACCAGGAAAAGTCAGAGAGCCTGCAGCTCGGCACCTGGAGAGGCAGGTCCATGCCGTCCAACATCGTCGTCGGGCGCTAGACGGACGGACCGGTTAAATTGCTTGGAGTCTGGTTCGGTCCGGACCTCCAGACGCACAAAAGCTGGGACGAGGTGACGAGCAGGGTGGCTTCACTCACCCAGAAATGGGCGGAGAGGAAGCTATCCCTGAAAGGTCGAGCGGTGGTGGCTAACGCGTACATCGCGTCCGTCATCTACTACCGCCTGACCGTCGTACCTTGTCCTAAGCCCCGCCTAACTGCGCTGGAGCGTTTGCTCTTTCGCTTTTTGTGGAAGGGACGCGCTCCGATGGTCAGGCGGTCCATCTGCTGTCAACTCCCGCTACGTGGACGGTTGGGCATGCCGTGGCCGATGATGCGCAGACACGCGCTCAGGCTACGACATCTCCACCTCTTCCTCGACGGTGATCAGGTGTGGTCGCCGTTTGCTAGACGCGTCTTTTTTCCAGCTCGTCTCCTTGACGGAGCTGCAGTCCTGGGTCCAGCGAAGACCGAGAGGGAGCGCTTGGCGAATGGAATGTCTTCGGGCGCTCACAGACTTCGACCAATCGGGCAATGTGATCGGTGGAAACTCCACCTTGGCGTTCTATAGAGGTTTAGTGGAGGGGAAGAGCGACGACGTACTTCAACTAGCCAATCTCTTCGGTAGGACTCTCGGGCCGGGGCCAATGGACAACTTCCAGAAATCCTTCGCCTGGCAGTGCTACCGAGGAGATTTGCCAGTTCGGGATAAACTCTACAGGCATGGAGGTGCCATCAGCCGGGCATGTCCGAGATGCGCGCAGGGCGACGAAACCATCCTCCACGCAGTCGTCCAGTGTTCGGGCATTGTTGACTTGTGGGTTTATGTCGAACACCTGCTGTCACGTGTAGGACGGATCCAGCTATCAGCTGAGTCCATCGTGAGGATTGCCCCGCCCTCTTCCTTTAGCCTCGAAGGGCAGGTAGTTTTTATCTGTCTGGTGGCCATGACGAAAGAGATAGTATGATGGACACGTTTGAAGGGACTGAAGACGAGTACTGAAGACGAGTACGATGCCCTGATTAACTTTTTCAAACTTCATTTGAAAAGGAAAATCAGGGTAGAGAGGGAAGTGCTCTCTTCCCAGCATTTTGTTGAAAGATGGGTGAGAGAAGCAACAATGGCCCGTGTGAATGGGAAACTCTGAGTATGTCTCTGTAAATTAAAGGTGGAAAACAGGGAGAGGGCACTTGCCCTGGTGGTCAGGGTCACTGTGGCCTTTTAATGGGCTTTCTCCACAAATGTCCCTCTCAAGCCTCCCCTCTATTAGGGAATTTTTCATTGTTATTTTTTGTTACATCCTGTTTTTGTTTTTTTTACACGCATAAATGCCCATTTGCACCGTCCTGTATTGTCCTGTACTGTCCTTAATGTCTACTTTATATAAAGCCTTGTGGTTAATAAATAAAGCATTATTGTCCTTATAGTTAACTTCGCCTTTCATCCCTACGGGGTCGATAAAATAAAGTACCAGTAAGGCACCGGGTAATTGCTGGCCTTGTGCCAAAAGTAGAAACAATTATTATTATTATTATTATTGATCTGTTCGGACGTCCTTTTTGCTCGCTCCCAGTAAGTCGTATTATGTACCTGTTATAGTTATTTGTTGTTAAATATTTCTTGTTGTGTAAGGAATATAAGCCCTAGGACTTTGCCTTGTGAAGGGGAAAGTATAATATTTGGGCCTTTTGCCCAAATATTTGAATAATATTTGAACATTTTACTTTTGAAAATAAATAAAAAATAAAAAAAACATTGCTGAGCCACCCCTCCCAGCAATATATCTACTGTCGTGTGACAACGGCGTAAAAGTTGAGAAGAGGGTTAGTGAAATTCATACAACAAACACCACCACATACAACGTGAACGAAGACAACAACACTGATTTTGAAAAATTTACCACACCAACTACAATAATAACAGCGTCAACCAAAATAAAGACAACGGAAAAAATGACAATAAATGCAACAACGATATTAACACCACTAACAAGAAAATAAACAACAACACCAACAGCAACAATACAAATTGCACCGAAAACAACAACAATGGTAGCACGAAAAACAAAACCAACTACAACAGTGATAACAGCAACAACACCAACAACGCTGTTTGTAGCAGTAAAAACAGCAACAGCACCAACGACAAGACCAGTAGAAGGTGTTGCCCGAAATATAGAGACAGTGCTTTTCACGGAGAAGGAGATGGCAGTAGCAGTAGCCATGGTGTCAAGAAACGACAATCGAGTTTCCCTGAAATATTCACCCAATTTCTTCAAAGACCAGCAGCCGCGCACGGTGACTTACTGCACCATAAGCAAAATGTCACATCGGGTGGAGCGAGCCACGGAGGCTCAAATCCAAAAGGCTTTGGGGTGCGCCTGGACGTGCAAAACCCACATCACCCGAGGCAAAAGGTATGCCACATTAGACGTACTTCTCGCCCCCAAAGAGGCGAAGTCTCACACTTTGGAAACCCTAAAGAGTAAGGAGATAGTCCTGGGGCCCTCCTACTGCGGGCAGAAAATTGTGATGGTCAAAGTGACCCAGGTCCCGCCAGACATGCCCATACTTTGGCTGGCCGCGTCTGTACTGGCTAGAATCGAGGAGAAGACCACCATACTGCTAATACAGATAATGGGAAGAGAGAACTGTTCAGGAATAGGCATGCAAATGCTAATACAGACTGACAAGGAGCGCATCGAGGCCATCCCAAACATAATAGACCTCGAAGAAGGACTCCAACTCCCTATAAGCGTGGAAGGAAGGCGCCCAAAGTGCAATCATTATGGTCAGAAGGGTGACCTCAGGGCATTCTGCCCGCAGAAGCCAGCCATGGAGAGGGCCCCCTTCCTTCCGACGGCTGATCCACTGCTACCAAGCGCAGGACAGGAAACAGAGGTAGAAGACCCTTCCATGGTGAGTAGGAGGGCAACGTCCGTGGCACCCATACCAAGGCCACGGACAGCTACACCGCAGTAGCTACACCGGTGGCAAAATCGCCGGAGCGGGCTCCACTACCACCACCAACAGCAGTGGAGCTCATAGCCCTCCCAGACGCCACGGAATCCGACATGCATTATCATTGATATGGTTCTAGTAAGATGGTCCGTATGGCGAGATCCAAGCCTCTTCAAAAATTCACAGCAACATCTCCCCCAGATCCAGGACGGATGGGATATGCGTATACATTGTAGTCGCCGAAGATCGGTGCAAATGTTCGTGCTTCGGAGATTCTGTTCTCGTTGATGGCCACCACATCTATGTTTAGTGACCTGAGGTCGTTGAACAGGTGACCCTGCTTCCAAGATGACCCCAGGCCACGTACATTTATACTGCCTATTCTAAGTTCTGTCATGCTGGATTAGAAACGGGGTAAGTGAGAAAGGATCACTTACCTTGATCGTGTGCTGGGAGGACAGTAGAACCGTCCTTTTGGCTGGTCATGGGTGTTTCCAAGAGGATGACGGTGTATATCCTCTTGGTAACCGACTCTTTGAAGTCTCCAACTGCATTGGGGAATTTTTGCTTTAAAAGTTTGTAAGGTTCTATTGAGATTTCAATGATTCTTAAGTTTGTCTGGAGAGTTCTTGGTATTGGAGGGGTGTAGAAGTTTTATTTTGTGATGTCTGTGTGCTGCTTTATGTGTTGTAGGTGTTCTTTATTTGCCATGTTTATGGCTGTGTACCTTTGGGGGGAGGGGCGATTTTGTTGCTGTTGGTATTGGGTGTGTGTGTATTGTTGCGTTTGCGATGTTGGTGTTTTTCGCGATGCTGGTGGTGTGGTTGTTGTTGGTGGTGATGCTAGTGGTGGTGACAGCGATGGTGGTGGTGTTGTTGTAAGTCTCCTTGCAGCCTTTACCCCTCTTTGTCTGCCTTAACTTATGGAGAGTGAAGCTAAGGGTTTCTTTCTTTTTCCTTTTTTTTGTGGCAGACCGTATGCCACTTGTCTCCCGCCTCACACTCCATGTCGGACCTTGCCGTGTCCTGGAGGGACATAAGCTCCACTGCTGTTGGTGGTGGTAGTGGATCTCGCTCCGGCTACTGGGACTGTTGGTGTTGCCGCCACTGCTGCCGCTGCTTTAGTCGTCCGTGGCCTTGGTATGGGTGCCACGGACGTTGCCATCCTACTCACCATGGAAGGGTCTTCTGCCTCTGTTGCCTGCCCTGCTCTTGGTAGCAGTGGATCAGGCCTCGGAAGGAGGGGGCCTTCTTCTTGGATGTCTTCTGTGGGCAGAAGGCCCTGAGGTGACCCTTCTACCCACAGAGATAGCACTTTGGGGAAATTCCTCCCACCCTTATAGGGAGGTGGAGCCCTTCTTCGAGGTCTATGAGGTCTGGGATGGCCTCGATGCACTCCTGGTCAGTCTGCATTAGTATTTGCATGCTTATTCCTGACCAGTTCTCTCTTCCCATTCTCTGTATTTGTAGAATGGTGGTCTTCTCCTCGATTCCAGCCAGTACAGACGCGCCCAGCCAAGGTATAGGCACGTCGGGCGGGACCCGGGTGACTTTGACCCTCACAATTTTCTGCCCGCAGTAGGAGGGCCCCAAGACTCTCCCCTCACTCTTTAGGGTTTCGAAAGCGTGAGACTTCGCCTCTTGAGGGGTGGCTAAATGTACGTCTACTGTGCCGTACTTTTTGCCTCGGGTGATGTGGGTTTTGCGAGCTCAGATGCACCCCAAGGCATTTTGGATTTGCGCCTCTGTGGCTTTTCCACCCGATGCGACATTTTGCTTACGGTGCGGTACGTCATCGTGCGCAGTCGCTGGTCTTTAAAGAAATCGGGTGGAGGTTTCAGGGAAACTCTGTTGTCGTTTCTCGACACCATGACTCTTGGGACTGCCAACTCCTCCTCAGTGACTAGCGCTGTTTCTATATTTCGGGCCATACCTACGAAAGGAGTGGCCCCTTTTTCAGCGGCACAATTATTGCTGCCGCTACTAGTCTTGTTGTTGGTGTTGTTGCTGATAGGATGGTCTCTTTGTATATAACTAATCCTTTTCTATTGTTTGCAGAATTGTTTGCTACTTACATGTGATATAGATAATGAATGATTTCTATTGTTAGAGTTACTTTATTCATGGCTAATGTATCCAGTACGCGAATGTAGGTGACCTTGTCAAAATCTCATGGTAATCAATCCATGCCATACTTAGATATTCTTCTTTCTTTTTCTGCTGTTATCTCTTATGGCTTGTTTATTAGTAATTGGTATTTAGAGCCTTATGACCATTTGCAATATCCTTTCTTATTTTCTGGAAACATGTTATATCTTTCCGGTTGCTTGGTCTTCTATTATCTATCATGCTTTACACCTTACGTACCAATTTTTAATGAACAATTAATACTTTAACACTCGTAAAATATCAACATTCAATAAATCTCATCTATGCTACTTACAGGTATTTAATTTTCTTTAACCTTTTTTTACTTTCGTTTTGATTTATTGTTTTTATCGTTTATTATTTGTGGCTTTTAGTCTCTCGGCTGTATAGTGTGGTGGATGTTTTTCAACTGTATGTCGGACAAATAGCCATACCATAACTATTAGCAGTCATCACGGTAGACACATTGGAGCACATGGGAATCATCAAAGTGTATCAAACTGAAAAGGAGGAAGGACTGGAATGAGCATGAAAATCCACATCCAGACATGCCAAAAAAGAGTTGACGACCAAATGCATATCTTTGGTTGCATCAATGTACCATAGCAATGGAGATCAGAAAAGCCAACTGCCTCATTTGAGCTGCATGTACGCACTTAAAGGAGAATAGTCCCCTTCTTCTCCTAAAATACATGGCGTGCGGCAAGTCTGGGAAATATTAGAGGTGTACCACTCTAATCAATCTGAGGAGACGAAAGATTAAAATATGATTATGAATACTCAATTACAGACAACATGGACGAGATAAAAGGCCATAGGGGAAAACATTCAGAAAAAGAAACCAGCCTCTCCACGGCCACAGACACCGAAACATTCACCAATACCGTAAACACAGCTAAGTTTACAAAATACAACAACAACAAACAACAAAACCAGACCTAACAAAATCTAAGGTTACAAATCTCATGACCATAAGTTCAAAGAAAGCGGACTTAATGAAGAATATACAAATACATACAAACATCGAACAAGTCAATTCCACAACACCCATGTCGCTATACTAACAAACAGAGATTATACACACGGTGAATTGGCAGTATCGGTAGAGGGTCGGACATGCTTTCCGGCATAGTTACTTCCCTTTACGATCTGAGTTCAAATCCCGCCGAGGTTGACTTTGCCTTTCATCCTTACGAGGTCGATAAAATAAAGTACCAGTAATGTACTGGGTAATTGCTGGCCTTGTGCCAAAAGTAGAAACAATTATACACATACTTGTTTCTACTTTTGGCAAAGGCCAGCCATTATCCCAGTGCATTACTGATAATTTCTTTTATCGACCGCGTAAGGATTGGACTCAGACCATAAAGGGACGTAACTATATGCTACGTAGCATGGCGTCCGACCATCATATACAAATAATTGTTTCTACTAAGATATTTAAACACACCAAAATCCAAATACCCAAATGAAGTAGGTTATTTACAGGGAAATATTACCAAACGTACACTTGGTGATTTGTAAGACATTATCCGAAGGAAGAACAAGGCACCCTTCCACGCAAAAAGAGGTGTGTGCTCTTTATCACTCTTCTTTTCTTCAATCATAACTTTACTCAGATTAGGTGATGTAAAATATATATGCTGGGTCACGTTCGAAATAGTGTAACCTGTTCAACAGCCTCAATTCGCTAAATATTGACGTAGTTTACAAGGGCTTAATCATAATGTACGGACGACAATATTTAGTACGCATTTTTGGTCGTTATAAGGCGTACATATCTCCAAGATGTCCTGAATAGGGTACGGGAATCTCTATGTTGTTTTGAAAACGATCAGACTTCATGATATAACCCCCCCTCCTCCTGAACCCAGATGTTATGTCGATGGAGCTGGACGTGATCAACAGCGAAGGACATGCATTCGGGCTACAGACCGTTAGAGCTCTGAAAGGGATAACTTTCTAATAAAGGTTCTCTTGTATTATTAATGAGCTACAGGGAAGTGGTCTTGAATGCATGTAGTGCCTGTAAAGAAAACCAGACAGGGGAAAAGCCTAACAAACCTCAGTCACTTGCAACTAGCTGACAATTACCGAGTGGATTTCATTGATGTACCAGTGTAGACCTGTTCAAATAACATTGGGTCATTCACAGAGTATCTAGATTGGCTGTAGAGTAGTTGATACTGATAATGTCCAACAATTAGAAGTCCCCCACTACACAGATGACTAGAAAATGAACAAATCACTTCCGGGGCCCAAAGGTTACACAGACTGGAGTGCGAAATTAGTTAACTGTTGACACACACGATCGTCAAAAACAAATTGAGATTCGCATGAAAATGACGTTTACAATATAATCCTCCGGGTGTAGCGAAGGAAAAGCAATCGAAAGAAATAAGTAGAGGGAACGCTAGACAGGAAGCACTATAGGATATTTAGGAAATCATCATGACCGCTTGGTTGTGAGACTGAGCCTTGACTAACTCTTCAATGTGAAGCAAGAATGCAGTTGGTTTGATCTAGCTTATATTCTCATAGAATTGACGAAACACATCCAATTGGCCCAGTTGCGGTGGCACAACGTGACAACAAATCCACAATTCGACTCTTTTCAGATATCTACACCAACTGGTAAAAGAATGACAGTATTCTATTTCTGTACGTCGCGGTGAGGCATCGTTTCTGAGAATGGAGTGCATTCTCTTCCACTTGTTATAGAGGGGACGTGTTCCACTGGTCAGAAGATCCATTTGTTGTTAACACCCGTTGCGTGGAGGGCTGGGCCTGCCGTGGCTGATGATGCGCAAACACGTGCTGAGGCTGCGACACATCTGTTGCTTCCTTGACGGTGAATAAGTGTGGTCACCGTTTGTCAGACGTGTTTTTCCCCAGCTCGCCTCATTAACGGAGCTGAAGTCCTGGATCAGGAAAAGACCGAGGGATAGCACTTGAAAGCTGGAATGTCTCAAGCGCTCACAGCCTGCTACCAGCTGGGGACTAGTATCGGTGGAATATCCACCTCGGCGTTCAACTCCCTATAAGCGTGGAAGGAAGACGGCCAAAATGTTATTTCTGTGGGTCAAAGTCTCACCTGAAGGCCTTTTGCCCACAGAAGACAGCGATAAAGAAACCACACCCCTCCTTCCAATTCCTGGTCCACTGCTACCAAGATCAGGGCAGGCAACAAACGCAGAAGACCCTTCCACGGTGAGTAGGAGGGCAACGCCCGTGGCAGCCGTACCAAGGTCACAGGCAACTAAAACAGCAGCAGCAGTGGCCGCAACACCAGTACCTATATTTGCAGTAGCTGCACCAACAAAATCGCCGGAGAGGGCTCCACTACCACCACCAACAGCCGTGGAGCATATACCCCTCCCAGAACCCATGGAATCCGACATTGAGTCTCAGGCGGGTTAGTGAAGGGGCAAACGATCGGCAACAAAAAAGAAACAAGAAAAAACCCTTAGCTTCACCCCCCAAAAGGGAAGGCAAACAAAGAGGGGTAAAGTCTGCAAGGCGACTCGCAGCAACGCCACCACCATCACAACCAACAACCACCACACCACCATCATCGGCATCACCACAAACATCAACATCGCAAAAACAGCAAGATAAACATACCCAACAGCAGTAACAAACAGACATCAACAAAACCAAACAGCCACAAAATCATTACAGTACCATAGAATTGGCAAATAAAGAACTCTTAGAACATATAAAGCAGCACACAGACATTACGGACAAAAATTACTACACCCCACCAACACCAAGAACTCTCCCGAAAAGTATAAGCATTATTGAAATTAAAATAGAACATTACAAACTTTCGGCCCAGGACCTATGGATAACTTTCAGAAATCCCTGGACTGGCAGTGCTACCGGAGAGTGTTGCCGCTTCGAGATAAGCTCTACAGGCACGTCAATGCCGCCAGCCGAGCCTTTCCAAAATGCGCGCAGAGCGACGAAACCGTGGTGCACGCACGCATTCCATATTTCTTCAGACGTCTTGAGACCTTTCTTGCAACGTCCAGCTCTTTAGTGTTAGTGGGCGACTGGAACGGTATCTTGGATGCACACTGGGATTGTGTGGAGCTAGTGGATAGGGGAGGAGGGTTCAAGAGCCTCACTATCCTGCTCAGACGTTTTGAACAGTCTGACATGTATTGACTGGATCACCCGAATGTGCCAATGTGGACATAGACAAACCGCATCGGGTCATCCGATCGTATCTCGATAGGGTATTCTGCAGAGAACTAGATAAGGCTAGTATAAGTTGTCCACAATTTAAAATAGTCGACTACACAGACCACACATTTGTGGTCTGTGAGCTCGACATAGACAGACTTCATAGACAAGGACCCGGTTACTGGAAGCTGAACGCGTCCTTCCCGGCTCGCAAAACCTACAGTGACTGGATTAGCGTATTAGTTAAGCGGGCGTTGACGGGAGCGGTCGTCAACAACAGGTGGCGGTTCGCCCTGAAAAGGGAAATTTAAGTAGAGTGAATTAGGTTTAGCAAAGGACTAGTGACAGAGGAAAATAGAATAGAGGGAGAGCTAGTCAGAAAGCTAGAAGAGGCGTTTAGAACAGGCATCGCAACCGACGTGCTTGCGCCGAGATTGGAACTCGACAAATTCTTCAACGCAAAACACGAAGGCTGCGTTGTCAGAGCTAGAGCGCGTGCTCTGAAACAGGAGGGGACAAAAGCCGCCCAATGGGCCCGGGTAGCGGAGGCGCGACGTGACAACAAAGCCACAATTCGGTCTTTATCTGACCAAAACGGGCGCGTGTTGCCCGAGCAGATGTGTGAAGCTTTTCAGCAGCACTTTGCTGAACTGTTCTGCAACAGCGGCGGGCCGGATCGGGGTATGGATTTCAGTGTATACCTTGACGGACTGCCTCGGTTCTCGACAACCGCAGCACAGTGTTGCGAAAAGCCAATAACAGCCGGTGAAATGCGGGAAGAGATGGCTAACTGCACGATGGGTAAATAGCCAGGTTTGGATGGTCTGCCCTACGAGCTTTATGCATTTATGAAAGACTTGTTCGGTGACATCTTGGCAGACGTCTACTGCAACTGGCAGCAGAACGGGAGCATTCCCAGTTTTGTGAACCGGGGAGAGGTGGCGCTGCTGAGAAAAGACACGAACAAGGGGTATGCTATCGATAACTTCATCCCCATAACCCTGCTAAACGCAGAGTTCAAGATTTTGGCCAAAGTATTAGCAACGAGGTTGGCGCTTGTCGTCAAGGGTCTGGTGAGAGAAGCGCAGATATGCGCCATTCCGGACAGATCCATACACGACAACCTCCACCTCATGCGATACATTATATAGAGGGTGGTTAAGGAACCTGGCAGGGGTGGGGCCCTGAACAACTTCGATAAATCCAAAGCATTCGATAGGGTCGACCATTGGTACTTGACGGCGGTCCTCGCGACAGCCGGTATTGGGCCCGTTTTCAGGAGTTAGATCGCTAAGATGTACATCGACATCTGCTCAGTTGTGAGGGTGAACGGTCACCTGTCGCAGCCGTTCAAAATCATACGCTCCGTCCGCCAGTGTTGTCCCCTCTCGTTCCTCTTGTACGTATTGACTCTCGAGCCGTTACTGCACAAACTGGGGGCGATGATGGGCGTTGCACGCGAACTATGAAGAGGGAAATCCGAGTAGGCTTGCGCCGACGACGTCACCGTGGTGGTGTCGAGTACCAGACGCGTCCAAATGCTCGGCACCGCTCTCATAGAATACGAAGCAGTGACAGGATCAAAGATAAACCAGGGAAATTCGGTGGGCTTGAAGCTCGGCACCTGGAGAGGCAAGTCCATGCCGTCCGATAGTGTCGTGCGTCGTTGGATCGACGGACCGGTTAAATTGCTCTGGGTCTGGTTCAGACCGGACATCCAGATGGAGAAAAGATGGAGCGAGGTGACGAACAAGGTGGCCTCCCTCACCCAGAAATGAGGCGAGAGGAAGCTGTCCCTGAAAGGCCTGGCGGAGATGGCGAATGCGTACATCGCATCCGTCATCTGCTACCGCCTCACCGTCGTCCCTTGCACCGGCCAACTCTCAACAGAATGGAGTGCCTCCTCTTCCGCTTTTTGTAGAAGGGACGTGCTCTCATGGTCAGAGGATCCATTTGCTGTCAAAACCCGTTGCGTGGAGGACTGGGCATGCCATGGCTGATGATGCGCAAACATGCGTTGAGGCTGCGACATCTCTGGTGCTTCCTTGACGGTGAACAAGTGTGCTCGCCGTTCGCGAGGCACGTTTTCCAACAGCTTGTCTCCTTGACGGAGCTGCAGTCCTGGGTCAGGAAAAGACCCAGGGATAGCGCTTGGAAACTGGAATGTCTCTGGCAGCTGGGCACCAGTATCGGTGGAACATCCACCTCGGCGTTCTATAGAGGACTAGTGGAGGGGAAGAGCGACGATGTTCTCCGAGAGATCCTGGGCGTCGAAGAGGATCAGCTGCGTGCTCCCTTCCGAAGAAATTTCAGCCCAGGGCCTATGGATAACTTCCAAAAATCCCTGGCCTGGCAGTGCTACCGGGGAGCGTTGCCGGTTCGAGATAAGCTATACAGGCTCGGAAGTGCCGTCAGCCGAGCCTGTCCGAGATGCGCGCAGAGAGACGAAACCGTGGTGCACGCACTCATTCAGTGCCCGAGCATTGCTGACTTGTGGAGCTACGTCGAACAGTTGTTGTCGCGTGTAGGACTGATCCGCTTATCGACTGAGTCCATTATGCAGATGGTCTCGCCAGGCGGTTTTCATCTGCGAAAGAAATTGTGTGGTGGACAAGGTTGAAAGGGTTAAAGACAGACACTTTCCTCTCCGACGAATCCCTAATTAACTTTTCAAGTTTCACTTGAAGAGGTAAATCAGGGTGGAGAGGCAAGTGCTGCCTTCTAGCAAGTTTGTGGAAAGGTGGGTGAATGTAGCGAGAATTGTCCGAGTGAACAGGACCGCTCTGAATATAGGCCTGTAGTTTGAGAAATGGAAACATTTTGAGAGGGCGCTTGCCCTGGTGCTGAGGGTGGCCGTGGTCTTGTGTGTGGTTTTCGCCACGACTAACCCCCGGAGGTTTTTCCCCCTATTGGGGAATTTTTCATTGTTTCAATTTTCATTTTTATTGTTTATATATATATATATGTTTCTATGTCTTTTTCTTTTTCTTTTCTTATATAAATAATAAAAATCTTTACATGAACAAAACCCACATCATTCCGTTCTGTACCGTCTTGTGCCGTCTGTAATGTTTTTTCTTGATGTAAGCACTTGTGGCCAATAAAGAAATCATTATTATTATTATTATTATTATTATTCCTTGAGTCTCTGTCATTTATGTTATTTAACTGGAAAGTTTGTTGAAATGAATATCAAGCCACTACCTGTAGCCTCAGATATTCAGGACGTATCGGAGGGTTCTTGCTGTTCCCAGCAAGCATGCCTTTTGAAGTGTTTCAAAAAGCGGGCTGGACTAATTTTCTATAACCATCCTTTGAAACTCTTTGAGATAGTACCTTGTGCGCCTATGGCAATCGGGACGACTCTGACTTCATGGCAGTTCCAAATCCTTTTTACCTCCCACTTTAAGTCCTGGTATCGGTTAATCTTCCCCCTCTCCTTCTCTTGCACTCTCGTGTTAAATGGGCAGGCCACATCCACAATCAGGCACGATCTTTTTTCCTTGTCCAAAACCACCAGGTCAGGCCTCTTGTGTTCCATTTTCTTGTCCGTCTGAATCCTAAAATCCCATAGCACCTTCACCTGATCGTTTTCTATCACCGACTCTGGCTTATGCTTATACAACTTCTCAGAATGTGGTAAATTGTTTACTTTGCATAGGTGCCAGTGGATCACCCTGCTCATCACATCATGTCTCCAGCCTTTATAGTGAGTCTGGGCTAGGTTTTTACACTCGGATACAATGTGAGCCACAGTCTCCTCTCTCTCTCCACAGATCCTACACAGTGGTCTAGCCTCCTCCTTGTAAATATGGTGTTTTACCCACTTACTTTTGAGGGCCTGCCCTTGCGCAACCATTAGCATTCCTTTTGTAGCCCTTTTAAGGTCTCCTCTTTTCAACCAGTTCCATGTCTGTGGATCTCTAAATTCAGTTTTCCCAAAGAAGGTACTATGAAGGGATTGTTCATGAAGGTTGCTCTTCCTCCTTGTTGTTATTTCCTCCTTGGACATCCCCTGGTCTATCGTCTTCTCTTTCAGTTCAATACTGAGCATTGGCTCCCTACTGTCAGTCACGTCTTTGTGTAGGTTGTTTTACTCCCTCTGAACACAGTCCTCTATGCTGAGAAGACATCTTCCACCTTCAGATCTCCTTAAGTAGAGTATATCGACATCACTCCTCTTGTGGAACATGTTGTAGATAGTCAATAGCTTCCTAGTCTTCCTATCCATTTCTTTTTGTTCAGCAACATTCCATTTCAGAATTCCCGCACTGTACCTAATAATAGACACCACTATAACCTTCCGAACGTCCATCTGAACTTTTCTATTCTTCACGTTACAGGTGTTGTTGTTGATTCAATGACATATTTTATCACAATCTACACCAAACCGTCTTACTTCATATAGAAGTATCTATAGACATATAACAATAATTATAGTGGTAAATAATGAGATATCAATATATTGAAGCTCCAAATCACATAAAAGTGTTGGTATAACATGTAATATTACAATAACACGTAATATTACGAACACAACCAATAAGACTTCAACTCTTCTGATAAGATCCAAGGATGACTTTATTAACAACGCGATATGTAGACACCATCAAAACAGAACTAGGACTTATAAGTACGTTTATACAAAAGAACATCAACAAAACTAATCAGTGGAATAATAGTCAAGTAGAAATAGTTTATGTCCACCAACGTAGCTTAGATTACGTAGTTTGATATAACTAACTTTTATCCTTCGATCTCCATGACGATACAGTGAGAATAGACTAGTAATATACTATAAATATGAATCACATATCACAATTAAACGCAAGGACCTTCCTTTTTCCGGATGCTCATGCAGAAACACAGAAGCATGTTCGCTTGACCAGCTGTGCAACATTCTTCATTAAATCAAAATCATAATATTTATCCCAAGGAGAATACATTGGTACGTTATCAACTGAAGGTTCCTGTTTTATATCTTGATTCTTATAAATGTCAATACACTTATGTATCCATATGTATGTAAAATATCTATTATTAGGTACTTAAATATGTGATAGTGTATATTAAATTAATTTATGTCGACTAACTTCATGTTGGATTTGCTCAGATATAATATATGCTGAGATCATGGTATTTTAGGATTGGTTCTCTTCATCTGCGGATGCTGTGGGAAGAAACAAAAGAGCCACTAACTGTGATGTTCCAGACAAGGCATCTGCCTCTTGACCAGGGCACAGGTTAAGACCGTCAGGTCTTTTCCCATCAATTCTGGAGAACCCAGACGGTTTCAAAATCATAGGGAAGTTTTCCCGGGCCAAAGCCCTTAAGTGGTAATAGGACAGTGTGTGTATGTGCGCGCGTGTGAGGTTGTCGGCATTCTTAAAGTAGAGACATGTATGTGGGTTATCTATATGTGTGTGTGCCATATACAGGTATGTGTATGTGATATATATATATATATATATATATATATATATATATATATATATATATATATATGTGTGTGTGTGTATGTGTGTGTGTGCGCGTGTGTGTATGTCACAGCTTTTAAGTTAGAGACATATATGTGTGTATCCCCTTCCTTCCTTTTACACACACATACATTCACATAAACACGCACACATATTTTCTGACGAACAGATGGACATAAGTTTTTCAAATTTCCATGCATGTGAATTGAGTTCCAGTGAAGCAGGTGGAGAAGTTCAAGTATCTCAAGGCCGTGTTCATGAGTGATAGAAGGCAGGATGCTGAATGAGGTGCAAAAATTGCAAAGGCTGATGCAGTAATGCGACAGCTCCAGCATTCAGTAATCAGAATAATCGGGTAGATGTAAAAGCCAAACTCGCTGTCTTCCTGGTATTTTTGCCAACCCTTACTGAGGGTCGTGAATCTTGGGTAATAACCAAAAGAATACTATTGCAAATACAAACGGCAGAAATGGGGTTCCTCCGAAAGGAATTTGGAGTAACATTACTCGATAAAGTGCATAGCTCAGAGTTCAGAGAGTTACTCCTGGTAGAGCCGCTACTTCTCCGGATTGAGAGATCACAGCTCCGATACTATGGCCATGGGGTTAGAATATCTGACAAAGAATCGTTGGACAGATTTTACAGGTAAAACCAACCAGAAAGAGACCCAGATGTAGAGCCCGAGCAAGATAGTTGCATAACATCCATGAGCTGGGCTGGTCACGCTTTGTGATCCAGCTGGATCAGTTAGAAATGTTTGCTTCTGACAGACACGCTGGAAAACGTGTTTGAAGAGAACTCTTCTCCCACGACTTTCTAAGAGAAAAGTGGGCGAAGAAGATAATAAAAGCCGGCCATTAATCGCTCGTGTACAGGAATCTCACTGGCCAGTCTGCTGATATACAAAACTGGCTGATCACTGGATCTACTAATATGCAAATCTGACTGACCATTTAGTCTGCTAATATGCAAAACAGACCGATCAGTCACTGTATATTTTAGAATATATCATATATTTTCACTGGCACTGACAGTTGGCAGGTGAACAGTTAACTGTACTGATGAAGGATAATACCGAGAAATATTAGTGTCTGCAGTTCTGTTCACTTGCCAACATAAGAGCAAGAATGAAGTCTTCATTTAACTGACATGGCTATAAAAAAGACGCTTGTTTGCATAATTGCAAACGAATCGAATATTGTTATTGATACTCGAAAAACTCAGATTACATTTAATGCATTAAGCCATGTAGAGCAACATTTTCTACTTCTTCTTATTATTATTATATATATATACATGTGTGTATCTATATATACATTAATTTATATTTATATTAGTACCGGTTTCAATCATAGGTAACCATTGTAAGTATGGAACAAAATACAATTGTAGCGTATAAATATCACGTTTAGTATAGACATGGCTTCTACAGAAACGCAAACACACACACGCACTCACACACAGGCGCGCACACACACTCACGCAGAGGCACATGCACATACACACACACATATATACACATGCGTGTGAGTATGTGTGTGTGTGTGTGCTTAGTAAGTACATAACAAGTTCATGAAATACCTTCTTGGCAATTGAAACCAATATAACCTTCAGAACATCCTTCTAAACATACACCATTTTGTATAACACACTTCGTATTGTTAATACAATGGCAGGTCCCTTTACAATCAACACCAAAGCTTCCTGCTGGGCATTCTAAAAATATCAATATATATGATAATGTTGAAGATATCATTAATTACATACAGATATCACTGATACAATTTAATACAACATTTTCCGATTAAACTGGTCGTGTGATAAAAAAATGAACTTGTATAATTATTGAATATTACATCGATCCTCTATAATATATACATGGATTTTTGGTTCAATTAAATGCAAAGTTAAACACATTATGAAAGAACCAAACAATAATGTAAGAAAATCAACATATATAATCCTACAAAATCTTACTTAATCTATCAGTTACTACGGTACGTATTTGCGACATTCTCCCATTTGAATAAAAACGCATACGGACATGCACGCACACACACACATACACACAGCCACACATACATACACACACACATACACACATACATATATATATATATATATATATATATATTTATATATATATATACATATATATATATATATATAATATACTGTATATAAATATAAATGTATACATATACACGTACATACATACATACACACACACACACACACACACACACACACACACACACACATATATATATATATATATATATATATATATATATATATATATATATAAAATATTAGTATTAACATTATAGTTATAATATTAATGGGATACTGATTCACTAAATTATCTAAACTATCGCAAAAACTAAAGTAATTGCCCCACGAGACAAAACTGGCCGAGAGTAAAAATATATCGCCATGTAATGCTGATACAAAGAGCATAATATATACATTTATATACAGTTATGTATAATACAGATATACATTTATTTATAATTATATTAGTCCCGGTTTCAATCGGAGGTAACCAGTGTAAGTATGGAACAAAATACAATTGTTGCGTGTATCATGTCTAATATGGGCATGGCCTCATCATGAAAGCAGTTTTCTGATGATTTTTTAGATGAAAATATTCTAGTCGAGTAGAAGCAATTTCTATATTAAACATCATATGTTCACATACACACACACATATAGTAAATACGTAACAAGTTTATGATATACCTTGTTGGCAATTGTCACCAATATAACCAGCAGGACATCCATCTGAACATTTTCCATTAAATACGTTACAGTTGATGTTGTAGATACAATGGCATGTCCCCTTACAATCAACACCAAACTTTCCTAATGGGCATACTAAAAATATGAAAAATATGAAAATATATATATTTAATATAGAGAAGTTCCTACAGGATTAGAAATGTATCATTCGTGACAAATCATCAGGAAGCTGACTGTCGAAGTAATATGGTAGTATTTATATGTTTTCTGGTGGTGGGAGGGGGTGGTGATTGGGATGGGTGGATGTCATTGGTTGATGGGTTTAAAGAAAAGGGAATTCTTTAAAAGCTATATTTAGAGTAACAGAGGCAGAACTAATTACATAAACAAGTTCAAACAGGGGATGCCAATCCTTATTTTTAAGGTTCTCTTAAGCTAACAATGCCTATGATTTAGGTGACTACAAGCACATTCAGAAACACACACATATATAAAGCCCTTAATCCCACACACTCGCAAAAACACACACTCTTATACCCATATATATATATGTATTTATATATATATATATACATATATATATATATATATATATATATATATATATATATATATATATATATATATATATATATATATATATATATATATATATATATGTATTTATATATATATGTATGTATATATATATACATAGGAGTGACGGAGTAAATATCGAATAGGTAAAAGCGAAGTAGTTTCAGATGTTCAAGTCCTTTAATAATAATGTTGTGATATATATTTCAATGACGACACTGACCACACTGTTCTGTGTGCTAGTGTCGTAACATCATCAGACAGCTTGTTACATAATAAGGTTATGTTTCCGAGGCAATCCAAGTTGAATATATATATATACATATATATATATATACATATATACATACACACACATATACGCATATATACATATAGATATACATGCACACACATATACATATATATATACACGTACATATACATATACACATATATATATACATGCATATATATATATATATATATATATATACACATATATATATACACATACATATACACATACACACAAACACATATTATATACATTTGATCGTTATCAGGTATTTTGTATTAATTCTTTTTATTAAAATTAAAAATATACTCAACGAATTATGTAGTCTTACTTTCAGTGTAGGCTGTCTCTAGTTCTATGTATTGATATATCTTAGTATACACTTATCTGTGTATGAATATATTTCAATCACATGCTTATAATGATTAAGGCTCTATTTTATTCTCTGAATTCTATCTTGAGCTGTTTTTAGAGACAAGACATATGTTAGATATTGTATCATTCGTGACACCCTTTTCTTTGAAAGTAATAACAATAATATACATATATATACTGTGTATATATAAGTTATTCCAGGTTCAATCGGGGTTGACAACAGTAAGTAAGGTTGTCGATACATAGCAGAGTATAAATGTTTAATATAGAAAAGCTTCTACAGGCCTAGAACTGTTTCATTCGTGAAACAGTTCTAGGCCTGTAGACGCTTTTTTATATTAAACATATATATATATATATATTTATATATATATACACACATACACAATTATATATATATATATATATATATATATATATATATATATATATATATATATATATATATATATATATATATATATATATATATATATATATATAAATATACATATATATATATGTGTGTATATATATACATATATATATATATCTACGTACACACACATATACACACATAACTATGTATACATAAAAATACTTACACATACATACATATATACACTTACATACATATACATACATATACATACATACACATACATATACATATACGCTTATATATACCCACCCATACACACACACCTATTATATATATATATATATTCGGTATATTAACAAATGGAAACTATATTTATAAAACCATATTTATTTCATTATACATATTTCAAGGACACCAAGTTAAAATTATGGTGTGATTTAATCAGATAACATATAATATAGAGCAGCTTTATAAATAAATATTGACATACCCTTAAAGAATGCGACCATTTTTGTTGGAAGTTCCAGGATAGTGGGGTTCTAAATTTATTTATACTATTACGCAAATTAGTGTCGGATATTTTTAAAATAAGCCGTTGGGGTATGGAGAAAAGGAAAAGAAAAAGAAAAGAAAGAGAAAAAAGATAAAAGAAAAAAAAGCCAACTCTAAGAGGAAAAGAGGAAAATATGAAAACAAGAAAAAGAGAAATAGAAAGTAAGAAAAAAGAGAAAAGAGAAAGCTCTAAGTGATAGGTTGTTGTATTAGCTTAACTTTTAAGATGAAGTGAAAAAATAAATGTTTATTGGATGAATAAAGAAGTGTAAATAAAAGTAAATAAGCGTGAATCGAAAATAAGTAATAACAGGATAATTTTAACCAGTCTTAAATATGAATAAATGCTTAGTTTATCAGTTAAAATTATCCATTCAATTATTGAGACCTATACACTAAACATTAAAACCTCTATATATTATTGAAACTATATATTATTATTAAAAAATCTATATATTATTAAAATAATATATTCATATATATTCATACGCACACATAGGTATATATACATATAAATATATATATATATACCTACAGATACATACATATACATACATACAATAACGGACATTTTATGTTTAAGATATAGGAAATTTCCTTAAACTTATAGATTTTTCGGAGAAACCCGTAGAAAAGCCGGAGAAAATCATTTCTATGTAAGAGCAAAACCTCGTGAACCAAAATAAAATAAATTATTTACTCATATTAAAGTTACAAATGTTAAGATAATAAAGGAAATTTAAGATTATGCAAACCTTATGCTATTATACAAACCTTATATTATTTAATAAATTTTATGAATTTAATATCTAATAAAACCACCTGTTATGTAGTTGTGACTGTTATTATATAAGTTTGTTCATCAGGAACCTTAAGAAAACCCTTTTAAACGAGTGCATTCGACTTATATGCATATATATATATAGACACCCACAACCCCCACTTAGATACCCATAGACATATATATACATACCGGTAGATATGCATCATATATATATATATATATATATATATATACATATATATACATATATATATATGTATAGAGAGAGAGATAAAAATACAGTAAATAGTAATAAATAATATATAAAATAAAATAAAATAAAATAAAATAAAAAATAAAAAAGATGGATTATATTACGATTTGGAAATATATTCTTACAATTATAAGCGATATAAATTTAAAGCAATATCATTTTTTAAATATTACAGAATATATTAAGGTATAATTTTAAATAACAATATGTTTAAAAAATTCATTATAAAAATTTAAAATTTTTTAAAATAATATTTAACTCTCAGTATGTTTAACTTAATTTTATAGCCATATGGGAAATTTTCAAAGAAAAAGAAAGAGAAACTTTCTAAAGAGAAACTTTCAAAAATAGGAGAAACTTTCAAAGAAAATAATTTCCCCTTTTAAGAGCTTTCAGTATGTTTATCTAGAACAATTTTTATTTTTTAAATTTTTATTTTAGGAAAATATTTTTTTTATATTTGAGAGTTTAAGCAGTCAAAAGAAGGAATCTAATGAATTATCGATAGGTTCAATATATTAATAGAATTAATTATATATTACATTTTAAATTTATATTTAAACGTTGAGTTCAATCTATGCCTGCAGCAACTGAAGAGATTACTTCTTACATTCAGGGAATTTTTGGTCTTTAATATAAATAATATTTCCTCTATACAAAGATCACAATTTTCTGAAGAGGAGTTAAAATGAGTAGCTTTTGAAATAATATTCCAAAGTTCTTTAATTTGAGGTCCCGTGATAAGCTAAATAGAGAAGTTGAAGACTTTTTGTTTAAATGCGTAAAATAGCTTTTATGGTTATTAAAACGAGATTTAAAATCTGTGGAAGTAGATCCTACATAATTAAATGAATTTACATTACAATTATATACTATATTTTTAGCTAAGCAATTGTTATTTAACGGACAGGTAGATTTATTTCTACAGTTATATTTATCAAATTGGATATTGCTGGGGTTATTAGTGGTATTTTGGTTAGGTTTTAAATTTCTATTATAAATTCTATTAATATTCAGCGCTAAATTTTTGGTGGATGAATGAGTTAATTTTATAGTATGTCTATTAAAAGTTGAATAATATCTATGTGTCCTAGGGAAGCATTTGTCAAGAGCTTTAAAGAATAGTTTAGCAATATGAGTTTTAATATTTAATGAGAGAGGAGGAGCGAACCATAATATATTCCTAGTTCTATTTCTTTTTTTGTTTTCCGAATTATTGTAAGGTTTTCTATTATAGGTGTTAACATTGTTAAGATTATGGTTAGTTTTTATATTATTATTATGAATGTATTTAATTTTATTTCTATATCCAGCCCTACCTACCGCTTCGTTGTAATAATGTTCTTTATCATCAAATATATTCTTATTGGCTGAAATTCTAGAAATGCGTTGCTGAACAGAATTCACTATAGTATTTTTAACGGGTGATTAGAGTTAATATTAAAATTAAAATTAAAATCTTGGGTGATTAGAGTTAAAATTAACATAGTTTAAGTTCTCGTTTAGTTTGTGAAATGGAGAATGAAGACATGTGTTAAGGTTTAATGTTACATCTAGAAAATTAACTATGTTATGGTTATTCTCTATTTCTACTTTAAGATTAAGGTAATTAAAAAATTGTATAATTTTTTTTCTTTTCCTATTTAGTTCACAGTTATTATTTTCTATAGGAGTGACGGAGTATATATCGAATAAGAAAAAGCGAAGTAGTTTCAGATGTTAGAGTCCCTTAATGATAGTGCTGTGATACATATTTCAATGGGGACAGTGGACATCGTCAGACAGCTTGTTACATAATAATGTTATGTTTCCGAGGCAATTCAAATTGAATCGACATGGGAACGGACAAAGCGTGTGCTCTTGGGTTCTTCGCCCGTTCCCTTGTGAGTTCCAATTCACCCCCACCGGTCTGCGCAGGCGCAGGTCCGAAGGAAGTTGACCATCAACTTCCGCAGATTTCTACGAAATTCGCATAGGCAGTTCCCCCTCTCAGCCAAACAATGACCCTATTCAAGCCTGTAATATATAGCTTACTGCTAGCCACCCCGCCAGTGGCAGTCAGCCGAAAACTAGTGGGGTTGGGAGAGTATGAATATCAAGAGAGAATCCAGATTGAAGGGAGTAAAGAAATATATGCACATATACTAACTAATAAGTAAGGAGATGTTTAAGTAAGAAGTTTTGAAAGGGGGATCTATGTTACAGATACATTATCTACATACTAAACCGTACAGTAGAACGTAGGGTAAATTACAGTACGAAACGTAGTGGTTAGGCGGATACAAAGTTAGTATTTCTATCACATGGAACAAAACCAAAAACAATACAGATATAAAATACACAAAAAACACAAAAATACGCCCAAAATACCAAAATTACATACAGTACATATTTGCAAAATGATATAGTAGATACATTATTAATATGATTGTCAATTTGTCCATATATAGATTTGCTATCAGGTGAATTGAGGGGGCTTCTGTTCAAATGGAATTTGCTGCAGGAAAATAGGGGTTTATCGTGGTTTTTGTTTCCGCGTATTTATCCTGCCGAAAGTTAGTTTATACAATTCAATTTGGATAGCCTCGGAAACATAACCTTATTATGTAACGCGCTGTCTGACGATGTCGCGGCACTTGTGCACGGAACCGTGTGGCCACTGTCTCCATTGAAATATGTATCACAGCATTATCATTAAAGGACTTTAACATCTGAAACTACTTCGCTTTTTTTATTCGATATATACTCCGTCACTCATATGTGGAATAAGTACGTTGAGTGCTTGAATTGAATTACATCAATATTTACCTTAAGAATTTAGCTCCAAGACGTTGAGCGCTCTATGGTGTAACCGATATAGAGGAGAAGAGAGGAACCAGCCACCAGCTACACCCGGAATTTCCCTCTACCATGGGGATGGAAATCCCTGATGCTGGACGGACATAAAATTATAAACTAACTTTCGGCAGGATAAATACACGGCAACAAAAACAACGTTAAACCCCTATTTTCCTGCAGTAAATTGCATTTGAAAAGGAGCCCCCCTCAATTCACCTGATTACAAATCTATATATGGACAAATTGACAATCATATTAATCATGTATCTCCTATCTCATTTTGCATATATGTACTGTGTGTAATTTTTGTATTCTTTGGATATTTTTGTGTTTTTTTGTGTATATTATAGCTGTATTTTGGGGGGTTTTGTTCCATGTTATAGAACTATGTATCCTCCTAACTACTACGTTTCATAGTGTAATATCGTTCAGTATGTAGATAATATATCTGTAACATAGATCCCCTTTCAAAACTTCTTACTTAAACATCTCCCTACTTATCAGTTAGTATAGGTGCATATATGTTTTTACTCACTTCAATCTGGATTCTCACTTTAATTGTTTTAATTATTTATTACTGATATTTGATTTTTAATTTTTAGTTTTAATTTCCAACTCTCATTCATAATTTCCACTGTGAAACCATAATACCTAGAATTAAGTATAGTTTCTCTTGGAGGTTGATGGTCAATTCTTCTTTCTAAGCTTAATTTAGGGTAGTATTGAGACCTATTCATACTCATATACTCCCAACCCCACTTGCTTTATGCTGACTGCCACTGCAGGGGTGGCTAGCAGTAAGCTATACATTACAGGCCTGAATTTCGAAGAACTCTGCGAATTTCGTAGAACTCTTCCGTAGTTGCTGGTCAACTTCCATCGGACCTGCGCCTGCACATACCGGTAGGGGTGAATTGGTACTCACAAGGGAACGGTCGAAGAACCCATGAGCACACACTTTGTCCGTTCTCATGTCGATTCAATTTGGATTGCCTCGGAAACATAACCTTATTATGTAACAAGCTGTCTGTCGATGTCACGGCACTGGCACACGGAACCATGTGGTCACTGTCATCATAAAAATATATATCACATAATTATCATTAAAGGACTTTAACATCTGAAACTACTTCGCTTTTTCTTATTCTCTCTCTCTCTCTCTCCCTCTCTCTGTCTGTCTGTCTCTCTCTCTCTCTCTCTCTCTCTCTCTCTCTCTCTCTCTCTCTCTCTCTCTCTCTCTCTCTCTCTCTCTATATATATATATATATATATATATATATATATATATATATATATATATATATATATATATATAGTTAAAAGAATAGAGGTGTAACACACAAGTTATTATATATTGGTAAACGGAATAGAAAATGCTGACAAATTGTTCACAGTTGAAAAATGGTTTAATTAGGAATAAAAGAGTATTAGTGATTGTATGGGTTAGTATTCAGTTGTGGTTTTAAGTTTTTAAGTTTTTACCGGTTGCGCATTTCTAAATGCTTTTCAAAAATAATTTTGAGATAGAGTGTCCGTGCTGTTTGCTCTGATCTGATTAGTTTTGGGAATTCTACCTGTTTTTATGTTAAAAAAATGGCTCCAGCGTTATTTTTGTGTTGTAAAAATGCTTGTGGTCAAAACAATTTTGATTGGTCGGTAGAGGTCATGTGAATGTAAAAAGTTGATTTTGCGCCAAGACTGTTTTTATGTTAAAATGTTAGAAAAGTGGCTCCAGCAAAGATTATGGTCAAAACAATTTTGATTGGTCGGTAGAGGTCATGTGGATAAAAAATTGGTTTTGCGCCCTCTTTTTGTGACCTCTACCGACCAATCAAAATTGTTTTGACCATAATCTTTGCTGGAGCCACTTTTCTAACATTTTAACATAAAAACAGTCTTGGCGCAAAATCAACTTTTTACATTCACATGACCTCTACCGACCAATCAAAATTGTTTTGACCACAAGCATTTTTACAACACAAAAATAACGCTGGAGCCATTTTTTTAACATAAAAACAGGTAGAATTCCCAAAACTAATCAGATCAGAGCAAACAGCACGGACACTCTATCTCAAAATTATTTTTGAAAAGCATTTAGAAATGCGCAACCGGTAAAAACTTAAAAACTTAAAACCACAACTGAATACTAACCCATACAATCACTAATACTCTTTTATTCCTAATTAAACCATTTTTCAACTGTGAACAATTTGTCAGCATTTTCTATTCCGTTTACCAATATATATATATATATATATTTATATATATATATATATGTATCTCGAATTAGTGCCATTGAACCACATGTATTATAAACAACTTGAATATTTCTACAAGTACATTGTACCTGTTGAAGTATCCATCCACTTCTATATTTATATATATATATTAATTTATATTCTTTTCATAGATGTATTTTTTTCACTAACACTCTTATCGTAAAACTTTAGTCTCCTTAGATATTTGCATTGACATTACTATTTTATAACAGCAACTGCTTGTATACCTTTTACTGACCACCTGACCTATTTTCACCCCTAAAATAAGCTTCAATTACTACTATTTTACCATTTGGCCAATTATTAACTTTCTATTGGTTAATTCTAAACCTCTTACCAAACAGACAGAATATATTAGATCTTTGTTGGTTTTATTCAATGAACAAATAAAATTATTTCTGAGGTCAGCATACGACCTATTTTCTTCCCTAAAATAATCCTTCATTCATAATATTCTTTTCCATCCAAAACTGAAATCTACCTTCCTCTACCCATAATTTAAGGTTATTCTACTACTATATTACTATCTTGACCCTCACTATCTCTCTATTGGTCAATTCAAAACCTGTTCCCAAACAGACCTATTGTATTGAATCTTTGTTTTTTTCAATAAACAAATATCATTATTTCTGAAGACAGCATATATATGTGTAGGTATGTATATTCCCTCTGATAGTTTGTATAAATATTGTACATAGATATATAGAATATGCATACCAACTCTAACACATATATATCCTAGAAACGATCGTAAAATGATGAAATTTTTTTTAATATAAGGAACTGTTTCTTTGTTTATTCATTATTTTATTAAATTCAGAAACGAAATATATATATATATATATATATATATATATATACACACTCACATATATATATATTATATTGAAATACGTTATACATGTGGAAAAAGCAGATAGGTATGAAGTATCACACAACCATAGTGCCGTGAGGCGGGTCAAAATTGGGGTGGAGGAAATATTTTGTCGAGTGGGGTTTTTAAGAAAATGGTTTAGCCGTCTGGCATCAACACTGGCTTAAGATGTTTGAAAGCTGCAAAGATTTGTGCATGCAATTCGGTCAGTCTTGAGAGAGTTTGTTCAGTATCGGTCCCTTGGCAAATATATATATAACATGTTTGAACGTGTGAATTACGGAATCCAGTTATAGTATCTATCCTGCGTTCAAATTCACAGAAAATTACTACAATAGATTGATGGTTTCCTCCTGAACATATCCTAACACGCTGTGATCGAATGAGTACGATCAAGATCAGCAAATCTCATCCGAAGCGGCACTGGTGGTCCCATTTCTCTTTACTATTTACATGAATTACAACTTAGACATAATCAAGTAGTTACAAAATATCAGCAACGAAGTAGGAGACTGCATGAGATTATAATTGCAGCTGGTAGCTGATATTCAATGGGCAAACAAAACAAAAAAAAACATGAACAACAAATATGCTAATAAAAAAGATAAATTTAACCTAATCAACTTTGGAATAGAAGAAGCACTTAAGTTACAATAATTTCTTCCTCATGCAAAACCCTAGTAGCATCCATCAAAACTACATACGTTGGACCAATTTTCGGATAGAACAATGTTGATATGGCACGCATAATGTGTTGCTGTATTCTTATAACTTTCTGATCTGGAGATGTTCATACCATTATCATTCTAATCTCTACATTTATCTTGAAAACATTTGAACGCCTTTGTCTACCCACAGGAAACACTTTATTATTAAAATAGAAGAACCACAGAATTCGACAAGAAAGGTAAAATAAATAGACGGTACGACCGGCCATCGGATGGTTCCTGCTGTTCCAAGCATGTATACCTTTTGAAGTGTTCCAGAAAAGGAGTTGGACTAATGTTCTTTAACCATCTTTGAAAACTCTTCGCTATAATACCTAGTGCTCCAATGACAATCGGGAAGACTTTGATCTCATGACAGTCACAAATACTTTTTAGTTCACACTTTAAATTCTGGTATCGTTTAATTTTCCACTTCTCCTCTTCTTGCACACTTGTGTCAAAGGAGGATGCAACAACTACAATCAGGCACGATCTTTTTTCCTTGACAAAACTACCAGGTCAAGCCTGTTGTGTTCCAATTGCCTGTCTGTCAGTATCCCGAAATGCCATAGCAGCTTCAATTGATCGTTTTCTATCACCGTCTCTGATCATGCCACTTCTCAGAATATGGTAAATTATTTACTACGCATAAATGCCAGTGAATCACCTTTCCCATTATATCGTGCCTCCAATCTTTATAGTGAGTCTGGGCTAGATGTTTACACTCGGATACGGTGTGATCCAGAGCTCTCTCTCTCTCTCTCTCTCTCTCTCTCTCTCTCTCTCTCTCTCTCTCTCTCTCTCTCTCTCTCACCCCCTCTCTCTCTATCTATCTATCTATCTCCCTCCACAGATCCTACAGAGTCGCTAGCTTCCTCCTTTTCATCTTCAACGCAATTATCTGTTATTCCTGTTTCTGATTTGATCTTTTTGGCTTCCTTGCAGACCGAAAACACTTTGTTGCTTTGTTCATGTTTCGTGGCTATTTGTATTAGCTTTCCTTTGATTTTATTATATATTTTACAAGAGATTTCTAGTTGCATGAGGCCCAATACTCCTTGTGTTCTTGGTAGGTATAATCTTTCTACGTCTGATTTTGGATGCTCCATTCTAAATGCAGTCATTATTTTTCTTGTTTTTCTATCTATTCTAGCTAGTTCTTCTAGTGTCCAGTTCAGAATGTTAAAGCCGTATGTCATTACTGGGATTACTAAAGTGTTGATGCCAATCATCTTATTCTTTGCTTTTAGTTTTAAGTATCAACCCAATTCTTCTGTGGTATTCTTTTCTAATCTTTTCTTTCATCAGTGTGTGCTGAATCTTATCTAGTTCGTTGATTGCTAAGTATTTGTATGAGTTTTATCTACTTCTCTTATTTCTGTTACTTGTCTCAAACATGATATTATTGCTTTCACTAGTTTCCCTCTCTTCAGAGTTGCCTTGGCACATTTTACTAATCCACATTTTATACTTATCTATTTTCTGATTCCGTTTACAGTTTGGAGCAGTGTTTGGAGTTGTGTTTCAATTGTAGCATAGGAGCTTTAGATCATCCATATATAGGAGATGGTTAATTTTATTAATTGTAGCATTGATACCCTAGCCCAATTCTGTTTAGTGTCTCAGATAGTGGTGTGTGGGAAGCCAGCAAGGATAGCATAGGTTGTCCACAGTTTATAATAGTCGAATACACAAGCATGAATTGGTTACTGTGTGGTAGATATAGATAGGCAAGAACCCGGTTACTGGAAGCTGAACGCTTTATTCCCGGTGCACAAAACCTAAAGAGAATGGTTATGGGAATTAGTTAAGCGGACGTTGACAGCGCACTCGTCGGCAACAACTGACGATACGGTCTCAAAATGGCGATTAAAGTCGAGTAGATAATGTTTAGTAAAGCCGTAGCAATAGAAAATATTGGAGTAGAGGGAGATCTAGATAAATCTCTAGTAAAAGCATTTAGCAATGTATAATCGCAACCAACGTGTTTGCGGCGAGATTGGTTCTGGACCAATAGTTCAATTCTCAGCCCGAAGGATGCATAGACAGAAGTAAGGGGTGTGATCTTAGACACGGGTAGACGAAACCTTTCCCATGGGTCCGAGTAGCTTAGGCACAGCGGGGTAACAAAGCCGCAATCCGATCTTTGGAACCTTTCTATGGGTGCATGTTACTCGATCCCGAACAGATGTGTGTGACGTTTCAGCAACACTTTGCCCGACTGTCCGGTAGCAGCGCTGAGCTGGACCATGGGTTGGACTTTAGTGCCTACCTGTACTGCCCATCCCGGGTCTCGACGACGGAGGCAAAATGTTGCGAAGAGCCAATAACTGCTGCCGCAATACAGGAGGAAACGACTAACTGCACGAGGACTAAATTGCCTGATTTTGATGGTCTACCCTACGGGCTTTAGGTTTACTTTCCAGAATTCGGTGACGTATTGTCTAAAGTCTACTGCACCTGGCAGCAGAACGGGATAATTCCCACTTCTATGAGGCAAGGATCAGTGACACTGCTGACAAAGGACCCAAATAAATGTGACAATATTAATCATTTTAGGCTTGATTGCTGGTGGTTGTCAGGTATAGGAGGTGCAAACATTCGCCATCCCAGGTAAACCACTACCTCATGTGATACATCATAGAAAATGTGGTTAAGAAAACATGTACATGTGTGATCCTTAACGATTTAGATCAATCGAAAGCTTTTGATAGGGTGGGCCAACGCTATTAGTCTCCAAACTTCAAGGCATGTTACATTAGATTCATTTATCCTCTCATGCCCATTTGTAAGTATTGACTCTGAAGCCATTACTACACATATTGGAGATGCTGGGGAGCATCCCACGTGCACTAGGATCTGATTGAACCACGCAGCAGTCAGGGAACGTCATCATTTTAGCGTGACGCGCACCAAACACATCCAGATGATAGGCACAGTAGTTCGGAAGTATAAAGTGGAAACGAAACCATAATTATAGAAGTGTAGATGGGCCCGCAGCAGGGCATCTAAAGAGGCAGGTCTATACAAGCTAACAGCATCGTCCGAATATCTTGAATCGCCCACAGTCCTTATCGATACATGGAAATTCCACCTTGGCGAGCTATACATGTTAGTGGAAGGTAAAATTGATGACGTTCTTGGGGAGACTCTTGGCGCCGAAGATAACAAATTAATCACTTTTTATTTGGAGAAACCTCTGTCCAGAGCCAAATAAATAACGCCCGGAAATTCCTGGATTTGCAGTGCTACCGGTGAGTATACCAGTTCCAGTTAAATTCTACGGAAATGGAAGTTCCGTAGACCGGGCCTCTCTGAGTTGCATGCAGGGAGTTCAATGTCTAAGCATTGCTGTCTTGAGGGTTTATGTCGAACACTTGTTGTCACCTGCAGAACGGATTCAGCTATCAGCTGAGTTCACCGTCAAGATTATCCGACCGCATTCCTTCAAAGCAAATGGCAGGCAGGTTTTATCGGCCGTGTACCCATGGCGAAATAGGTCTTGTGAGTTACACAATAGAAAAGGTTGAAGATAAGGAGTTTCCTCTTCGGTGAAGTCTTAATTAACATTTTCGGGTTCAATTGAAGTGGAAAATCAGAGAGTAGAGGGAAGTGCTAACTTCCAAGGAGTTTGTCGTAGGGTGGGTGAAAGAGGCCAGAATATCCCATGTGAATGGGCCTGCTGTGAGTATGGGCTTTTCGATTGGAGGGGGAAAACTGTCAAGCGTGGTTTGTGTGTGTGCGAGGGTTTCCATGGGCAGCCCTCAATGTGATCATCCCTATTGAGAAATGCCCATTGTTAAAATTCTCATTGCTACGTTTACTTCATTACATGTTAAACATGTCTCCATGCAAAACCTTTACACCGAAACAAACACTCGCGTGTGTTTGTCGGTCTGTGTTTAACGTAGTATGTATAACGAAATTATTTTATGGATGTAAATTTATCACACACACACCTACTGATAAACATCGTTGGAACTGATGCGTAATTTATATATGACAAAATATAATGGTCGTGTCCACTATTAGTTTGGGTAAGATGTGAATAGTTCCATGACACTTGAGGTCGAGAGTTAGTAGCAATTAGAGACCAATCGATGGCACAATACGAATCTATTCTTATGCCATGTGAACAACCTTTCTACGTTATTTATCTGTCTAACCATCCTAGATCTATACTAAAATATATTAACAACGTATCTAACCGTAATCTAGACTCTCTTCGAACAAAAACTCAATTTTACAATGAGGCATGACATAGATTTAGCTATGGGAAAACAAACATACGTACTTTCAAACCCTCTATGAATGACATTAACCTTAATATTATCTCGCATTGCATGACTCTATCTAAACCCAACTAGGACAATAACTGTACGCCTAAACTAGATACTCCTGCATTATTCAACATGACATGTATGAAAACTTGTAATTATATAAATAATCAGAAACCCAAGGATAATGGCTAAAATGTAGAACACCCACATTTTGGGAACAACCGTTGTAAAAAAAAAGTAGCGCCGAAAAGCTCTTATATAAAAATTAACAGTCAGAAGTGCATGATACATTGCATTCATGTTAAAAATATATAAGCTATATATGACATATAGAATATACAAGAAATATAGAAACATTCAACTTAGGAGCAGAGGTCCATCCATATATGTGTATACACACACACACACACACATATATATATATATATATATATATATATATATATATATATACGAAAAGTGTAATTTACTACACAAAACGACGGTTATAGAGAAAATTGAGGTTGGTAATGGCACATGGAATATATAAGAGACAGAATATTTTTTGTGAAAAAACATAATTTTATACGGTAAGGAAATAATAAAAGGTATACAAAATGACCGGTTTCGATGGGTCTGCAAAGCCATTTTTTCAAATGTTGATTAATATTAAGAAAAATTAATAATAAGAAGAGTTAAAATTTGAGATTTGAAAATTCAAGTATAAAATTCATTGTGGGATTTCATAGTAGTTTTCATCTTGGTAGCAGCTAGTTGACTGCTGTGTGCCTTTCTGGTAGTGAATGAGAAGTTATTTGGGGGTGTGGGTTATTTTATAAAGGTCAGATTTAGCAATGGCCAGATGGCCAGCTGCTGGTCAGTGAGGGGGTGGAAGCAATATACATACATATATCTCCCTGTGATCGGTAGGAGAGGGGAGATTGATAGAAAGGGATTTAGTGCACTTACACCTATATATACACACATACCTTCATCCACACATACATACATATACATATACATACACACATATATATATATATATATATATATATATATATATATACATATACACACATACATACACACACACATACATATACATACACACATACACACACACATATATGCACATACACACACACATATATATATACACAGACACACATATATATACATACACATACATCCAGATACACACATACATACACACACACACACACACACATATATATACACATACATACACCCACACACAGAGAAATGGCCTCCAAATATATATATATACATACATACACATATATTTTTTCCATAATATATGAAGTTAGGACAGTGAAATTAAAATACAAGTCATTCTGATCACATTGAGTTCTTCATGTAGATTGGGCCCCGCAACCGACAGTGGTGAATTCTGTGTGCGCATATATATATAGATATATGTGTGTACACGTGCAGGGTTTAACATGGATGTGTTGGTCACACAAAGGCATGGTCTGTCAACGAATAAACCTGATTCTACAGAATTGGTCTCTGGTCTTTAATAGTAGTGATAATTATATACATGCACACATACAAACACATATATCTGTCACTCCGTGCGTATGTGTGTTTATATTTTATGACAATTCTATTGGGGTGATAACCCGTTTAGTTTTGGTTTAAATTTGTTAAGGAATAGATTTTCTTTGTTTATTCTTTGTTGCTGTGTGAACGAATCTGAGCACTTGTAGAAGGGGAAGATTTTAAAGTTGGGTAGTGTCATTCCTGCGCAGTTCGCAATATGGCTGCTCAAGGGGATTTTTCTTGTGTTAGCGTCCCGGATTTGTTGGCGGTGGATGGTCATTCTTTTGCGTAATGAGGTGCCCGTCTGTCCTATGTAGATGTGTTTGCACCCACCGCAAGTTATTGCGTAAATCAAGTTCTCCGAGTTGCAGGTGAAATTGTTTTTTACTGTAAATGTTTGGCCATCTTTAAATGTAAATTTTTGTCCTTCAGTGAGGTAGAGGCACGTTCCACAGTTTGTTCTACCAAATTTGGTAACTGTAGGGTTGAGGATTGGTTTGGGTATATTTGGTCCAGTGAGAATGCGTTTTAGTGATTTGGGTTGTCTTTTACTTTTAAGGATCTTGTGTGTTTCAAGAATAGACTTCATTTTTACATCTTTAAGTAGGATGGGGAGGTTTTTGTGTAGGTGATCAAACATTTCGGTATTTCTGGGGTTGAAAGTGGATACATATGGCAGGGTGTTGAGTGTGGTTTTCTGTTTTGGATTGTTAAGTTGATGGGGATTTAGGTGTTTTGCCCTGTCTATTCCATTGTTGATTATTTCAAGTGGAAAGGCTCTTAAGATAAGGGTGTCTTTTAGTTCCTTTAGTCTTTGCTCCCGTTTAGGTGGATCTGATACTATGGTACATATACGTTTGGCCAAATTGTAAGGAATGTTAAGTTTTGTATGTTTTGGGTGACTTGATGTGAAAAAGAGGTATTGCTTGGAATCTGTGGGTTTATAGAATATATCTGTATCTAATTTCCCGTCTATTACATAGATGAGAATATCCAAGAAGGCTAATTCCTTGGGATTGGATTCCATCGTGAATTGTATGTTATTATCTATGTTGTTTATCATGTTTTTAAACATAGTAAGTGAGTTCATGTCTTCTTGCCATAGGATAAAGCAGTCGTCAGATATCTTTTCCAATTGGCTTTGGGGTGTGTGTGGAAAGAGTCTCCAAATAAGAGAAGGGACTGACTGTATATTTGTTGTTCATGGAATCCCATGACTAGGTTGGCATATGTGGGTGCTACTTTCGTGCCCATTGCCGTACCTGATACTTGTCTGTATGTTGAACCATTGAATGTTAAGTAGTTATTTTGTAGGATAAAGCGGAGTCCGTCAGTGATAAAATCTGTGTTGATGCGTGTCGGTATTTCTGATGGGTGTGTGATAAGCCAGTATTGGATTGCTGTTATTCCATAGTTGTGGGGTATGTTTGTGTAGAGGTTTATTACGTCAAAGGAGACAAGAATTGTATTTGCACTTACTGTTTTAGGGAGGTGTTTCAGCATGTCACGGTCATCTCGTATGTAGCTCTGTATATGTTGTAGAAAGGGTTTCAGTAGGATGTCCAGAAAGTTGCTAAGTCTGTGGGTTTCACATGTAGGGCCTGCTATAATTGGCCTGAGTTTTAGGTCTTCTGGTGGTGTTAGTTCAATGTAATTGTTGGTTGAGGTGTCACATGCATCGTTTATGGGTTTACATTTGTGGAGTTTCGGTAAGCCGTAAAAAGAGCTTGTATTGCATTAGAAGTGGCTTATATAGTTAAACTCTTTTGTGGTTAAGCTGTTGCGGTATTTATGTTGCGGGGCCCAATCTACATGAAGAACTCAATGTGATCAGAATGACTTGTATTTTAATTTCACTGTCCTAACTTCTTATATTATGGAAAAAATATATGCGTATGTATGTATATGTATATATTTGGAGGCCATTTCTCTGTGTGTGGGTGTATGTATGTGTATATGTGTGTGTGTGTGTGTGTGTGTGTATGTGTGTGCATGTGGATGTATGTATTGCGTGTGCGTGTGTGTGTGTGTGTGTATGTATGTGTGTATCTGGATGTATGCGTATGTGTATATATATATGTGTGTGTGTGTGTATATATATGTGTGTGTATGTGTATATATATGTGTGTGTGTATGTGTGTATCTGGATGTATGTGTATGTATATATATGTGTGTGTGTGTATATATATATGTGTGTGTATGTGCATATATGTGTGTGTGTATGTGTGTATGTATATGTATGTGTGTGTGTATGTATGTGTGTATATGTATATATATATATATATATATATATGTGTATGTATATGTATATGTATGTATGTGTGGATGAAGGTATGTGTGTATATATAGGTGTAAGTGCAATAATCCCTTTCTATCAATCTCCCCTCTCCTACCGACCACAGGGAGATATATGTATGTATATTGCTTCCTCCCCCTCACTGGCCAGCAGTTGGCCATCTGGCCATTGCTAAATCTGACCTTTATAAAATAACCCACACCCCCAAATAACATCTCATTCACTACCAGAAAGGCACACAGCAGTCAACTAGCTGCTACCAAGATGAAAACTACTATGAAATCCCACAATGAATTTTATACTTGAATTTTCAAATCTCAAATTTTAACTCTTCTTATTATTAATTTTTCTTAATATTAATCAACATTTGAAAAGATGGCTTTTGCAGACCCATCGAAACCGGTCATTTTGTATACCCTTTATTATTTCCTTACCTTATAAAATTATATGTTTTTTCCCAAAAAAGTATTCTGTCTCTTATATATTCCATGTGCCATTACCAACCTCAATTTTCTCTCTCTTTATATATATATATATAAAATAAATGAGTGACGGTTTTATTAGTACATCTTCATTTCATTATAAATTTCATCAGCTGAACAATATATATGTTTGCATGTATGTATATGTGTATGTATGTATGTATATATTTATGTATATATGTATGTTTATATATGCGTGTATAATTTGTATATTATATTTCCGTGAACGTATGCATCTACACCGGTCAGTGCATATTTATATGAGACTAAATCCGATTTCATTATTTTTCTAAAGGGCGCTGAATTGGCAGTATCGGTAGAGGGTCGGACGCTATGCTGGAAAAATAGAGTTACGGCCCATTATGATCTGAGTTCAAATCCCGCCGTGGTTAACTTTGCCTTTCATCCTAACGGGGTCGATAGAATAAAGTACCAGTCACGAACTGGGATCGGTTTTAATCGAGTTTCCACTCCTCCACAATTGCTGGCCTTGTGCCTATAGTAGAAATCATTATTTTTCTAATTTTTCTAATCCCGCCGAGGTTGACTTTGCCTTTCATCCTTACGAGGTCGATAAAATAAAGTACCAGTAATGCACTGGGTAATTGCTGGCCTTGTGCCTAAAGTAGAAACAATTATTTTTCAAATTTTTTCTTATTATATGTAACATCAGTATTCTCATGTTTAATAATTTTACTAGTATTAATATCATTTTCCTAATACGATAGATTCAAATTTTTTTGCTAAGCTATAAAATAAAATTAGTCTCCTGATTTTTTTCACAGCAAGAATATGATTTGTTTGAAGCAAGAATAATATTTGTTTCATAGCAAGAATTTGTTCTTCTCGCTTCACCTAATGACTGAATTCAATAGCGTATTAATTTTCATTCGTTTATCACAAGACCATTTTAAGCTTAATTGTATTGATATGGTATAAAATTGTTCAATTGATATCTCATATATAACACTATGTAATTAATATCTGCAACATTATTTTCTATACTGATATTTGCAGAGTGCCAATTTGGGAGGTTTGGTTTAGAGTGTAATGGGACATGTCATTGTATGAACAGCATTAACTGTGACAAGCGGAATGGAAACTGTTCTGATGGATGTTCGTCTGGTTATCTTGTAGAAATTGACTAGACACATAGCTAACCATACACAATTAGGTACAAAATCAAAGTTAGAAGAAAAAATGTACATAAAGATACCAACATTATGTTTCTACCCCATGAGGTTTCATTCGCTATTTGGAAATTTTCGATCATGGATAAATCAAAGAGTTTCGAAATCATCAGGAAACAAACTCAATTGGACAAATATTTTTCTTAAATGATCCCCGCCAGAAACGAATTCAAATGGCTTAGAATTGTCACATGGCCAGTGGACAAGTCAGAAAGATTGTGATTGGTGCCTGACGACGAGTAGGCTGGTTGCTAGAATGCGCAGCCGAATACTGCCTAATTATTTACTCAACCATACGGGAGTATATAAAACCTCATGGGGTAAAAACATAATTTTGGTATGTTTATGTACATTTTTTTTATTCTAACTTTGATTTTGTACCTAATTGTGTATGGTTAGCTATATGTCTAGTCAATTTCTACGGGCTATTAGAAAGACTAGGTAAATCTTCTGTGGCTGTTGCTCGCGGATAAAATAGCTATCATTTATTTATCTATTGTTTCTTCATACGTACATTTTAAACTTATAGCCTCGTTTAATTAATTTTTTATCTGCTTGATTATGCTGATTGGGAGGAGAAATACTGTATATATTTTATCAAATGATTCTATGGACTTACTTTCTTATATATTGTTCTGATTGTTGATTATTTAATTAATTAATTCGTGATTGAGCCACACCGTGAATGGTTGCCAAAAACACACATATATCTATGTCTATGGCTCTGTCTAGTTTATGTATATGTAAACCTATATATTATATATATATAATTATATATATATATATATGTATATATATATATATATATATATATATATATATATATATATATATATTGTATTTGAGACAGTAGATTACTGCTGCTGTTCCCAAAGTAAACATTCGAGGCACAGGCACAGATATAATCTTACATTATCTAGCATACCCTAACTTTAACTGTTGTTATTACCTAGATATTAGGACAGGTTAATTCCGGCATCCTCACACTGAAATGCATAAATACATAACTATCAAAATGCACCACGGCGTGCGAATATGGGTTTGTGTCTTATAACTGGTACTAACTAAATTGTGTACCTCGTATTACCATGTGTGCATGTACACCTATCCTATGTATCTGCATATATTCACGAGTATGTGCTTAGGGGGATCTAAAAACACGTGCGTACGTATGTTTATATATGAATATACCCATCCGTACGTGTTTTTAAAGCTATGAGTCTACAGACTGTCATATTAACGTATGGTATTATACTAACCGTCTAAGATTTTACACCTCTCACTTGTTTGGTACGGTGATATCTCAGACGGCTTGCGTTTATATATATGATATAAGTGAATTTAAGCATGTTTAATTCTATTATATCAACTTAATTGTTCACTATATCTTTCAACACCTGCAATTCACACTCATAATACTAACAGCAGTACTGTTCTAAATCTATACTATAATAAAGGGAGGAGTGCGGGAAATCGTCTGTTCTATATTTAATCGCGTTAGTAAAATAAGTTGGATTACTTTGAATAAATAATTGTTTCTACTTTTGGCACAAGGCCAGCAATTACTCAGAGCATTAGTGGTACTTTATTTTATCGACCCCGTAAGGATGAAAGGCAAAGTTAACCTCGGCTGGATTTGAACTCAGAATGGCAAGGGCCGTAACTCTATACGTCAAAGCATAGCATCCGACCCTCTACCGAATGAATGAATATTATATAATGTATGTACTAATTTCGTAACACATTATTATACATAAATATTATTATTGCTTATTTCAAGATACACTTCTTTTAAATGATACATACATCAATACTCTCGGTGTATTGCCACTACCACAAACAAATATAATATATACAAAGGAAAGGGAAAGGAAAAAAATGAAAGATAATACACACATCTATTACCATATACAACACACAAGCAGGTAATACACACATCTAGGACCATATACAACACACAAGCAGGTAATATACACATTTAGGACGACATACAACACACAAGCAGGTAATACTCTCATCTAGGACACATACAACACACAAACAGTTAATACATACATCGAGGACCACATACAACTAAAGCCAGGCCAAAGGCGTGGACAAATGAGCTACTACCAGAGCACTCGAGGAGCACTCGGAAATCTCTCTAATAATTTTTGAGGCAAACCACCACACTCGCAGTGTTACGCGAGTGAAGGCGAGGCTGAAGCACTGGAACAAGCATGGACCCTTACGATCTTCAACAGTTACCTATGTTAGGCGAGCTGCCAGTAAAGATAATAATATCACTGTCAGTAGTCCGACTTCCCCAAACGTGTCGAACGCTACAGGCTGGAACATGTAGTTACCCAATAGATCATAGTATTTCAGGATTTCGTACTGTGGCTCTCGCCCTTACCGCTAGACCCAGGATGTGGGGAGAAGCAAAAGAGTCTCTAACTGTGATGTCCCAGACAAGGCATCTGCCTCTTGACGAGGGGAACAGAGTAAAACGGTCAGGTCTTTTCCTATCAATTGAGGACAACCCAGACGGTTTCAACATTGAGGGGATGTTTGCCGGGTCACAGCTCTTAAGTGGTAATAGGACAGTGTGTGTATGTTTGCGCGTGTGAGTTTGTTGGCATTATTAAATTAGGGCGGTGGATTGTCAGTATCGGTAGAGGGTCGGACACCATGCTTTCCAACATAGTTACGTCCTTTTACGATCTGAGTTCAAATCCCTCCGAGGTTGACTTTGCATCCTTACGGGGTCGATAAAATAAAGTACCATTAATGCACTGGATAATTGCTGGCCTTGTGCCGAAAGTAGAAACAAGTATTAAATTAGAGACGTGTGTGTTATATATATGTGTGTGTATCATACATATGTGTGTGTTTCATATATATATATATATATATGCGTGTGTGTGTGTCGGGAGGGGGGTCTATATGGGTGTATGTGTGTCACCGTTTTTAAATTAGAGACATATGTGTGTATCCCCTTCCGTCCTTACTTTACGACAACATACATTCTCACAAACACACACACATATTTTGAGACGGACAGAAGTCGCTCAAATTTGCATACATGTGAATGGAGATCTACTGAAGGAGGTGGAAAAGTTCAAGTATCTCTGGGCCGTGTGATGGAAGGCAGGAGACTGCATTAAGTGCAAGAATTGCAAAATGTCATGCAGTAATGTGCTAGCTTCAGCATTCAGTAATCGGATGGAAGGTAAGTGTAAACGCCAATCTCGCTGTCTTCCTGGTATTTCTGCCAACCATTACCGATATATGATAAATGAACATAAACACACACAGACACCCGGATGTGGCGCATGCGCAGACTGAGCACACAACACACACACAGAAACAAAATGGCGTAGGACAGAACAAAGGAGAGGCACAGAAACAAAGAAAGGAATCCCCAGTCACTGAAGAGGTCACATAGTGTGTGACGAAAGAACTATGACTATATATAAACAACTATCTGGTTGTGGAACCAACCAACCAACCAACCAGAAATTTATAAATTTGTACATTTATAAATATATAATAAATTGTAGTGAAACATCTGGTGCGTGTGTTTCTTATTGGCAACATGACCCTCCCAAAGTATAACAATATCGGTTTCAACACACGATTTCAGATAAAGAATCTTGCTAAACAAATTCAAAAACGAAAGACCGAAAGATTACAATTTGCAAATACAAATGGCAGAAATGGGGTTCCTCCGAAAGGTTTTGGAATTAACTTCACACGATTAAGTAGATGGCTCGGAGATCAGAGTCTCACTGGTGGTACTTCTCCGGATTGAGAGATCATAGCTCCGATATTATTGACATGGGGTTAGAATGTCTCAGGAAAGAATCGCTGGACAGATTTTAGAGGCAAAAACCAACCAGTAGTTTTACCAAAAGTAATCATCAGGAAAGCCGTTTACTGATGATATCTTTGGATGAAACTATTATAGTCCTGTAGAAGCGATTTCTATATTAAACATCATATATACACACAGATACACGCAAAAACACACACACATACGCACACACATACGCACACACACAAACACACACACACAAACACGTATATATATGTGTACGTGTTTGTGTGTGAGTGTATATAATAAATACGCAACAAGTTTATAATATAACTTGTTGGCAATTGTCACCAATATAGCTTTCAGAATATCCATTTGATCATGTTCCATTTTGCCTGTCACAGTTAATGTTGTTGATACAAGGGCATGTGCTATTACAGGCAACACCAAACTTTGCTAGTGGGCATTCTGAAACTATCAATATACGTGATAATATTAAAGATACAATTAATTACATAGAGATATCAATGATACAATTTTATTCAAAATTTAAAGATTGAAGTGGTCTTGTGATAACCATATGAACTTGTATATTTATTTAATATTATATCGCTCCTCTATAATATATACATGGATTATGAAAGAAACAAACAATATTATAAAAAAAATAACATATATAATCCTTATAATCTTACTTATATTATATCAGTTACTACGATATGTTTTTCAGACATTCTTCCATTTAAATAAACACACACATACACACACACACACACATACACACACACACACACACATATATATATATATATATATATATATAACGGAGGAAATGTGGTAAGGAACCAGGTGGACCATAACGCACCAAAGTACTCAATACTTGAGGTAGTAGAGTGGGTAATAGGAACCAGTAAGTCCCCGACAGCTGAGCTCAAGCCGTTTCGACGGCTAATTCTGGACTAGCCGTCGAAACGGCTTGAGCTCAAGATGTCGGGGTCTTACTGGTTACTATATATATATATATATATATATATATATATATATATATATATATATATATATATGCATCCATAGAGACATACCTACACACATACATATATATATGTATATATATATATATATATATATACATATATATATATATATATATAGAAAGATTTGAATGGATACAGTTTAGTTGAAAGGAATTTATTGACACGTGTTTCTATAACAGTTACATAACCTGAAAACAGCTGCTATCTACAAAGTTTTAGTTATGCAGACATTCAATATTTCAATGTTATTATTTACTGTCATTTCATCAGAATAATATTATTGAGGACCTATTTGGTTTTTATAGAGAATATTAGGAGGGAGGGGTGAAGTTGTTAGAAGAATAGTTGAGGGAGTGGTTTGTTGATAGCAGTGAGAATTTTTGGTGGCAGTGAGTAATTAGATTCCCATCTGTTGTTTTGACATTTTTATAGAATATATTATTGGTTATTTTTCTAAATTTATAGAAGGATTAGAGATAGTAAAGATATGCGTGGTTGGTTTTGTGTTTGCACTTAATTAACATTCAGACTTACATTTTTTTTATTTTTTTTATAATTAAATCTATCCCTATTAAATCTATCCCTAAAAATATTTCCCTTAGAATCTCGGGTCTATCTTCTAACATACAAGTATTTAAGGAACACGCCGAGTACTACGATAACGCCCTTAGTAAAGCAGGCTACCTCAACAAAATAGAGTATATAGATGGGAACAATCAAAACACCCAAAATAAATCCCACATAGGTAGATATAATAACACAACACCAAACCACACTTACTACCGTAGTATGCACACCAGTAAACCAACAAACAAAACTAATAGAAAGCGATGCAAAGAGTACTTATGGTATAACCCCGAATACAATAGTTCCATTAGTACAAATTTACCAGTACTCTTCTTTAAAATAATTAAGAGACATTTTCCTACATCACACAAATACCACAAAATCCTAAACCCAACCACTATAAGACTGTCATACTCTACAGCGTTAAACCTTGAACAACACATAAAAAAGATCAATACTAGAAGGTTAAACGAAAACACTAAGAACTTAAGTACAAAAAACACAAAAAAAACAGTAGACAATACACTACAGAACATAAATAAACCACACCTAAGTTTGTCCGCAATACTACTCCAGAGAAAACCCAACGTACACAACTGTAACTGCACCTATCCTGACAACTGCCCCCTCGGCAATAACTGCCTGGGAAAAAATATTATTTATAAGTGTACCATTAAATCCGAAGGCAACGAGTGGTATTACGTGGGATCAACGGCAACATCGTTCAAATCTCGATTATATAGGCATTCTTACTCAATAAAACACCAGAGCCAAAGAAATGTAACAACTTTAGCAGAAAAAGCTTGGACGCTCAGGGATAGCGATCAAAAGTTTACTCTAAAATGGGAGAAATTAGCTAAAACCCAAAGCTTTTCCAGGAGCCAAAATTTCTGCAAATTATGTAATCTTGAGATTTATTACATAATCACACACAAGAAGAAATTGCTGAATAACAGAATTGAACGAACATTATTCTGCCGTCACAGAATTAAAACCCTTTTTTCCCACTACAAGCCGAATATTACATAAAAGAGGGACATCCCCCCAACTATATAAACCTCATTCTAGTTAGAAGAATATAAAAACAATCTCTTCTCAACATATATTAATAACCTTAAATTACCACACTAATAATGGAAAGATATGCTGATGAAAATAGGTGCAAATATGCGATAATGAATGTGTCTAAAAACGTCCATAAGTATGTATATATATGTGAAAATGTATATAAATAAGTAAATATATATATATGTTTGATGTGTATAGTAAGATGTAAGAGTATTCATGTATTAAAGTGCTTATATATATATCATATATATATATATATGTATGTGTGTATATATGTATATGTGTATAGATGTGTATGTATATGTATATGTGTACACATAGACTAGAGTATGTATGTATATATGTGTGTGTCTATGCGTGTGTATATAAAGATAAGTTGAGTATGAAAATGTATACACATGAACGCGTATGTATGTACATGAATACATGTGTGTATATATATATGTATGCATGTGTATATGTATGTAAGTATGAATATGTGAATGTGAGTATATGTATTTTGTAGAGGTGTGCAAATATATTTGTGTGTGAATGCGTGGGTGAAAGGATACGTAGACTTGAAAGGAAAAAAAAAAAAAAATTAAGTCTGAATGTTAATTAAGTGCAAACACAAAACCAACCACGCATATCTTTACTATCTCTAATCCTTCTATAAATTTAGAAAAATAACCAATAATATATTCTATAAAAATGTCAAAACAACAGATGGGAATCTAATTACTCACTGCCACCAAAAATTCTCACTGCTATCAACAAACCACTCCCTCAACTATTCTTCTAACAACTTCACCCCTCCCTCCTAATATTCTCTATAAAAACCAAATAGGTCCTCAATAATATTATTCTGATGAAATGACAGTAAATAATAACATTGAAATATTGAATGTCTGCATAACTAAAACTTTGTAGATAGCAGCTGTTTTCAGGTTATGTAACTGTTATAGAAACACGTGTCAATAAATTCCTTTCAACTAAACTGTATCCATTCAAATCTTTCTATTTTTCTCCGGATTACTTTTGGAACTACAACTGGAACCGTCGAGCAAACTCTACGTGAGCTGTCAATCTACTGTGTGTAATATTTATATTACAATACAACGGAAAATACTGTATATATATATATATATATATATATATATATATATATATATAATATAAGTATGTATACGTACATACATTATGTATACAGACGTACAGTAGTATGTATATATATACATACATCCACACATATATATATGTACGTATGGATTCACCGAACATTTATTATAATGCTCGGTGTGTTTGTAAACAACCATCCAAATTAAGCCGTACAGTGTCTAGCAACCATCGATGCTCATTTGTTCCACACTGACAAAGGAACGCTGTACTAGTTTCAAGCTTATTAGTTATCGTCAACAACGTATACCTTCCTGCCAGATGATTGAACGTCTGAAAGTATATACTTTCCTTATGTATATTAACGTCTGAGCAGCCTAATTTGCATATTGAATGAGTTAATCGGCCGGGGCACCGAAACGATAAACGGAAAAATTTCATTTCTCAATCTTAATACGGCTGTTACTTAAATATAAGTATGTATACGTACACACATATATGTATACAGACGTACAGTATAAGCTGTTAATATGCATAAGGAAAGTATATATTACAGACGTTCAATCATCTGGCAGGAAGGTATACGTTGCTGACGATAGCTAATAAGCTTGAAACTAGTAGAAAGTTCCTTTGTCAGTGTTGAACAAATGAGCAACGATAGTTGCTAGACACTGTGCGGCTAAATTCGGGATGTTTGTTTACAAATAGACCGAACATTATAATAAATGTTCGGTGAATCCATACGTACATATATATATATATATATATATATATATATATATATATATATATATATATATATATATATATATATATATATATGTGTGTGTGTGTGTGTGTGCTTGTATGTATATATATATATACATACTACTGTACGTCTGTATACATATATGTATGTACGTATACATACTTATATTTAAGTAACAGCCGTACTAAGAGTGAGAAATGAAATTTCGTTTCACTTTTTCCGTTTATATATATATATATATATATATATATATATATATTTATTTATTAAAATAACAGATTAAGCTTTAAGCAAAGAATCGCTGCTTTCACTCTTATCGAGCCCTCTTTGGATTTTAGTCTTCAAATTTATTATTATTATTATATATATATATAGTAAGGTGTATTATTGGTTGCACAAAACGGTCCAATAAATCTTTGTTGGCAATATTATGTTCTCCACGCTTTAGTATATCTCCAATTCCATTCAAGGGAACAGCTAGATGATGTAAAACGGAGTATTAGTAACAAAATGACAATCCGAAGGCAAGGTAAAAATTCCCAATCATTTTAATCACGACACCTGTTTCAATAAGAAAAAAATTGATCGTGAAGCCATGATCAATCATCACTGATCTCATCAGGTGAAAATGAATTGTTTTCAATTTCTTGATATGAGGGAGAATTTAGCAATGTTCACTCATAGAGTGAATAAATATGAGGGAATAAACTCTGTGAGTGAACATTGCTAATTTTCTCCCACATATCAAGAATTCGAAGACAATTCATTTTCACCCGATTATATCAGTGATAATTGATCATGGCTTCACGATCGATCTATCTCTTTTTGAAACATGTGTCGTGATTAAAATGATTGGGAATGTTTACCTTGCCTTCCGATTTTCATTTTCATAGACACACACACACACACACACACACATATATATATATATATATATATATATATATATATATATATATATATAATATTATTATTACTATTATAGTTATAATATTAATGGTAAAACGGTTTCACTGAATTATCTAAACTATCGGAAAAACTACGGTAATTTCCTCAAGAAACAAAAGTGGCCGAAAGTTAAAATGTATCGCCATGTAATGCTGATACACAGAGGATAAGGAATATTTAGGTTTTTAAAATTACCGCGTATCAAGTAATGGTGTGGTAGCATGTTGTTTACTAATAAAACAGTTCAGTTAAATCATTTTGTTAAGTGAAAAATAAATTTTACAATTAGTATTTCCTTCACATGCATTTTTATTTTACAACTATTTAGTGTTCATTTCCATGCCTTATATTTTGTGCAAATAAACAACGGCAAGCCTATCTACGGCTGGGAAGATGGTAATGCCTGCTATTTATCCGGCGTATAGCGTATATAGGCCTAAAGTTTAATTACAACTCAGAATTTGATGGGTCGACCTATGTACCGGATCAAATTTTACACCGGCCTACACGGTATATATATATATATATATATAAATGTATTTATAAATCTTTCTCTCTCTCTCTCTCTCTATATATATATATATATACATGCACACACATGCACACGCACACACAGATATATATATATAATGAAGGAGAGAGAGAGAGACAGAGTCAGAGACAAAGATACAGGGAAAACATTAACATGTTGGCTCTAACATAGCTTTATATATATACGTATGTGTAGTTTGGATATCTAGCAATATGCGGTATGTTATGTTTAATAATAATTGTTTCTACTATTTGCAAAAGGCCACCAATTATTCCAGTGCATTACTGGAACCTTATTTTATCGACCCGCGTAAGGATGAAAGCCAAAGTTAACCTCGGCGGGATTTGAACTCAGAATGACAAGGGGTGTAACTCTCTGCGTCAAAGCATGGCGTCCGACGCTCTACCGATACTGCCAATTTACCGCCTTGGTTTTGTTTAATAATAATAAACAATTGAATGTCTTCAGGTATGAATGGAGACTGAAGAAAAAAGAGCCATCTAGCGGATTACAGCAGAGATAAGGAGTGGTAAATCTGGACGCTCCTCGTTCATGACACTGGTCGCTATCAAGATAGTGATCCTTATATATATATATATATATATATATATATATATATATATATATATATATATATATATATATGAATAAAGTCACTCCTTCATCAGTGATCTTCCAACCTTCATTGGTATTTCATCGCTTTAAAGACCATATAACTCCGGTTGGTGCGAGCAACGGCTAAAGAAAGTCGTTGGAACACGTAAATAAGAGGAACGAGCGAGACTGTAAACAAAAAAAGATGGTAATGCAACGAAAAGTGAGGAAGAAAGAGTCAAGTCCCAGATTTCCATGAATATAAGTTCGGTGAATTCGTGAACGAGAGAGAATAAAGACCATCAAACCTAGTCGAAATGTGAGCAAGGAAGGAATTCAGCACAGGTCAAACGGGAGGAAGAAGGAGTCTAGTCCCTGAATTCGTTGAACATAAGTTCTGTGAAATCGTAGACAAGAGAGAAAAAAGGAACAACCATCCTGGTCAAACATGCGCGAGAAAAGAATTACGCACATGTCAAACGGGAGGAAGTAGGAGAGATAGAAGCAGAGACTGAGTGAGTGAAGGGTGAGGTAGAGGCTAACAGAGACAGTGACTGTTAGAGAGGGTAAAGATACAGAGAAAGAGGAAGCAGTAAGAACGAAATAGACGGTTCATAGCGGAGGAAAATATACGTGTGAATATGAAAACAAACGTGGTGCGTGGTTGCAAATGGGTTACATATGAATAAAGTTAGTCCTTCATCAGTGATCTTCCAACCTTCATTGGTATTTCATCGCTTTAAAGTCCATATACCGGAGGTATATATATATATATATATATATAGATAGATATAGATACTAATCAATACTATTACTAATTTTTACTTATTCATAATTAACCTATTTTTCACTGGGAACAATTTGTCAGCATTTTCTTTTCCTTTTACCGATATATCATAACTCGTGTGTTACACCTCTATTCTTTTAAATAAATAAATATATATATATATATATATATATATATATATATATATATATATATACATACACACACACACACACACATATATTTATATATATATATATATATACATATATATGTGTGTGAATGAAGTAATTCCGTCGGAAAAGTCCAGGAAAAAAGAGTGCTCTATGTAGGTAACATAGCTTAATAGTTATGTAATAAACAACATAAGGCAATTATTCCATTTACCAGTGGTTTCTTAAAAGCCAAAAATGTTACTTTCAATCCTCAGAATGAAAAAATCCTGGTCTGTTTATTGAATTTGGATTTTAAAAACAAAAGTGAAATCTATATGAAAGTGAGGGTGGAGAAAGAAGAAGGAAAGGAAAAATAAAATAAAACGACACATGCAAACACACATACACACACACAAAAGCATACATACACACACACACATACATATATATATATATATATATATATATATACATACACGCATACATACACACACACATATACACATATATATGTGTATATAAACACACATACATATACACATACATACATACGCACATAAATATCAACACATCCATACTGTCAACTGAATAATAATCTTTATTATTATTTAATTTTTTTTATATATATATTTTTTCTTATATTTATTTGCGTGTTTTAATATGTAGAAGAGTGTATATTTTTCTAATTTTGTAGATATATATGTACGCATTTATGTATGTACGTGTGTATATAGGTATGATTGTGTGCATGTATGTATATATATATATGCATGCATGTATATATATATATATATATATATATATATATATATATATATGTATATATATATATATATATATATATATATATATATATGTATATATATATATATATATATATTTATGTATATATATATATATATATATATTTATATTTATATGTATATATATATATGTGTATATATGTGTGTGTGGTTGTATATATGTATGTGTATGTATGGATGTATTGATATTTATGTGCGTATGTATGTATGTGTATATGTATGTGTATGTGTGTTTATATACACATATATATGTGTATATGTGTGTGTGTATGTATGAGTGTATGTATATATATATATATATATATGTGTGTGTGTGTGTGTATGTATGCTTTTGTGTGTGTGTGTGTTTGTGTGTGTGTTTGCATGTGTGGTTTGATTTTATTTTTCCTATCCTTCTTTCTCCAGTCTTACTTTCATATAGATTGCATTTTTGTTTTTAAATCCAAATTCAATAAACAGACCACCATTTTTTTCATTCTGAGGTTTGAAAGCAACATTTTTTGCTTTTAAGAAACCACTGGTAAATGGAATAATTGCCTTATGTTGTTTATTACATAACTATATATATATTATTACGTGGACCAATCATAAGTCAGAGGCCCATACTATCGCTTAACTGGTTGCTTTTCGATATGATAGATGGACTACGGAATTCTGGAGAGTTGAGGAGAGAAAAATGTGGACGCTCAGCGACAATGCCAAAGATAAAGCCAAATTCACCTCGTGGACGAGAATGCAAGCACTCCTCCTTGTTTCGGCCCAGGATGGCTAACATAACCCCATCCCCTCCCCCCCGCGCCCCACCGCTCCCACCCTCCAAACGCAATCCAAAACTTCAGAGTTGGTACCATGAATGTAGGCACCTTAAAGGGTCGCTCTAACGAGGTTGTAGAAATGCTTGAACGTAAGGAGGTCGATGTTTGTTGTATTCAAGAGACCAGGTGGATGGGAGGGTCGGCTAGATTCATCGTGGGTAAAGAACGATGCTATAAGCTTTTCTGGGTGGGAAATGACAATGGGTTGGGTGGGGTAGGAATCATGGTAGCAGAAAAGTGGGCAGATAAGATAATAGACGTAAATAGAGTGAACGACAGAATAATTAAAATAAGACTTGTCCTCAATAAAACTACGGTGACAGTAATATCTGCGTACGCACCCCAATCCGGACTGCCCGGCGCTATAAAAGACAGATTCTACGAGACACTGATGCTCGCTACCTCCCAAATAACCGACAGTGACTATATAGTTATTGCAGGCGACCTAAATGGTCACGTTGGACAACATTGTGACGGCTATGACGGAATCCATGGAGGCTATGGGTTCGGTACTAGAAATGAGGAAGGCTCCAGAATCCTGGAATTCTGCGACGCAAATAACTTAACTATCTGTAACACTAACTTCAAAAAACGAGACAATCACTTGATCACCTATAGATCGGGGGAACACACAAGCCAGGTAGATTATATCCTTACCAGAAGACGTGACAGAGTGTCTGTTGTTAACACTAAATCCCACCCCCATGAAGAATTCACCTCCCAACATAGACTGATAATTAGCGACCTCATAGTCAGGACGAGACGTACTAGACAGCGGAAGAGGACTATCCTCAGGAGAAAAATATGGAAGCTAAAGGACCCCATAGCCAGAAATAAATTTCAAAGCATATTACTTGACGCTTTCGACAGTAAGGAAGAGCAATTAGAGTCGTATAATATAGAGGAACAGTGGGAATTCCTGAGAGCAAACCTGCTGACGGCGGCAGACGAAGTCTGTGGCTAGAGCAGGCCTGTAGGTAGGAGGAGAGTAACATGGTGGTGGAACAGTAAGGTGGAGGAGTCAATTAAGGCCAAGAAGCAGGCTTGGAAAGTATGGCGGGATGGGGGAAGTAGAGAAGACTATCAAGTGGCCAGGAGGGAAGCTAGGAGACAAGTGTACTTCGCAAGAAGGGAAGCAGAGGAAAGAAAGTTCAAGCATGTTCTACACCGTGAGGACCAAAAACGTGAGGTGTTCAGGATTGCCAGGCAATGTGTCAAGGAAAACCGTGATATTGTCGGGGAGAAGTGTGTACTTAACGATGATGGCATACTTGCCATCACCGACGCTGATAAGAAGGTAGCTTGGAAGTGTCACTACGAAAGGCTTCTAAATGAGGAGAACAAATGGGAGAAAGACAGTCTCCCCCTGATCGATCCAATAGAGGGACCAGCAGTGTTAGTTGAAGGTAGTATAATAAGTAAGGCAATCAAAGATATGAAGACGGGTAAGGCGGCTGGGCCTTCGGAAATAGTTGCTGAGATGCTGAAGGCATCTGGTTCGGTGGGACACACCATGGTCACTCGGATAGTTAACCAAGTCGTACAGAATGGGGTTGTTCCGAAGGAATGGCGTAGCAGCATCATCGTTAACTGCTATAAGGGAAAAGGAGATGCCCTAGATAGGAGTAACTATAGAGGCATTAAATTAATCGACCAGGTCATAAAGGTCACGGAAAAAGTAATAGCGCAACTAATCAGAGAGAGAATTGATCTAGATGAAATGCAGTTCGGGTTTGTGTCAGGCAAAAGTACCACAGACGCTCTTTTCATTGTACGACAACTACAGGAGAAGTACCTAGCTAAAAGTAAACCCCTATACTTAGCTTTCGTCGACTTGGAGAAAGCCTTCGACAGAGTCCCCCGTTCCATTATCTGGTGGTCTCTTAGAAAACTAGGTGTTGACGAATGGCTTGTGAGAGCTATACAAGCCATGTATAAAGAAACAGTCAGTAAGGTTAGAATTAACAACGAATATAGTGAAGAGTTTAGCGTAAAAGTTGGTGTCCAGCAGGGCTCTGTTCTTAGCCCCCTACTATTTATTATTGCCCTTCAGGCTATAACAGAGGAGTTCAAGACCGGCTGCCCATGGGAACTCCTATACGCAGATGATCTAACGCTCATAGCTGAATCAATGACCGAACTAGAGAAGAAATTCCAAACATGGAAGCACGGCCTAGAATCAAAAGGCCTTAAAATTAACCTGGCTAAGACTAAAGTTCTAGTTTGTAGGAAAGAAAATAAGGCGGCGGTCCCATCTGGGAAATGGCCATGCTCAGTGTGTAGGAAAGGCGTAGGTAGAAACTCCATTTTATGTCCCAAATGCAAAGTATGGGTGCATAAAAGATGTAGTGGGATCACAGGTAAGCTAACTAAGAACATAGATTTTACATGTGGCCGGTGCTCTGGTGCAATAAGTAGCAGCAAGTGCCCACAAAATACTAGCTCCTTCAACTGCGCAGAGGGTTCTATAGAAATAGTGGACAGCTTCCGTTATCTGGGTGACAAAATCAGCAGTGGGGGAGGGTGCTCTGAAAGTACAGTAGCTAGAGTCAGAACTGGATGGAAAAAGTTCAGAGAGCTTATACCACTATTAGCCGCTAGAGGGTTCTCCCTAAAAATGAAAGGCAGGTTATACGATGCCTGCATACGAACAGCAATGCTGCATGGCAGTGAGACCTGGGCATTGTGTGCAGAGGATATACGCAGACTAGAGAGGAACGAAGCTTGCATGCTCCGCTGGATGTGCAATAGTAATATACGTGAACGGCAAAGCATAAACGAACTAAGGAAAAAATTAGAAATAAGAGGGATCAGATGTTGTTTACTCGAGAGAAGGCTACGTTGGTACGGTCACGTGATGCGCATGAAAGACGACAGCTGTATAACAAAGTGCAGGGCAATAAAGATAGGCGGTAGCCACGGAGTAGGCAGACCCAGAAAAACATGGGACGAGCTGATAAATTCCGACCTCACACGCTTACACCTCTCCAAGACAATGTCACTGGACCGAGACCTTTGGCGGTACTCAGTAATAGAGAAGACCCGCCTTACCTAAATACAAAGTAAAAACCTACTACAGTCAGTAGGCATCTCTATCAAAACACACCCCCGTCCCACCACCTCCACCCCACCCACACCGCCCCTTTCAATGTAAAGTTATGTTGGTCCCACAACATCCAGGCCGAAACAAATGAGATCGTGTAGGTGTCACGACAAAAAAACACACAGTCCACGCTGTAAATGTGGCCGTGTAGGCAACACGGTAAAAACCTCCCAGCCCCACACTGTAAATGTGGTTGGTGTTAGGAAGGGCATCCAGCTGTAGAAAACCCGCCAGACAGTCCACGCTGTAATGTGGCCGTGTAGGCAACACGGTAAAAACCTCCCAGCCCCACACTGTAAATGTGGTTGGTGTTAGGAAGGGCATCCAACTGTAGAAAACCCGCCAGACAGTCCTATGCGAGCAAGACAACCACTCTTGCCTCAAGTGGGAAAACCCCCGTCCAAACCCATGCAAGCGTGGAACACGGACGCTAAACCTGATGATGATGATGATGATGATATTTAAAAGAATAGAGGTGTAACACACGAGTTATGATATATTGGTAAAAGGAAAAGAAAATGCTGACAAATTCTTCCCAGTGAAAAATAGTTTAATTAGGAATAAGTAAAAATAAGTAATAGTATTGATTAGTATTCAGTTTTGGTTGTAACTTTTACCGGTTGCGCATTTCTAATGCTTTTCAAAAATAATTTTGAGATAGAGCGCCCGTGATTAGAGCAAATATCACGGGCGCTCTATCTCAAAATTATTTTTGAAAAGCATTAGTAATGCGCAACAGGTAAAACTTAAAACCAAAACTGAATACTAACCAATACTATTACTAATTTTTACTTATTCCTAATTAAACTATTTTTCACTGGGAACAATTTGTCAGCATTTTCTTTTCCTTTTACCAATATATATATATATATACATAAAGCAAGTTTGTTAATATGCAAATAAGCCCGATCAGTCACTGTATACTTTAGAAAATATCATATATTTTCAATAGCTCTGACAGTTGGCAGGTGAACATCGAACTGTACTGATGAATGGTAATACCCAGAAACATTAGTGTCTGCAGTTCTGTTTACATGCCAACACAAGAGCAAGAATGAGGCGCTCATTCTACAGACATGGCTTTAAAAAAGGGGCTTGATGCATAATTGCAAACGAATCGAAACTTAACATCAAAATTCAAAAAACTCACTTTACATTTATATATATATATGAATATATATATATATATATATATATATATATATATATATATATATATATATATATATATATAATAAATGTAATCTGAGTTTTTCGAATATTAACGTAACATTCGATTCGTTTGCAATTATGCAAACAAGCCTCATTTTTAAAGCTATGTCAGTAGATTGAACCCTCTATTATTGCTCTTCTGTTGGCATGTAAATAGAACTGCGGACACTAATGTTTTGGGGTGTCACCCTTCATCAGTAGAGCTCACTGTTCGCCTGCCAACTGTCAGAGCTAGTGAAAATATATGCTATTTTCTAAAATATACAGTCACTGATCGGCTAATATGCAGATCTGACTGATCAGCCAGTCTGCTAATATGCAAATCAAGTAAGAATGTATGGCCATTTATCGCATTTTTATTAACAACTATTTAGAGTCTATTTCCATGTTTTATATTTTGTGCAAAGAAACGACGATGGCAAGCATATCTACGGCTGAGAATATGGTAATGCTTTATATTAGGGGTGTCATCTCATGCGGCGTATATAGGTCTAAACCTGAATTGCACCTCAGAATTTGATGGCTCGACATATGTACCGGATCAAGTTTTACACCGGCATATACGATATATATATATATAT
>OZ024741.1:313839336-313879336 GCA_964016885.1 Eledone cirrhosa | reverse complement strand
GCCATTGCCCGATTCAAGTGTACACAGACCGTTAGTAACTACGGAGGGCTATCGGGGCCAAAACGTTACTTTCGGGATCATAACAACGACCGTCAATATATGGAAGGCCGATCGTGCTAGAAAGACTACAACCCCGGGCAAGAGCTCCCAGAAGTCAGCCTGTAGATCTTAGACCACAGAATATGAGGGCAACACGTACATGCGCCACGTATCTACTGCTTACGGCGGGATGGCACAGGTCCGCCCACAGTTACAGGCTAAATTTCTATTAGTGCAGCCTATATCACAGTACACGCTCTACATAGATACATTACATCACAACTCATGCGCATACAGAGGTACAGATCCACAAGATGTACGTCAGGATAGACACACCAATGCACCAATGGTGGGTAGGCGAGCGTGGATGGGTTACATCCGCTGTGCAAAACAGGGGTGCTTATTAACATACACACCCACTCACCTGTACACCCAATATCCAGATCAATATCCTCCCGCAGGCATACGTATACACTCACCGACTCATATACATAGAAGACCAACAATAGGAGACAGTTACACACAATCAGAGACAGTTACACAAGATAGCCCAACTGGAGAAATAAGGAAGTGCTAGCTAACAGGTTTAAAGTAGAAGAAAGAGCTTAATATTCGGTGGGGGCAAGAGGAAAATATTTCAGACTTTCTATTTAGTAGAGGGCATTTGGCAAATATAATAGAGTGGGATTCGGCAAGGCATAGGTTACATACTCTATTATGAGGAGTATATGGATGGGATTTAGCAACCTGCTGCCAAGTAAGTGTGTAATGTGTTCGTGCATTTTTTTAAATTATGGACGTACGCTGCCAAGGAGGTGGAGTTCCTCAGTTTATTATGTCTAAAAGTGCATTGGTGAGAGTTAAACCTGGTCTTAAAGGGGGTGGAGGTTGATCCTATATAGGTTTTAGTGGACGCCGTAGTTACCACATCACACGCATAAACTATGTTTCTAACAAGGCAGAAACCATTCAGGGGGCAGCCTGAAGCCCTTCTACAGTTACAACCTCTGGTGATGCTATTCTCAGAATGATCACCACTTGTGTTTCTGCCCACTCTGTCCACTACCGTGTTTTCCCCTAGGCTTAGGTTGTCCAGGCCTTCCTTTATTTTCTTATTATTAGTAATGGCCAGATGAGAGGCCAGATTTTGGGTTGTAGAATACGAAAGTTTAACAACATTCTTATTGAGGATAGAGTGGTACCTATTACCAGGAGCGAAGTTCCTTTCTAACACAGAGAAGAAGGCCCTAGGAATATTTATAGCCACTTCAGAATTAAAAGGGGGGTTGAAGTATGCATTCAATCTTCTTCTATTCTTTTTATTCTTTCTATTTCCATCACTATTATTAGCATTATTATTTCTACGGTTACTATGCTCACCTAGTCTATGCGGGGAGCTGCGAGGCCTACCATTGCTATTACTTAGACTAATGGTGCCCTGCTGGTTCATTCCACCGGCATTTAGAAACCTCCCATTCGCGACACCTCTATTGCTATTACTTAGACTAATGGTGCCCTGCTGCTTCATTCCACCGGCATTTAGAACCCTCCCATTCGCGACACCTCCATTACCAATGGACATATTATGTGTTATAACAACACTGGTAGAGCTACTATTAGGACTATTAATTCCCTGGGTGTAATACAATTTGTCCCTAAAGCCGGATCTAGCTAAGGCATCATTATAGTAATCAGCCTGCGAGTCAAACGCCTCCTCACTATGTGAGAGTGAACTTATTCTGTTGGATACGCCCTTCAGTATACCGCTGATATACCGACCTAGGGTGGTTAGAGTTGGTATTCACGTAAGTCAGCAATTCATTAGGCTTATGGTACGGTGTGTACGTATGGTTATCCAAGTCCAATGTAACATCCAGGAAGTTCAGAGTTCTATCATTTATATCCATAGTAATGGATAGGTTAAATGTTTTAAAAAACTATGCAGCTTTTTCCTAATGCGCACTATATTATACTTACTAGTATCTATGGAGAGTAGGGCGTCATCCCGGTACAACCCGCCCCTAAGGAAAGGGAAGTTACTATGCAGTTCATTGAGGAGGTATAGCCCAACTAAGTCGGTGACTTGAGCAGAGTCACTCGACCCCATAGTAATGTCAAAATTATCAGGTGTGCTTTTTCTCGTCCATAGATTATCCTCAAACATGATAATGGTTTTACGTGCAGCGAGAACAATATCTATCTGTGGCCTTGTAATTGCCCCCCTCTGCATGGCTAGGATGAGGGCCTTATTGAGGATAATAGGAGATATAGATGTATAATAAGCATCAATATCAAATTGGATGAATTTGAGTGAGTCACGACCACAATCCGTAGAGAACCACCTAATGACCTCACTAGTGTTACCCCAAAGCTCAAGGAAAGTTTTTTCTCTAACCAGGGGAATAACGCTATCCAAGATTCCCTTACTAATAATCCCCAGGTCAGACTTGGAGGGGCAGATAAGCCTAACTGAGGGTCTGCTAATAAAATCTTCCTTGTGGTCCTTGAGGGTGAATCTAGGCTGCTTGGGGTAATAAGGCTGAGTGTGTTTATCCAGACCTAGTTTTACCACTATGTTATACCCCTCCAGATTAATATTATCTAAATTACTCTGCGTTGTTTTTTTGTAGTTCCTATGTAGTTCATTATAAATGAAGCCTCGATAGGTTTTATAATCCATACTATATAAGTTTTTAGTTTTGTCAGAGGGGACCAGAATGGATTTATTATCCCTAAAGTCCCTAACGATTGAACTTAGTTTACTCTGAAATTTATTGGTACATCTAGATTTTTTATATCTAATATTCCTAACAAGGGATAATAGCTCACTTTCGAAGTTATCCAACAGGCTATTATGCGGGGGGCTCCTATAGGTCTTAAATCCATAATTATTAAAACTACGCCTCTCTTCATGGCTATCATACTTCTTATCAAAATGGAACGCACGCCACCGAACACGTTTTACGAATGAGTTTATGCTAGTTATCAGTGATTTCTCATATGAGATTTTAGGGGGGGGGGGGTGGGAATATTCTTCAAGGAAATGGGTAAGTATGTCTTTGTTAGCATACTGCCTGATAATATACAAGGACACAAATCCACGTATATCAAAGTTCAAGCTCAACCAGTGGGAGCCGTATAGTATACTAGGGAGAGGATCAGGGATGTATAACACACCACTTATCCAGCAGACAGTATAAGGTTAGCTATGTCTGAGGACAGAGCCGTGATATAATAAATAACAAAGAACGCCTATAGCATATGCATATCTTTACTTGCTAACATTGTTTCATCCGCACTATAAGTGGGACTCATCAGAGCATAAAGGTTAATTACATACCATACAAGCAATAACAAATCCAAGACATTGAAGAATGAAAAATAATAGAAGATAAAGGATATTAAGGAAGTAAAAGTAAAAATAAGAATAAAAATAAAAATAAAAATAAAAATAAAAATAAAAATAAAAATAAAAATAAAAATAAAAATAAAAATAAAAATAAAAATAAAAATAAAAATAAAAATAAAAATAATAAAATAAACAATGAAAAATAAGGGGTGCTATCAGTCACAGTTGGGCGGGGTGCTGTCAACATATAGTTACATACAAGCATACACATGGATAAGAGAACAGACAAGAGTAGATAAGATAGATAGGATTAGGTAAGAGTAGGTAAAAAATAGGTGGAAAACAGACTTATAATATATATAAGAAAATATAAAGAAATATATAACAAACTTACATATAAAATATAAAATATACAGATAATAGTGATACAGGGTAAGGAATGAAATAAAATAATATAAAATTAAAATTAAAATTATATAAAATAGAACATAATATAATATAATCATAAAGTAAGATAAAATAAGGTAAACTAAAATAAAATAAAATAGACTAAAGTAAAATAATATAATATAAGATATAATTAAATGTAATTAAATAAATAAATAAATAAATAAATAAATAAATAAATAAAATTAAATAAATAAATAAAATAAAAATTAAAATTAAAATTAAATTTAAATAAATAAATAAATAAATAAGTAAATAAATAAATAAATAAATAAATAAATAAATGAAATTAAATAAGTAAATAAATAAAATAAAATTAGATAAAATGAAATGAAATAAAATAAAATAAAATGAAATAAAGTAAATTGAGATAAGATATATATTTTTTTTAAATATATCTCTTGAATATATCAGGGGCCCACGAAGGCACTAAGTGTCACAGTTATCTGTATCACTTGACCATTTGGGACGCCTCCATTGCCTTGTAATGGTCAAGTGATACTGGTGACTGTGACACTTAGTGCCTTCGTGGGCCCCTGATATTTTCAAGAAATATATTTTTAAAAAATGGTCAAGTGATACAGATAACTGTGACACTTAGTGCCTTCGTGGGCACCTGATATATTCAAGAGATATATTTAAAAAAAATATATATCTTATCTCAATTTACTTTATTTCATTTTATTTTATTTCATTTCATTTTATCTAATTTTATTTTATTTATTTACTTATTTAATTTCATTTATTTATTTATTTATTTATTTATTTATTTACTTATTTATTTATTTATTTATTTATTTAAATTTAATTTTAATTTTAATTTTAATTTTATTTATTTATTTAATTTTATTTATTTATTTATTTATTTATTTATTTAATTACATTTAATTATATCTTATATTATATTATTTTACTTTAGTCTATTTTATTTTATTTTAGTTTACCTTATTTTATCTTACTTTATGATTATATTATATTATGTTCTATTTTATATAATTTTAATTTTAATTTTATATTATTTTATTTCATTCCTTACCCTGTATCACTATTATCTGTATATTTTATATTTTATATGTAAGTTTGTTACATATTTCTTTATATTTTCTTATATATATTATAAGTCTGTTTTTCACCTATTTTTTACCTACTCTTACCTAATCCTATCTATCTTATCTACTCTTGTCTGTTCTCTTATCCATGTGTATGCTTGTATGTAACTATATGTTGACAGCACCCCGCCCAACTGTGACTGATAGCACCCCTTATTTTTCATTGTTTATTTTATTATTTTTATTTTTATTTTTATTTTTATTTTTATTTTTATTTTTATTTTTATTTTTATTTTTATTCTTATTTTTACTTTTACTTCCTTAATATCCTTTATCTTCTATTATTTTTCATTCTTCAATGTCTTGGATTTGTTATTACTTGTATGGTATGTAATTAACCTTTACGCTCTGATGAGTCCCACTTATAGTGCGGATGAAACAATGTTAGCAAGTAAAGATATGCATATGCTATAGGCGTTCTTTGTTATTTATTATATATATATATATATATATATATATATATATATATATATGTCATAATCATCATCATCATCATCATCACCGTTTTACGTCCGTTCTTCCACGCTAGCATGTATATATTTATATATAGAATATTATCATGAATATCATAATTATAATATTAATGGTATATAGATTCACTGAATTATCTAAACTATCAGAAAAAACTACGGTCATTTCAGCACGAAACAAAACAGGTCGAAAGTAAAAGTATATCGCTATGAAATGCTGATACACATTGGATAAGGAATATTTAGGTTTTTAAAATTACCGCGTCTCATGTCACGATGTGGTAGCATGTAGTTTACTAATAAAACAGTTCAGTTAAATCATTTTGTTAACTGTTCTGAAACTATCACTAAATGTGATAATGTTGCATATATCATTAATTACATACAGATATCAATGATACAATTTGATACAAAATTTTAAGATTTATGTGATCTTGTGATAAACAAATGAACTTGTATATTTATTGAATATTACATCGATCCTCTATAAGTTATACATGGATTTCCAGTTCAGTTAAATGCAATGTTAATAAGATTATGAAAGAAACAAACAATATTATTAGAAAAATAACATATATAATCCTGCTAAATCTTACGATATTTTATCAGATCCTACGATCTGCAAACACACACATACATATATATATATAATATGTACGGTATATATATATATGTATAAATGCATATTTACCAAGCAACATACACACTTACATACGTACATACATACATATATGCATACATACATATATATATAATATTACTATTAATATTATAGTTATAACATTAACAGCATACTGATGCACTGAATTATCTAAATTATCCGAAAACCTCAGGTGACTTCCCCACGAAACAAAGCAGATCAAAGTAAACATATATCGTCATGCAATGGTGATACACATTGGGTGAGGAATATTTAGGTTTTTTAAATTAACGCGTATCAAGTGACGGTGTGGTAGCATGTTGTCTACTAATAAAACAGCTCAGTTAAATTATTTTGTTAACTGAAAAATAAATTTTCCAAACTAAACGTTTTTCACATGCATTTTTATTTTACAACGTTTTAGAATATATTTCCATGTTTTATATTTTATGCAAATAAACAACGGAAAGCATTCTCTACGGCTGGGGAGATGGTAATGCCTTATACCTGGGGTCTCGTCTCAACCGGCGTATATAGGCCTCAACCTGAATTACACCACAATATTTGATGGGTCGACATATGCAAATGATCAACCTTTACACCAGAATATGTGTGTGTGTGTTTGTGTATGTGGGTGAATGTATGTATGTGTATAGTAAATTCTTAAAACTTTTATGAAATACCTTCTTGGCAATTGACACCAATATAACCTGCAGAACATCCGTCTAAACATGTTCCATTTCGCTTGTCACAGTTAGTATTGTTGATACAATTGCATATCCCATAACAACAAAAACCAAACCTTCCTTCTCGGCATTCTGAATGTTACGCAATATGTGATAATGTTGCATATATCAATAATTACATATAGATATCAATGGTTCGGTTTATAGAAAATGTTAAGTTTAACGTGGTCTTGTGATAATTAAACGACGTGTTCATTGAATATTACATCGCTCCTCTATAAAATATACATGGAATTTCAGTTGAGTTGAATGCATTGTTAATAAAATTATGATAGGAACAAACAATATTATTAGAAAAATAACATTTATATTCACCCAAATCTTACCATATTTTATCAGTTCCTACGATATGTATTTGCGATATCATACATTTAAATTAACACACACACATACAAACACACAAGTATATATATATATATAATATATACTGTATAAATGCATATTTACACACATACATAAATACTTACATATGTAAATACATACACATATATATAATATTTTTATTAATATTATAGTTATAATATTGATGGTATACTCGTTCACTGAATTATCTACCCTATCGGAAAATCTACGGTAATTTCCCACGAAACAAAACAGGTCGAAAGTAAAAATATATCGACACGTAATGCTGATACACATTGGATAAGGAATATTTGGGTTTTTTAAATTCCAGCGTACCAAGTGACGGTGTGGTAGCATGTTGTATACTAATAAAACAGTTCAGTTAAATCTTTTTGTTAACTGAAAAATGAATTTTACAAATTGTACTTTCCTCACATGCATTTTTATTTTACAACTATTTAGTGTTTATTTCCATGTTTTCTATTTTATACCAATAAACAACGGCAAGCATATCTACGGCTGGAGAGATGGTGATCACTTATACCAGGGGTGTCGTCTCAACCGGCGTATATAGGCCTCAACTTGAATTACACCACAATATTTGATGGGTCGACTTATGCAAATGATCAACCTTTACGCCAGAATATGTGTGTGTGTGTTTGTGTATGTGGGTGAATGTATGTATGTGTATAGTAATTTCGTAAAACTTTTATGAAATACCTTCTTGGCAATTGACACCAATATAACCTGCAGAACATCCATCTAAACATGTTCCATTTCGATTGTCACAGTTAGTATTGTTGATACAATTGCATATCCCATAACAAGAAACACCAAACCTTCCTTTTCGGCATTCTGAAAGTTACGCAATATGTGATAATGTTGCATATATCAATAATTAAACATATATATCAATGGTACAGTTTATAGAAAATGTTAAGATTAAAGTGGTCATGTGATAATTAAACGACGTGTTCATTGAATATTACATCGCCCTCTATAAAATATACATGGAATTTTAGTTGAGTTGAACGCATTGTTAATAAAATTATGATAGGAACAAACAATATTATTAGAAAAATAACATTTATATTCACCCCAAATCTTACCATATTTTATCAGTTCCTACGTTATGTATTTGCGATATCATACATTTAAATTAACATACACACATACAAACACACAAGTATATATATATATATAAGATATACTGTATAAATGCATATTTACACACATACATAAACACTTACATATGTAAATACATACATATATATATAATATTTTTATTAATATTATAGTTATAATATTGATGGTATACTCGTTCACTGAATTATCTACCCTATCGGAAAATCTACGGTAATTTCCCACGAAACAAAACAGGTCGAAAGTAAAAATATATCGACACGTAATGCTGATACACATTGGATAAGGAATATTTGGTTTTTTAAATTCCAGCGTACCAAGTGACGGTGTGGTAGCATGTTGTATACTAATAAAACAGTTCAGTTAAATCTTTTTGTTAACTGAAAAATAAATTTTACAAATTGTACTTTCCTCACATGCATTTTTATTTTACAACTATTTAGTGTTTATTTCCATGTTTTCTATTTTATACAAATAAACAACGGCAAGCATGTCTACGGCTGGAGAGATGGTGATCACTTATACCAGGGTGTCGTCTCAACCGGCGTATATAGGCCTCAACCTGAATTACACCACAAAGTTTGATGGGTCGACATGTGCAGCGGATCAACTTTTGCACCGGCATATACGGTATATATATAAATGTATTTATGTATATATAAATATATATATATATATATATATATATATATATATATATATATATATACATATATATACAAACGGAAAAAATGAAACGGAATTTCATTTCCCACTCTTAGTACGGCTGTTACTTAAATATAAGTATGTATACGTACATACATATCTGTATACAGACGTACAGTAGCATGTATATATACATGCATGCAGACAAATATATATGTACGTATCGATTCACCAAACGTCTATTATAATGCTCGGTGTGTTTGTAAACAAACATCCCGTATTAAGTCGTAGTGTCTAGCAACCCCCCTTGCTCGTTTGTTCAACACTGAAAAAGGAATGCTGTACTAGTTTCAAGCTTGTTAGCTATCGTCAGCAAAGTTTACCATCCTGCCAGATAGTTGAACGTCCGAAAGTATATACTTTCCTAATGCATATTAACGACTGATTAGCCCAATTTGCATATCGAGTGGGTTAATCGGCCGGGTGCACCGAAAACGATAAACGGCAAAAATGAAACGAAATTTCATTTCCCACGCTTAGTACGGCTGTTACTTAAATATAAGTATGTATACGAGCAACGGTGGTTGCTAGACACTACGGCTTAATACGGGATGTGTGTTTACAAACACTGAGCATTATAATAAATGTTTCGTGAATCCATACGTACATATATATATATATATGTGTACATCTATGTATATATATATATATATATACATACTACTGTACGTCAGTATACATATATCTATGTACGTATACATACTTATATTTAAGTAACAGCTGTACTAAGAGTGGGAAATAAAATTTCGTTTAATTTTTTCCGATTATCGTTTACGGTGCACCCGGCCGATTAACCCACTCGATATGCAAATTGGGCTACTCAGCCGTTAATATGCATAACGAAAGTATATACTTTCGGACGTTCAACCATCTGGCAGGAAGGTATACGTTGCTGACGATAGCTAACACGCTTGAAACTAGTACAGTGTTCCTTTGTCAGTGTTGAACTAACGAGCAACGGTGGTTGCTAAACACTACTGCTTAATACGGGATGTATTTACAAACAAACAGAGAACTATAATAAATGTTTGGTGAATCCCTACGTACATATATATATGTGTGCATGTATGTATATATATATACACATACTACTGTACGTCTGTATACATATATGTATGTATGTATACATACTTATATATATATAAATATATATATGTATATATATATATGTGTATATATATATATATATGTATTTATATATATATATATATATATATATATATATATATATATATATCCAGTGGGTGTAACTAGGAGTTACTGCAGGTTCACCCGGGTGAGCACTCGATGTTTAGGTTCACTTCTGTGATGATGTGTAGAGCTATACAGAGTGTAAAATATAGAAAGGATAAAAAGGACGATTGATTATTCCTTCATTTCATTTATTGATAGGTGAGGCACGTTTCGCCACTGATCAGCTCAAGGTTCAATCTATATTGATCCTACCCGACTCAATAATCGCCAGCTCGACGGACCCTCTTAAAATGCTATAAGAAAATGAAATACATGCGATGTGGTAAAGTCAGAGTTTCAAGAGTTTGACAAAATGAGATGTTTTGATTGGTGAGAAGGATCAAGGCGAGGTACTGGCTTGTAGTGTATATGGGGGTGGGTGTGATGGTGAGATGTTGGAGACGGTCTGTGGATGAGGTGGGCTGTGGTGTGGTGGTGGTGGGTTGGCCTTGGTGTGTAGAGTATGTGGGGGTGGATGTGATGATATGGTGGTGATTAATGTTATTTAGTGGGATGGGCTGTGGGGTGAGGTTAGTGGATTGTCAGTAGACGTGTTGGGGTTTGGGTGGGGGTGTGGTAGTGGTGTCTTTGTCTATGGTAGCGGCGTTTATGGTGGTGTGGTGGATGTATTGGTGGCGTCAGGTCTGTGTCTGTGTGTGTGTGTATAGTAAGTACGTAAGAATTTTATGAGATACCTTCTTGGCAATTGGCACCAGTATAACCTGCAGAGCATCCATCTGAACATGTTCCTCTTCGCTTGTCACAGTTCGTGTTGTTGATACAATGGCATGTCCCATTACAAGCATCACCAAACTTTCCTACTTCGCATTCTGAAACTATCACTACATGTGATAATGTTGCATATATCATTGTTATAAAAAGATATAAATGATAGAATTTGATACAAAATTTAAAGATTAAAGTGGTCTTGTACTAAACAAATGAAGTTGTAGATTTATTGAATAATACATCGATCCTCTATAAAATATACATGGTTTTCCAGTTCAGTTAAATGCAATGTTAATAAGATTACGAAAGAAAAAAAGATTATTATCAGAAAATTAACATATAAACCCTCCAAATCTTACCATATTTTATCAGAGCCTACGATCTGCACACACACACACACACACACACACACACACACACACACACACACACACACACACACACACACACACACACACACACACACACGCACATACACACACACACACACACACACAGATGTATATGTATATATATATATATTTATATATAAATCAAGAAAGAAGAGTGACATGGTTTACTATAAAATAAGGGCTTTATTCACATTGCTGACAATTCTTTCTCTGAATCGCTACGTCTAGAGATCGCTACCTGCCTGTTTGTGCATCAATCGCTCACCAAAACTTTGTTATAACCAGTCAGTTCATCAGAGCGTGCGAGAATGGAGGGAATACACGAGCATGGATTCTATATGTAGTAGTGGCATTAAATCAGAACAATAATAACAATACAAACAATACTACAATAATTTAGCTAGACCGTAAATATTTAAAATAATCACAACATCAATCTAAGTAAGACATAGAGTATACTGATGGCTTTAGCATGTAAACGAGCTGATACGAGGCAGATGTATGAAATTGACATGTCAAAGCTGTCATGGGGTGTATTATATATAGTGTAGAGATAACCTGGGTCTTGAAACAATGGACCATTTACTTTAGTGTAGGTTTGCTGACCGTAAGACTTATTTATTATCTGACAGATAAAATATATTCAGTGTAGTGAGGATGACATTTTTTATGTGGTGTAAAGCGGATTCATTATTTATGTGTTCTATATTAGATGAAGGGATTATTAGTTCGAGTAATGGGGTTGTTTATCTTTCACAGCATCAATAACACATCATGCATGGATAAGATAGCAATAATAATAATTGTTTCTACTTTTGGCACAAGGCCAGCAAATCAACCAGTACATTACTGGTACTTTATTTTATCGACCCCGTAAGGATGAAAGGCACAGTTAACCTCGGCGGGATTTGAACTCAGAATGGCAAGGGCTTTAACTCTATGCGTCAAAGCATGGCGTCCGATCCTCTACCGATACCGCCAATCCACAATAATAGCAGCAATATAGTAAGTAAGTTAATACAGAGGTTAAGAAGCAAGGTATATATAGAGAGAACATAATGACTACAATTACGGATACATTGGGGAGGTCATTATAACAACAGGGGGAAGTTGATATTTCAAGGACTGTGTTAGTAGTCAAATAATGTACTTTGAATTAGGTTCACCTGTTGAGAATCAAGAGTGAGGAAGTTGTGTTGATAGAAGATGAGAAGATTTATGGGTTGATAAGATATTTGCAGACATTACTGTGGTAAAGATTTAAGGAGGCTAGAAGCTGCTTAAAGAATATTACAGCAAATTAAAAGATGACATCAATACACTACTAAGAAAACTAAAAGACATCAACGGTATCAAAGTAAAGGCAGACAAATCATCAAACGTATATTCTATGGACTTTAACACATACAATAATTTCATACAGCGTGAACTACATAAAACATACAAAAAAAAACAAATGATTCCACACTCACAAGCATTAACAAAGATGGCCTTAATATAGTAAATAAACTCGGAATATCCGATAGAACAGAGCCTCTAACCCCATGAATCCCCACATTTAGCATTAAGGATAACAAAAATAATTTTGAAGTAAATCCTACTATATGTCCATCTAAGTCGGATATAGGTAAAATTAGCAAGAATATTCTAGATAGGGTAATCGCACAAATAAAGAGAAAACTAGAAATCAAATTATGGGGTAACACTAGCGAGACGATTGAATGGTTCAGTAAAATAAGAAATAGAGAAACATGAGACTACATACAATTCGATATAAAATATTACTACGCGTCCATCTCCCCAGCCACCCTAGATAAAGCGCTTATATTTGCCCAAAATAACTCCGATCTTTCCCCTGATGAAATTGAAATAATACTAGCTGCGAGAAGGACTATCATAAACTTTGAAAATAGCTATTGGCTAAGAAAAGATAGGATAAACACCTTCGATATCAATAGAATCGAACGATTCAGCGCAAATCACTGACGACGTGGCGTTATTTATAGCTCACAACCTACATAAAGAATTCAGTATCCTCCAAGGAAGGATTTATAGCGATGACACGCTCTTTATAGCTAGGAACTTAAACAACCAAAGCATAGAAAGATTAAGAAAGAAACATTAGAACATTCTTAAAAAATCTAGGCCTACGAACTGAATCATAAAAAGGCAAACTCTCTAGATGTAACCCTAAATATAATTACGGGATTAATAGAACACTTCCACAAAATTAATGAGAATCTGGGATACATTAGTTATAATTCAAACCACCCTCGATCCATAATCAGATCCATAGCACGTAATATATCCCTTAGAATATCCCGATTATCCTCAAACCTAGACATGTTTAATGAGCATGCTAACTATTATAACGCGGCATTACATAGGGCCGGACACAAAGAAAAGCTGCAATTTATAACGGATAAGGACAACTCAAACAAACCCACTATCACTTACACCAACCGCTCATACAAAAATAGAGGTAACAGGACTAGACATAGAGGTAGGCAAATAGCATCTAGAGTAGGTGGTCCAAACACGAATAATGTAAACCCTAGAAACTATAGAAGAAATAGAGAAAGAAAATACCTGTTGTTTAATCCAATCTTCAACTCCTCTGTAAAAACTAGACTGCCTTCTACGTTTTTTAAACTAATAGATAAACACTTCCCTATATCACATAGATATCATAAAATCCTCAATAGAAAAACTATAAAACTCTCATACTCTACGGCTGCAAATATAGAATCCCACATACGCAAGATCAACCACAGAAATACCTCTAGGGAGACCGCCCCACCTATGCACAGCATAGCACCAAATTCTAAACATAAATACATAACAGTATCACAACCGCAAACGCATACGAACGCACCGCAGCAAACTTCAACGGGCACGAATCACAACCCACTTATAGCAGTGTGGAGGTTGCACCGAATAACACCTGAAACTGCAATTGTCACCTACCAGATAGGTGCCCATTGGCGAACAGATGCTTTGATTCGAGTCTAGCGTACATCTGTACGGTGAACTCGGGCAACTCCACTTGGCATTACATTGGATCCACCGCGGGTACTTTAAAAAAAAGATGGTATGTGCACAGACATTCGATGAAGAACCCTGCACTAATAGGTTCTACAACCCCCGCCAAAAAAAATCTGGGTACTTAACGACAAAAATATCGATTACAATATCAACTGTTCATGGTTATCGGCCGGAAGGGCATATAGTACCGGTAGGTCCTATTGTAGGCTCTGCGACCTTGAATTACTATATATCCTGTGGAACGATAAAAGGCTACTCAACAAGAAGATAGAAAGGTCAATTTTCTGCAGACACAGGATCTCTACTAAATTCACAAGATTTAAGCCACCGTGATTCAAACCAACATAACTTAGCGTTCAACATATGAAATCCGCACTCTCACACAGAACACCACATAATTATAATATGCTTTAAACAGCTTCTCGCCTCTTTAATTTTATACCAAAGTAATGTCTGCAAATATCTTATCAACCCATAAACATATCTCTTCTCGGCTGCTGTCAACACAACTTCCTCACTCTTGATTCTCAACAGATGAAGCTAATTCCAAGTACATTATTTGACTACTACCACAGTTCTTGAAATATTACCTTCTCCCTGTTGTTATAATTACCAGCCCAATGTATCCGTAATTGTAGTCATTATATTCACTCTATATGTACCTTGCTTTGTAACCTATGTATTAACTTACTTACTATATTGCTGCTATTATTATTATTGCTGTCTTATCCATGCATGATGTGTTATTGATGCTGTGAAAGATAAACAACCCCATGATTCGAACTAACAATCGCTTCATCTAATATAAACCACTTAAATAATGAATCCGCTTTACACCACATAAAAAATGCCTTCCTCACTACAATGAAAATATTTTATCTGTCAGATAATAAATAAGTCTTACGGTTAGCAAACCTACAGTAAAGTAAATGTTCCATTGTTTCAAGCCCCAGGTTATCTCTACACTATATATAATACACCCCATGACAGCTTTTACATGTCAATTTCATACATCAGCTTCGTATCAGCTCGTTTACATGCTAAAGCTATCAGTATATTCTATGTCTTACTTAGATTGGTGTTGTGATTATTTTAAATATTTACGGGCTAGCTAATTTATTGTAGTATTGTTAGTATTGTTAGTATTGTTATTATTGTTCTGAATTAATGCCACGACTATATATAGAAGCCATGCCAGTGTATTCCCTCCATTCTCGCACGCTCTGATGAACTGACTGGTTATAACAAAGTATTGGTGTCGATTGACGCAAAAACAGGCGGGTAGCGATCTCTAGACCTACCAGTTCAGAGAAACAATTATCAGCAATGTGAATAAAGCCCTTATTGTATAGCAAACCATGTCACTCTTCTTTCTTGATTTATTATTACTCCAAGAGTAAACTACATAGAAATCACCGCGTACTCGCAGCATCACTATGGAAACCTTTTGTTGAGTCAAACATAGTCAAGCGTTAATACTATCCACTACTCGGAGTACCCTAACTGGTCTACATCTAAGTGGACTACTTATAACAATAATGTATATATATAAATATATATATATATATATATATATATATATATATATATATATATATAATATATACCGTATATACGGTATATATATATATATATATAAATGCATATTTACACACAAACATACTCTTACATACGTACATCCATAGATATATACATACATACATGGATATATATATATAATATTACTATTAATATTATAGTTATAACATTAACAGCATACTGATTCACTGAATTATCTAAACTATCGGAAAAACTAAGGTGAATTCCCCACGAAACAAAACAAGTCAAAGTAAAAATATATCGTCATGTAATGCTGATACACATTGGATGAGGATTATTTATATTTTAAGTTACCGCGTATCAAGTGACGGTGTGGTAGCATGTTGTCTACTAATAAAATAGTTCAGTTTAATTATTTTGTTAACTGAAAAATAAATTTTACAAACTAAACGTTCTTCACTTGCATTTTTATTTTACAACTATTTAGTGTTTATTTCCATGTTTTATATTTTATGCAAATAAACAACGGCAAGCATATCTACGGCTGGGGAGATGGTAATGCCTTATACCTGGGGTGTCGTCTAACCGGTGTATATAGGCCTCAACCTGAATTACACCACAAAATTCCATGGGTTGAGATATGCAACCGATCAACCATTACAACAGCATGTGTGTTTGTGTGTGTGTGTGTGTGTGTGTGTGTGTGTGTGTGTGTGTGTGTGTGTGTGTGTGTGTGTGTGTGTGTGTGTGCTTGTGTGTGGGTGTCTGTATGTGTGTGTATTTGTATAGTAATTAAGTAACAATTTTATGAGATACCTTCTTGGCAATTGACACCAATATAACCTTCAGCACATCCATCTAAACATCTTCCATTTCGCTTGTCACAGTTAATATTGTTGATACAATGGCAGGTTCCATTACAATCAGCACCAAACGTTCCTACTGGGCATTCTGAATGTGTCGCTATATGTGAATATTTTCAGTTCAGTTAAATGCAATGTTAATAATATTATGAAAGAAACAAACAATATTATTAGAAAAATAAACATATAATCCTTCAAAATCTTACCATATTTTCTCAGTTCCTTCGATATGCATTTGCTATATCATACATTTAACTAAACACAAACACACACACACACACACACCTATATTTATATATATATATATACACTTACATACGTACATAAATACATATATGAATATATACATACATATATATGTAATATTAGAATTTATATTATAGTTATAATATTAATGGTATACTGATTCACTAACTTATCTAAACTATCGGAAACAACTACGGATATTTCCCCACGAAATAAAACAGGTCGAAAGTAAAAATATATAGATAAGTATTGCTGATAAACATTGAGTTAGGAATATTTAGGTTTTTAAAATTCCCGCATATCAAGTGACGGTGTGGTAGCATGTTGTTTACTAATAAAACTGTTCAGTTAAATCATTTTGTTAACTGAAAAATAAATTTTACAAATTTTACTTTCCTCACATGCATTTATATATTACAACTATTTAGTGTTTATTTCCATATTTTATATTTCATGCAAATAAACAACGGCAAGCATTTCTACGGCTGGGGAGATGGTAATGCCTTATACCTGGAGTGTAGTCTCAACCTGAATTACACCACAAAATTATTTGATGGGTCGATCTATGCAGCGGATCAACTTTTACACCGGCATATAAGGTATATATATATATATATATATAGATATATAGATAGATAGATAGATAGATAGATAGATAGATAGATAGATAGATAGATAGATAGATAAATATGTTAAATATGTATATATTTCGGGGGTTGGGGGGTCTGTATGTGTGTGTACATTAAGTACGTGACAATTTTATGAGATACTTCTTGGCAATTGACAACAGTATAACCTTCAGAACATCCATCTGAACATCTTCTAATTCGCTTGTCACAGTTCATGTTGTTGATACAATGGCAGGTCCCCTTACAATCAACACCAAACTGTCCTACTCGGCATTCTGAAACTACCACTATATGTGATAATGTTGCATATATTATTAATTACATACAGATATCAATGATACGATTGTATACATAATTTTAAGATTAAAGCGGTCTTGTAATAAACAAATGAACTTGTATATTTATTGAATATTACATCTATCCTCTATCAGATATTCATGGATTTTTCTTTCAGTTAGATACAATGTTAGTAAGATTATGAAAGAGACAAATAATATTATTAGAAAAATAACATATATAATCCATCCAAATCTTACCATATTTTATCAGTTCCTACGATATCTATTTGGGATATCATACATTTAAATAAACACACACACACACACACACACACACAAACACACATATATATATATATATATAAAAATATATACATATATAAAATTAACAAAGAAGCCTTTAATACATTAAACATCTTTATTTGCTGACAATGTTTCGTCTCATTAATTAGGACTCATCAGAGCAAGGAAAAAGAGTAGAAATATCATCGGCTAGAACAAGCCAAAATTCAGAAGAATAGCGAATCTATTTTTAACGTAGGTTTGTTTAATGTTTACTTACTCTCTTGCCCTATAGCTTTTATTTACAAATGCACCCTGTTAGGTTTAACATGTCTTTCCATGAAAATTTTCCTAAATTTTCCTAAATATCCATTCGCTATTATTCTGAATTTTGGCTTGTTACGCAATATGTGATAATTTTGCATATATGAATAATTAAATATAGATATCAATGGTACAGTTTATAGAAAGTGTTAAGATTAAAGTGGTCTTGTGATAATTAAACGACGTGTTCATTGAATATTACATCGCTCCTCTATAAAATATACATGGAATTTCAGTTGAGTTGAACGCTTTGTTAATAAAATTATGATAGGAACAAACAATATTATTAGAATAATAACATTTATATTCACCCCAAATCTTACCATATTTTATCAGTTCCTACGATATGTATTTGCGATATCATACATTTAAATTAACACACACACATACAAATACACAAGTATATATATATATATATAATATATACTGTATAAATGCATATTTACACACAGACAAAAACACTTACATATGTAAATACATACATATATATATAATATTTTTATTAATATTATAGTTATAATATTGATGGTATACTGATTCACTGAATTATCTACCCTATCGGAAAATCTACGTTAATTTCCCCACGAAACAAAACAGGTCGAAAGTAAAAATATATCGACACGTAATGCTGATACACGTTGGATAAGGAATATTTGGGTTTTTAAAATTCCAGCGTATCAAGTGACGGTGTGGTAGCATGTTGTATACTAATAAAACATTTCAGTTAAATCTTTTTGTTAATTGAAAAATAGATTTTACAAATTGTACTTTGCTCACATGCATTTATATATTACAACTATTTAGTGTTTATTTCCATGTTTTCTATTTTATGCAAATAAACAAAGGCAAGCATGTCTATGGCTGAGGAGATGGTAATCACTTATACCAGGGGTGTCGTCTCAACCGGCGTATATAGGGCTGAACCTGAATTACACCACAAAATTTAATGGGTCGACATGTGCAGCGGATCAACTTTTACACCGGCATATACGGTATATATATAAATGTATTTATGCAGAAACTAATTAGTTGGAGTGAAAATTTAAGTAAGAAAAAAATTTTTTTTAAATTTTTTTAAAAAAATATTTTCTTATTTTACGTCCTTTATATTATTGTTCTGCATTCTCCTGCATTGAACCACCTAGGTACTATGACATAACCTGTGTATTTGCTGGCATGGGCGTGCATCTGTGCGCTTATGTTAGTTGATATATTAAATTATCTATATATATATATATATATATATATATATATATATATATTTATATATATATATATATATATATATATATATATATAAACGGTAAAAAATGAAACGAAACTTCATTTCCCACATTTAGTACGGCTGTTACTTAAATATAAGTATGTATACGTACATACATATATGTATACAGACGTACAGTAGTATGTATATATATATATATACATGCAGACAAATATATATGTACGTATGGATTCACCAAACATCTATTATAATGCTCCGTGTGTTTGTAAACAAACATCCCGTATTAAGTCGTAGTGTCTAGCAACCACGGTTGCTCGTTTGTTCAACACTGACAAAGGAATGCTGTACTAGTTTCAAGCTTGTTAGCTATCGTCAGCAACGTATACCTTCTTGACAGATAGTTGAACGTCCGAAAGTATATACTTTCCTAATGCATATTAACGACTGATTAGCCCAATTTGCATATCAAGTGAGTTAATCGGCCGGGTGCACCGAAAACGAAAAACGGCAAAAATTAAACGAAATTTCATTTCCCACTCTTAGTACGGCTGTTACTTAAATATAAGTATGTATACGAGCAACGGTGATTGCTAGACACTACGGCTTAATACGGGATTACAAACACACCGAGCATTATTATAGATGTTTCGTGAATTCATACGTACATATATATATGAGTGCATGTATGTATATATATATATATATATATATACATACTACTGTACATTAGTAGTATATATATATATATATATATATATATATATATATATATATATATATATATACATACTACTGTTCGTTAGTATACATATATGTATGTACGTATACATACTTATATTTAAGTAGCAGCTGTACTAGGAGTGAGAAATGAAATTTCGTTTCATTTTTACCGATTATCGTTTTCAGTGCACCCGGCCGATTAACCCACTCGATATGCAAATTGGGCTTCTCAGCCGTTAATATGCATAACGAAAGTATATACTTTCGGACATTAAACCATCTGGCAGGAAGGTATACGTTGCTGAGGATAGCTAACAAGCTTGAAACTAGTACAGCGTCTCCTTTGTCAGTGTTGAACAAACGAGCAACGGTGGTTGCTAAACACTACGGTTTAATACGGGATGTTTGTTTACAAACAAACCGAGCACTATAATGAATGTTTGGTGAATCCATACGTACATATATATATGTGTGCATGTATGTATATATATACATACATACTACTGTACGTCTGTATACATATATGTATGTACGTATACATCCTAATATATATATAAATACATATATGTATATATATATATATGTATATATATATATATATATATATATATATATATATATATATATATATATATATATATATATATGTATATATATATATATATGTGTATATATATATATATATGTATATATATATACATATATTTATATATAAATCAAGAAAGAAGAGTGACATGGTTTACTATACAATAAAGGCTTTATTCACATTGGTGACGATTGTTTCTCTGAACCGCTACGTCTAGAGATCTCTCCCGCCTGTTTGTGCATCAATCGCTCACCAATACTTTGTTATAACCAGTCAGTTCATCAGAGCGTGCGAGAATGGAGGTAATACACAAGCATGGATTCTATATATAGGAGTGGCATTAAATCAGAACAATAATAACAATACTAACAATACTACAATAATTTAGCTAGACCGTAAATATTTAAAATAATCACAACATCAATCTAAGTAAGACATAGAGTATACTGATGGCTTTAGCATGTAAACGAGCTGATACGAAGCAGATGTATGAAATTGACATGTCAAAGCTGTCATGGTTTGTATTATATATAGTGTAGAGATAACCTGGGTCTTGAAACAATGGACCATTTACTTTAGTGTAGGTTTGCTGACCGTAAGACTTATTTATTATCTGACAGATAAAATATATTCATTGTAGTGAGGATGGCATTTTTTATGTGGTGTAAAGCGGATTCATTATTTAAGTGCTCTATATTAGATGAAGGGATTATTAGTTCGAGTAATGGGGTTGTTTTCCTTTCACAGCATCAATAACACATCATGCATGGATAAGATAGCAATAATAATAATTGTTTCTACTTTTGGCACAAGGCCAGCAAATCAACCAGTACATTACTGGTACTTTATTTTATCGACCCCGTAAGGATGAAAGGCACAGTTAACCTCGGCGGGATTTGAACTCAGAATGGCAAGGGCTTTAACTCTATGCGTCAAAGCATGGCGTCCGATCCTCTACCGATACCGCCAATCCACAATAATAACAGCAATATAGTAAGTAAGTTAATACAGAGGTTAAGAAGCAAGGTATATATAGAGAGAACATAATGACTACAATTACGGATACATTGGGGAGGTCATTATAACAACAGGGGGAAGTTGATATTTCAAGGACTGTGTTAGTAGTCAAATAATGTACTTTGAATTAGGTTCACCTGTTGTGAATCAAGAGTGAGGAAGTTGTGTTGACAGCAGCCGAGAAGAGATATATTTATGGGTTGATAGGTTATTTGCAGACATTACTGTGGTATAGAATTAAGGAGGCTAGAAGCTGCTTAAAGAATATTACTGCAAATTTAAAAATGACATCAATACACTACTAAGAAAACTAAAAGACACCAATGGTATCATAGTAAAGGCAGACATAACATCATACGTATATTCTATGGACCTTAACACATACAATAATTTCATACAGCGTGAACTACATAAAATATACAAAAAAAACAAACAAATGATTCCACACTCACAAGCATTAACAAAGAGGGCCTTAGGATAGTAAATAAACTCGGAATATCCGATAGAACAGAGCCTCTAACCCCATGAATCCCCACATTTAACATTAAGGATAACAAAAATAATTTTGAAGTAAATCCTACTATATGTCCATCTAAGTCGGATATAGGTAAAATTAGCAAGAATATTCTAGATAGGGTAATCGCACAAATAAAGAGAAAACTAGAAATCAAATTATGGGGTAACACTAGCGAGGCGATTGAATGGTTCAGTAAAATAAGAAATAGAGAAGCATGAGACTTCATATAATTCGATATGAACGATTAATACGCGTCCATATCCCCAGCCACCCTAGATAAAGCGCTTATATTACTCCGATCTTTCCACTGATGAAATTGAAAAAATACTAGCTGTGAGAAGGACTATCATAAACTTTGAAAATAGCTATTGGGTAAGAAAAGATAGGATAAACACCTTCGATATCACAATGGAATCGAACGATTCAGCGCAAATCACTGACGTCGTGGTGTTATTTATAGCTCACAACCTACATAAAGAATTCAGTATCCTCCAAGGAAGGATTTATAGCGATGACACGCTCCTTATAGCTAGGAACTTAAACAACCAAAGCATAGAAAGATTAAGAGAAAACATCAGAACATTCTTCAAAAATCTAGGCCTAAGTATTACCTACGAACAGAATCATAAAAAGGCAAACTCTCTAGATGTAACCCTAAATATAATTACGGGATTAATAGAACCCTTCCACAAAAATAATGAGCATCTGGGATACATTATTTATAATTCCAACCACCCCCGATCCATAATCAGATCCATAGCACGTAATATATCCCTTAGAATATCCCGATTATCCTCAAACCTAGACATGTTTAATGAGCATGCTAACTATTATAACGCGGCATTACATAGGGCCGGACACAAAGAAAAGCTGCAATTTATAACGGATAAGGACAACTCAAACAAACCCACTATCACTTACACCAACCGCTCATACAAAAATAGAGGTAACAGGACTAGACATAGAGGTAGGCAAATAGCATCTAGAGTAGGGGGTCTAAACACGAATAATGTAAACCCTAGAAACTATAGAAGAAATAGAGAAAGAAAATACCTGTGGTTTAATCCAATCTTCAACTCCTCTGTAAAAACTAGACTGCCTTCTACGTTTTTTAAACAAATAGATAAACACTTCCCTATATCACATAGATATCATAAAATCCTCAATAGAAAAACTATAAAACTCTCATACTCTACGGCTGCAAATATAGAATCCCACATACGCAAGATCAACCACAGAAATACCTCTAGGGAGACCGCCCCACCTATGCACAGCATAGCACCAAATTCTAAACATAAATACATAACAGTATCACAACCGCAAACGCATACGAACGCACCGCAGCAAACTTCAACGGGCACGAATCACAGCCCACTTATAGCAGTGTACAAAACATCAGTGTGGAAGTTGCACCGAATAACACCTGAAACTGCAATTGTCACCTACCAGATAGGTGCTCATTGGCGAACAGATGCCTTGATTCGAGTCTAGCGTACATCTGTACGGTGAACTCGGGCAACTCCACTTGGCATTACATTGGATCCACCGCGGGTACTTTAAAAAAAAGATGGTATGTGCACAGACATTCGATGAAGAACCCTGCACTAATATTTCTACAACCCCCGCCAAAAAAATCTGGGTACTTAACGACAAAAATACCGACTACAATATCAACTGTTCATGGTTATCGGCCGGAAGGGCATATAGTACCGGTATGTCCTATTGTAGGCTCTGCGACCTTGAATTACTATATATCCTGTGGAACGATAAAAGGCTACTCAACAAGAAGATAGAACGGTCAATTTTCTGCAGACACAGGATCTCTACTAAATTCACAAGATTTAAGCCATGGTGATTCGAACCAACATAACTTAGCGTTCCACATATGAAATCCGCGCTCTCACACAGACCACCACAGAATTATAATATTCTTTAAGCAGCTTCTCGCCTCCTTAATATCATACCAAAGTAATGTCTGCAAATATCTTATCAACCCATAAATATATCTCTTCTCGGCTGCTGTCAACACAACTTCCTCACTCTTGATTCTCAACAGATGAAGCTAATTCCAAGTTCATTATTTGACTACTACCACAGTCCTTGAAATATTACCTTCTCCCTGTTGTTATAATTACCAGCCCAATGTATCCGTAATTGTAGTCATTATGTTCACTCTATATGTACCTTGCTTCTTAACCTATGTATTAACTTACTTACTATATTGCTGCTATTATTATTATTGCTGTCTTATCCATGCATGATGAGTTATTGATGCTGTGAAAGATAAACAACCCCATGATTCGAACTAACAATCCCTTCATCTAATATAAACCACTTAAATAATGAATCCGCTTTACACCACATAAAAAATGCCTTCCTCACTACAATGAAAATATTTTATCTGTCAGATAATAAATAATGCTTACGGTTAGCAAACCTACAGTAAAGTAAATGGTCCATTGTTTCAAGCCCCAGGTTATCTCTACACTATATATAATACACCCCATGACAGCTTTTACATGTCAATTTCATATATCAGCTTCGTATCAGCTCGTTTACATGCTAAAGCTATCAGTATATTCTATGTCTTACTTAGATTGGTGTTGTGATTATTTTAAATATTTACGGGCTAGCTAATTTATTGTAGTATTGCTAGTATTGTTAGTATTGTTATTATTGTTCTGAATTAATGCCACGACCATATATAGAAGCCATGCCAGTGTATTCCCTCCATTCTCGCACGCTCTGATGAACTGACTGGTTATAACAAAGTATTGGTGTCGATTGACGCAAAAACAGGCAGGTAGCGATCTCTAGACCTACCAGTTCAGAGAAACAATTATCAGCAATGTGAATAAAGCCCTTATTGTATAGCAAACCATGTCACTCTTCTTCTTGATTTATTATTACTCCAAGAGTAAACTACATAGAAATCACCGCGTACTCGCAGCATCGCTATGGAAACCTTTTGTTGAGTCAAACATAGTCAAGCGTTAATACTATCCACTACTCGGAGTACCCTAACTGGACTACATCTAAGTGGACTACTTATAACAATAATTTGTTATCCTGTATATATATAAATATATATATATATATATATATATAATATATACCGTATATACGGTATATATATATATATATATATATATATATATATATATAAATGCATATTTACACACAAACATACTCTTACATACGTACATACATAGATATATACATACATACATGGATATATATAGATACTATTACTATTAATATTATAGTTATAACATTAACAGCATACTGATTCACTGAATTATCTAAACTATCGGAAAAACTAAGGTGAATTCCCCACGAAACAAAACAAGTCAAAGTAAAAATATATCGTCATGTAATGCTGATACACATTGGATGAGGATTATTCATATTTTAAATTACCGCGTATCAAGTGACGGTGTGGTAGCAGGTTGTTTACTAATAAAATAGTTCAGTTTAATTATTTTGTTAACTGAAAAATAAATTTTACAAACTAAACGTTCTTCACTTGCATTTTTATTTTACAACTATTTAGTGTTTATTTCCATGTTTTATATTTTATGCAAATAAACAACGGCAAGCATATCTACGGCTGGGGAGATGGTAATGCCTTATACCTGGGGTGTCGTCTCAACCGGCGTATATAGGCATCAACCTGAATTACACCACAAAATTATTTGATGGGTCGATCTATGCAGCGGATCAACTTTTACACCGGCTTATAAGGTATATATATATATATATATATATATATATATATATATATATAGATAGATAGATAGATAGATAGATAGATAGATATGTTAAATATGTATATATGTCGTGGGGTTGGGGGTCTGTATGTGTGTGTATATTAAGTACGTGACAATTTTATGAGATACTTCTTGGCAATTGACAACAGTATAACATTCAGAACATCCATCTGAACATCTTCTAATTTGCTTGTCACAGCTCATGTTGTTGATACAATGGCAGGTCCCATTACAATCAACACCAAACTGTCCTACTCGGCATTCTGAAACTACCACTATATGTGATAATGTTGCATATATTATTAATTACATATAGATATCAATGATACAACTGTATACATAATTTTAAGATTAAAGTGGTCTTGTAATAAACAAATGAACTTGTATATTTATTGAATATTACATCTATCCTCTATCAGATATTCATGGATTTTTCTTTCAGTTAGATACAATGTTAGTAAGATTATGAAAGAGACAAATAATATTATTAGAAAAATAACATATATAATCCATCCAAATCTTACCATATTTTATCAGTTCCTACGATATCTATTTGGGATATCATACATTTAAATAAACACACACACAGACACACACACACACACACACACACACACACACATATATATATATATATATATAAAATATATACATATATAAAATTAACAAAAGCCTTTAATACATTAAACATCTTTATTTGCTGACAATGTTTCGTCTCATTAAATAGGACTCATCAGAGCAAGGAAAAAGACAAGAAATATCATCGGCTAGAACAAGCCAAAATTCAGAAGAATAGCGAATCTATTTTTAACGTAGGTTTGTTTAATGTTTACTTGCTCTCTTGCACTATAGCCTTTATTTACAAATGCACCCTATTAGGTTTAACATGTCATTCCATGAAAATTTTCCTAATTTTTCCTAAATATCCATTCGCTATTATTCTGAATTTTTGCTTGTTCTAGCCGATGATATTTCTTGTCTTTTTCCTTGCTGTGATGAGTCCTATTAATGGGACGAAACATTGTAAGCAAATAAAGATTTTTAATGTATTAAAGGCTTCTTTGTTAATTTTATATAATTTTTCGGCTCTGTTTGATTAATATAGTTATATCGTATACTGTCATTTCTCTAATACGACGAGTGTGTTTAACTCTAATGCACTCAAGTATTTTTATCTTATACATATATATATGGAATAGAATGAAAGGAAATTTCATTTCTCACTCTAAGTAAGGCAGTTACTTAAATGTAAGTATGTATGTATGTATACGTACATACATATATGTATACAGACGTACAGTAGAGTGTATATATATACATACTAGTAGCATGTATATATATAGATACTAGTGTACGTCTGTATACATATATGTATGTACGTATACATACATACTTATATATATATATATATATATTTGAATCCAATATCAATAAATAGAACAGGATGTTGTTTACTAATAAAACAGTACAGTTAAATCATTTTGTTAACTGAAAAATAAATTTTGCAAATTGTACTTTCTTCACATGCATTTTTATTTTAGAACTATTTAGGGTTTATTTCCATGTTTTATATTTTATGCATATTATCAACGGCATATCTACGGGTGGGGAGATGGTAATGCATTATAGATGTGGTGTCGTCTCAACCGGCGTATATAGGCCTGAACCTGAATTACACCACACAATTTGATAGGTTGACATATGCAGCGGATCAACTTTTACACCGGCATATACGGTATATGTATAAATGTATTTATGCATATATATATATATATATATATATATATATAAACGGAAAAAGTGAAACGAAACCTCATTTCCCACTCTTAATACGGCTGTTACTTAAATATAAGTATGTACACGTACATACATATATGTATACAGACGTACAGTAGTATGTATATATATATACATACATACACATATATATATATGTACGTATGGATTCACAAAACATTTATTATAATGCTCGGTGTGTTTGTAAACAAACATCCCGTATTAAGCCGTAGTGTCTAGCAACCATCGTTGCTCGTTTGTTCAACACACACAAAAGAACGCTATACTAGTTTCAAGCTTGTTAGTTATCGCCAGCAACGTATACCTTCCTGTCAGATAGTTGATCGTCCGAATATTATATACTTTCCTTATGCATATTAACGGCTGAGTAGCCCAATTTGCATATCGAGTGGGTTATTCGGCCGGGTACACCGAAAACTTTAAACGGAAAAAATGACACGAAACCTCATTTACCCACTCTTAGTACGGCTGTTACTTAACTATAAGTATGTAGACGTACATACATATATGTATACAGACGTACAGTAGTTTGTATATATATATACATATATGCACACATATAAATATGTACGTATGGATTCACCAAATATTTATTATAATGCTCGGTGTGTTTGTAAAGAAACATCCCGTATGAGGCCGGGCAATGTGATCGGTGGAAACTCCAACATGGCGTTCTATAGAGGATTAGTGGAGGGGAAGAGCGACGATATACTTGGAGAAACTCTTGGTGTCGGCGAAAATCAACTAGCCAATCTCATCGGAAGAACTTTCGGTCGGGGCCTATTGACAACTTCCAGTACTCCCTGGCCTGGCAGTACTACCGAGGAGCTTTGCCAGTTCGGGATAAACTCTACAGGCATGGAGGTGCCGTCAATCGGCCATGTCCGAGATGCGCGCAGGGCGACGAAACGGTCCAGTGTCCGAGCATTGCTGACTTGTGGGTTTATGTCGAACACCTGCTGTCATGTGTAGGACGGATCCAGCTATCAGCTGAGTCCATCGTGAGAATTGCCCCGCCCCCTTACTCTAGCCGTGAAGGGCAGGCAGTTTTCATCTGTCTGGTGGCCACGGCGAAAGAGATAGTATGGTGGACACGTTTGAAAGGACTGAATACGAACACTTACCCCTTCGGTGATGCCCTGATTAACTTTTTCAAATTTTATTTGAAAAGGAAAATGTTTTTGTTTTTGCCCTGATTAACTTTTTCAAATTGTATTTGAAAAGGAAAATGTTTTTGTTTTTTTACACGCTGAAATGCCCATTTGTACAGTCCTGTATTGTCCTGTACTGTCCTTAATGTCTACTTTATGTAAACCCTTGTGGTTAATAAAGAAAGCATTATTATTATTATTATTATTGCATTTATCTTGCTTTATGTTCATACGAGTTATCACCAAGTCACAACCAGTGACCTCAAGAGACAACAAGGTCCGCCATGTTCAAGAAAGAACATACATATTCACACATGCATCCTTAGTGTCTAGACTTGTGATGCACTTATATTGACAGGATCTTCCTTAGTATATGGGCAGTTCCCATTAGTACTATCTTTTGTATTTCTCCTATACGCGGGTTTCCTGGGATTTGCGATAAGTAGTCGTTAGACCCCTTAGGTATCATTCCCAGAGCGCCTACAACCACTGGTATTGTTTTAGTTCTCAATTTCCACAGTTTTCCAATTTCTATCTCCAGGTCCTTATACATGCTCAATTTTTCAAATGTTTTTATAGATACATTCTTGTCTATTGGAACAGACATATCAATTAGCAGGCATACCCTCCTTTGAAAGACCTTCAATATTATATCAGGTCTACTTGCATCTATTTTTCGGTCTGTTTGGATGCTAAAGTTCCACAATATTGAGACGTGATCTTTTTCAAGTATGGGAGGTGGTTGATGCTCCCACCAATTCTTTTGATGGGGCAGGTCAAAATGCTTACACATTATCCAATGTATGTATTGTGCAGCTCTGTCATGCTTGTTTAGGTATTCGGTTGGAGCTATAGGACTGCACATTGAAATTATATGGTCAATGGTCTCTGGTTGTTTTTTGCATACACGGCATAATGGGCTGCACCCATTTTTTATTATGTTGGCTTGGTAATTTTTTGTTGGCAGACACTGATCTTGTGCCGATATAATCAGTCCTTCAGTCTCCGATTTCAGTCCAGAGGATGCCAACCACTGATGGGTTAAAGTTTTGTCAACATCAGGATTGTTAGCTCGCTCTGGGTATTTTCCATACAGAGGCTTTTCTTGCCATTTCTTAGCCAGTTTCTGTAGCAGTTCTTTCTTTGCAGGTACTTTTACCTGCTTTGCTTTTTCTGTGTTTTCCATTTCAGCAGTAAATGGGACTTCTGAAATTTGTAGTCCATTACTGTATATTTGTGCATCTTTTGTAATGGAATATGATCCTTTGGTGCTTTCGTGTTTCAAAACGAGTTTGATCATCCAATCATGTGATTCCCTTAGATATGTGGACAAGCCAATTGTTGCAGTTTTCAACGCAATGTCTAACTGGATTAACCCACGTCCTCCTTCTTTCCTAGGGAGATATATTCTATCTATGTCTGCCTTAGAGTGATGCATTCTGTGCATGCTTAAGAATTTTCGGATTTTTGTATCGAGCCTACGGATCTCTGTGCTTGACCTGTTGATGACATTGTAACTGTAGGTTACTACTGGTATGGCAAGCGGGTTTATGGCATCGATCCTATTCCTTGCATTCAATTCCGTTCTTAAGATTGCTCTGACTCTGCGGTAACATTCCTTCCTTATCCTTTCCCTCATTGTCGAGTGCTTGAATCCGTCTCCTTCACAAACACCTAGATAATTGTAAGATTTTTCTTGATCAAGCTCTCTTATCACGTTCCCCCGATCAAGATTAATGTCTGAACTCTTCAGCAGCTTTCCTCTGGTGAACGTTGCTTTGGCGCATTTATCCAGTCCAAACTCCATTTTAATATCATCACTGAACTGTTTCACAGTGGATAATAGCCCTTGCAATTGTTCATCATTTTTTGCAAATAGTTTCAGGTCATCCATGTAGAACAGGTGATTAATGGTTTTGTCATAGACTCTATATCCATGTTTTGTTTCATTGAGCATTTTACTTAATGGTATGAGTGCGATGCAGAATAAAAGCGGTGATAAAAAGTCACCCTGAAAAATTCCACAATTAATATTAACTTCTCCAGCTTCCAGTGATTTTGTTTCACTATTCAAAAGGAGTGTCGTTCTCCATGTCTTCATACTGAATGACAAAAACCTCCTGACAACGGGGTATATTTTGAAAATCTCTAGACATTTTTCAATCCAACTGTGTGGCAAACTATCGAATGCTTTTTTATAATCTATCCAAGCAATCGATAGATTTTTGCGTCTATTACGACAATCTTCCAGTATCATTTTGTTAACCAGAAGCTGATCCTTACAGCCATATGATCCTCGTTTACACCCTTTCTGCTCAATGGGAAATAGGTCATTTGTTATCAGGTGGTCATATGTGTATTCAGTTAGGACTGATGTTCAAATGTTATACATTGTGGTCAAGCAGGTTATCGGTCTGTAATTTTTGGGATTGTTTGTCTCATCATTCTTCGGTAGCAGGAATGTAATGCCGTTAAATAGCCATGATGGTATCTTTTCTGGCTCCTTAACTATTTAATTGTAAAGTTGGGCTAACAGCTCATGAGACTCTGTGAAGGCATTTATCCAAAAGTTTTGTATTTTGTCTTTTCCTGGGGATTTCCATTTGCTGGTTTTTCCTAGAGCCTAGCGCAACTGTTCAACTGTTATATTTTCCCATGTTTGTTCTTCAAGGTGAGCTGTATCTTTCATTTGTCTGTCTATCCATGGGGCATGTATGTTATGACCTTTTTCTTCGGCCCAGATCTTTTCCCAGAATCATTGCACTTCCAGTTATTGTTGACTTACCAATTTTTCTGTAGAAGTTTCTTTGGTTGTTTTTGAACATATTATTGTCCTTATAGAATCTAGATCGTTTTTCAAAGCGCCTTATACGAGCAGCTTTGGCCGACACTTTTTGCTTGATTGTTTCTATCAGCATGTCTATGTCACATGTTGATCTTATACTGTACTTTTTTTTCAATTTTCTAAGTTTAGTTTGTTTAACATGTTCACCTACTTTATAGTTTGTTAAAATTTCTATGTCAGATCGGAGAAGGTTTATTTGGCGATTGATGTTATCTTGCCAAGTAGATTTCTTGTGGGAATTCCTTTGTTTTTTCATCTTCACTCCACATAAGTGAGTGGTGACATTAGCCGATGCATAATAGAGATGATTTAAATCAGTAATGTTTAGTTTGTTTGTGATGATAATGTTTTTGAGAATTATGTTAGTCTTGTGTATTATCTTTTGGTTCTGTTTGGAGTTCTGGATCTTATGGAGGGTGTCTCGTTGCCCCATGTCAGATTCTTTCATTTTCATCCATTCGATCATAATTTCATCCTTCAAGCTGGCAAGTTCATTCTCATTCATTTCTTTATCATTTACGATCTCATGATTTTCATTTGGAGTTTCATCCTGAGCATGCACTCCCTCCACTTTTTCGCTCCTTTCTTTAACTTGTTCTGTTACCAGTGATTCCGCCCCAACCCTGGGATTCGAAGTGTTACAGTTTACCTTGTTTTCACTGACACATGCTTCATTTTCCCTTCGCTGACTTTGTGCTAATAGCTTGATCTGATCAATTTCTATATCAGTTAGTAACTTTTTTCTTACAATATTTCTTCGTATATTGGCTAGTTTTTTACTGTCAATATAGCCTCTGTTTTCGGGATGTTTCTTTTTTCAGTTGATATATGTTTGTTCTGTATTCGATGTATTTGATGGGTAGTACATGGCAGTGTAGAAAGCCTCAAGGACTTCTTTATTATCTTCCCTTTACCATTTTTTTCTCTTTTTCTTTGGATTTCTTGGTGGTGAGCATGGAGGGCCAACAGTAGGAGTATTCCGGTTATGGGAGGTCTCCAGCTCCGAAGTGGTGGGAAGGTTTGAACCATTAGCTGACTTTTCGACCCCAGTCTGGTTCCTCTCTGAGGGACACGGCCCTTTTTTAACCGGGTGACGGCCGATCCAGTATGAGATTTTATCATTAGACATTTACTTTATTTTGTCGCGTTTTATCCTTATCCGCCAAGGGGTAATCATTTCGTGTTACCACTTCTAGAACGAGTGTCAACCAAGACTAGAGGGGTCGTTCTCCCCTAGAGACATGGCTATTCCCCGCCGGCCGCCATCCCGGTATTTCTTGGTCATGGCTTTTCTTTTTGTTGTTTTTTTTTAAATTGTTATTATCATGAGTGGTTCCTTAATGTGAGCATTGCGTGGCTTAAGAATGAAATTATTAATAATTGTCTCCACTCCAGGCACAAGGCCAGCAATCACCCAGTGCATTACAATAATATAATATACTTTTTGTTGTAGTTGGCTGTTATTGTTGTTGGCTATGTCGGTGGTGGTACCGGGGCTTTTTATATTGTTGGTGAGGAAGGGGTGAGCCAGCAGTTCCATAATCGTTGATGTAGACGTTTGGCCGGTGGCAAGGTCACCAAGTCAATCTATTTATATCTTTTGCTAGCCTCTCTCTTGTCTAGTGATACCGCCACCTTCCCCTTTCTCTCTCAAGTTAACAGGGGAATAGTGTCGGTAGCATTGAATGAGTGGTGGCGGCGATGATGGATGCGGAGGGGTGGTATTATTATTATTATTATTATTATAATTATTATTATTATATATATATATAACGAAGGAAATGTGGTAAGGAACCAGGTGGACCATAACGCACCAAAGTACTCAATACTTAGGGTAGTAGAGTGGGTAATAGGGACGAGTAGGACCCCGACAGCTGAGCTCAAGCCGTTTCGACGGCTAATTCTGGACTAAATGAACATTTTTATCCTGGTATATGAATAGCCAAAGCTTCTCAGGGGGTAATTCCATATATGGTAAAAGTGATGGTCACAAGGATTGGTCAAAATTTTGTTGTTGAGACACATAATTCTATCATGGCAATTTGTGGGAGGATGGGGTAGCTGAACATGCCAGTAGAAGAAATAGGGTGAGGGGGTGGAGGAAACCCAGTTGTGCGTTGATAGTACCAACTACAGCAGGGCAGGAGGTCAAGGAGGTATACTAGGGAGGGGGAGGTGGAGGAAGTCGAAACAATAAGTAAAACGATATGGGGTAAATATATAAAAAAATACCGAGAATGTTAAAAAAGACAATTAAATATAAAAAAAAAATTCTGGTTACTATTCCCTAGGGACAGATATCAAGTTTCTCACTGGTACTGCTAGACTAAAGAAAAGTTTACTAGGTGAGACGGAATTATAGCGAGACCCTTTTAAGATGTTGTAGTAATCAACCGAGTATATCTTACGGTGACGGGTCAACAAGTGTGTGTGTGGGGGGGGCAAAATACTAAAGAAACTACCACGAAATAATAATTCAGAGTCTCGAGACTAATACGAAATAACTGTTTCCAACCCAGGCACAAGGTCTGCAACCACCCAGTGCAAAAAATAAACTATTACGAAATAATAATTCAGAATCCCGAAAAAGAATACTAATATTATCTCTATGGGTGCCGATACGATACAAAAATTTTAGTGCAAACTACATAAATGCTCGTACGGAGTATATGAACAATTTGATACGGAAAATTAATTCAGAATCCCCCCCCCCCCCCCCAAAAAAAAAGATAATACTGATATACGAGAAATTAAAGGAAAGATACCACTAAGAAATGTAGAAAGCACGGAAAAGGGGCAGACATCGGATGAGAAGGCAAGTATCCGGGGTCTATCACATCTGCAATAAAAAGCGGAGTCGGCCAATTCTATCATGGAATAAGGGAAGGGGTGGGGGTACTGAGGCTACAAAGGACCGAGGGGCGGCCTCGAGTGAGCGAGAAAGTGAAAAGGACGACGACAAAGAAAGAGGACTGGGGTGGAAGGACTGAAAAGGGATGGTGGAAGAAAGAAATCTAGAGGAAGCGATAAAAAGATATAAAAGAATATCTTATGCCTACCTTTGTAAGCAGGGGTTACCCATTACAAAGTCGGCAAGTGGGGTGTTACAGCCCTTGTCTACCCCCGGGTCATTATAGGGTTTGAGGGCGAGGTCAGTCCTACACAATCTGTGTTTGCATGCAGTTACCAGTTCATCTTTCTTGTTTAGGAGTTGGTCCGTCAAAAACAGCATTTGTAAAGTTTCCTCCGAGCATAAATTGCACGGACGGCGTCCTCCCGTGTAAGATTTGGCTCTGGACAGTAAGCTCCAAGTGAGATCATAGGTAATATTGTTATCATTGAAGTCCCAGATGTGGTCCGAAAGTGTGGTGGCGTGACGCCGGGCCGGGTTTCGGAAGGTATGTCTGTGTTGGTATAGCCGTGTCTTGAAGTCACATGCGGTTAATCCTATATAAGCCTTGTTGGAGGTGTCCGTCCTCACGTTGCACTGGTAGATCACATTACGATCTCTGCATCTGTTGTCGAGGGGGAAAATGGATCCATCAGGACAGTTTCACCTCCTGGTCGGCTCTCCACTGCATATTTAGGTTATTTCTTCCATAGGGGTTGATTTTTTTGTTGTTAGAGGAGACCATGTTTTGTGCAAAGGTTGGTGTGGTGCTGTAGGAGAGTTTGATGGTATTTTTGTTAATTATGTTGTGGTAACGGTGTTGTAGTGGGAAGTGTTTTTTCAATGAGCCTAAAGAAGATTTTCCCGATAGGAGTTGTCACCTCGGCGTTGTGGGGAGGATTGAACCATGTTACATTGCGTGAGCGGCGGTGTCGCCTGCCGGTTCCGCTAATAGAAGCTGGTTAGTAGGATATTTCCTCCCGGAAACCACTCCGCTTGAGGGCCTGGTTGTAATAAGGCGCATGTTCCTCGAATATCTGCTCATTAGCTGACAAACGAGATATGCAGAGGGAGATGTTTTTAACCAGGTTATTGGTGATGTTCCTATGATGGTTTGACCGGCGGTGGATGTAGTGCAGGTTGTCCTTGGGTTTCCTGTATGGGTAGTACAGATCATTATCGAGGTCAAGGGTAACGTCCAGGAAGTTTACTCGGGTCAGGGACGTTGTAGGGTTATTTTAAATCCCCAGTCTCGGAAGAAGCTGATTAATTGTTTACGCACCGGGTCTGTACTAGTGGCATTGTACCCTTTAAGGGTAAGGAGCCCATCATTACGGTACAATCCACCGCCAAATGCAGGAAACATATCGGTGAGTTTAGCTAGTACGAATAATCCTATAAGATCTGTGACCTCAGCCGAATCCGTCCCGCCCATGCTGACGTCGAAGGGTGAGTCAGGAGCTCTCTTTATCCATTTGGAGTTGTCGAAGAGTAGGACTGTCTTCCTGGCGTGGACGTTGATGTTTATTTCCTGGTCGGTGATGGGCGCAATTGTTTCGGCGAAGTCCAAGGCAGCCGTAAGTAGCGGTAAGGTAATTGAAGCATAGTAACTCTCTATGTCAAACTGGATGAATTTAGTGTCTCGTTTGTCCTCTATATTGCTGAACCATGAGATTACTTCCTGGGTGTTGACCCATAGGCTAAGTCTGGCGTGTTGCTTAACTTTTGGTATAACGCGGTTTAGGATTTTTTTGCTGATTCTCCCTATTTCGGACTTCGTTGGGTTTATAAGCCTGATAGAAGGATTACGGTCGAAATCGGATTTGTGGTCCTTCAGTATGAAGTAGGGTGTCCGTGGGTCTAGGTGTTCCGTGCGGTCGGCCACCCCTAGGCTGGAGGTAATTTGTTGACCATCTCGATTAATGTCCTCGATGCATGAGTGGTTAGCCTTTTTATAGGTGAAGTTTAGGCTGCTCCTGATCAGTGTGTGGTATCGGTCGAGGTTGACGAAGTAGAGGTTACCAGTTTTATCCGAGTGCACCATGATGTCATTGGTGTTATCATAATCTGTTAAATTGCTACGGAGTTTTTGTAGGAATCGGTTGTGTGTGGGTTTGAATTTAATGTTCTTGACCAGTTGGAAAAGGTCATTCTCGAAGAGCATAGGGTTTGGAGGGGGAGATTTGTAGGTATTAAATCCGAAACTCTCCTTGGTACTGAAGTCCTGATTGTCGCAATATCTGTCGTAGAAAAAAGTTCTCCATCTAAGTCTTTTAGCAAATAGATCGATTTTTTGCGTGAGCATCCGAAGGTAAAGTTTTTTCGCTGGAACTGAGATGTTCTTGGTAGAGAAGTCGATGTTGTGTTTGCGCATGGTACGGGTGAAATAACTTGAGCTTAGCGGAAAAGTCTGGATGCGGCATGGTAGGGTCGGAAAGTGCTCTACTAGGGGAATAGGAGTTAGACAACGAAGGAAATGTGGTAAGAAACCAGGTGGACCATAACGCACCAAAGTACTCAATACTTTTGACCAATCCTTGTGACAATGTTTTTTTAACATTCTCGGTATTTTTCTATATATTTACCCCATATTGTTTTACTTATTGTTTCGACTTCCTCCACCCCCTCCCTAGTATACTTCCTTGACCTCCTGCCCTGCTGAAGTTGGTACTATCAACGCACGACTGGGTTTCCTCCAGCCCCTCACTCTATTTCTTTTACTGGCATGTTCATCTACCCCATCCTTCCACAAATTACCATGATAGAATTATGTGTCTCAACAACAAACTTTTGACCAATCCTTGTGACAATCACTTTTACCATATATGTAATTACCCCCTGAGAAGCTTTGGCTATTGATATACCAGGATAAAAATGTTCATCTAGTCCAGAATTAGCTGTCGAAACGGCTTGAGCTCAGCCGTCGTGGTCCTACTCGTTCCTATATATATATATATATATATATATATATATATATATATATATATATATATATATATATATATATATAGTCAAAAATGGAACCGATACAAAACAGAGAGGCAGTACAAACAAAGGTTTATTAGTTTCACTCTTTTGAGGGAGGGCGGTGGGGACGATGTTTCGGGCATAAGCTCTTCTTCAGGTGAAAAGTGGGTGGGAAGAGAGTTCCGAGGGCGAGTGGGGGAGTGGTTGAGAGACATTTACAAAAAAGGGGAGGGAAGAAAAACGGTGAAATAAAAATAAAAATAAAAATAAAAATAAAAATAAAAATAAAAATAAAAAAAAAAATATAAATAAAAATAAAATTAAAAATTAAAATAAAAATAAAAATAAAAATAAAAATAAACGAAAATAAAAATAAAAATAAAAATAAAAATAAAAAAATAAAAATAAAAATAAAAATAAAAATAAAATAAAAATAAAAATAAAAATAAAAATAAAAATAAAAATAAAAAGAAAAAGAAAAATAAACATGCAGATAAACAGGTGGTGGAAGGGTGTAGGGCTTGTAGAGGTGGTGATGGGTGGAGTGGGAGAGGGAGGCGGGTGTCCGAGCGGGTGTCCGAGCGTGTAGAGGTGGTGCTTGTGTATGTGTGTAGGTGTACGTGTGTGTGTGTGTATGTGAATGTGAGAGTTGGGGGAAGAACGAGGTTCCATGTTCAGGAAAAGGTGTGTGTGTGGGGTGGGATATAGGTCGGTGTGTGCATGCGTGTAGATGGGGAGTGGTCAGAGGGGTGAGGGAGGGGTGTGAGGATTCTGGAGGCTGAGTGTGTATATATGTGGCGGTACGCACGTGTATGTTGGTTTTTATACGTTTCGTGGTTGTAGGTGGCGTGGTTCAAAAAGAAATTGTGAATAAATGCCCGTGGGTAAGTTCCTGCGGTAGTTCCGTAGAGGATGTGAAAAGTGCCGGGTATTTTCTATGTTTTGGAGTGGATAGTTGGAACGATGGCCGATGGGGGTAATCCGTTGGTTGTAGTGGTCGGAAGTGAGGATATGTGGGGTGCACGCGCAACAGGATGTGGTCAGAGTGTGAAGTCAGGATGAAGGTAGAGGAGAATGACAGGTGGAAAGGACTGTGTGTCTGTGTGTGCGGAGAAGTGGTCAGAGGGTCAAGGCAGGAGAAGGCATAGCAGCAGTAGAGGAGAATGGCAGGTAGAGAAAGTCAGTGTTCTGATTGTGGGGAGGTGCGGTGGACAGGAGAGAGGATGGGTAGGTGTGGAAGTGAAGTGGGGAGGGGGTCATGTGGGGGGATGGGTGTGTATTAGTAGAGGTTTTAGTGGGATGTGTGTGTGTGTCAAGGGGTGTGGGTGAAGCGGGGAGAGGGAGAGGGATACAAAAGTGTGAGGGTCGTTGGAGGGAGTGTAATGTACTGGTGTGTGTGGGCGTGTTTAGATGAGTGTGTATGTGGTGAAGGGGGTGTTAGTGGGTGTTAGTATACTGGTGGTGGGGAAAGGGTTGAATGCGGGTGTGTTAGTGGGGGTCAGTTGTGGTAGGCTGTGTAGTGTGGGTGGTGTAAGTGGGAGTGGGTGTGTATGTGTGGGAAGGTGTGTTTTCGGGTGTGTGGGTCGGGGGGATGTTAGTGGTATTAGTTCTCAGGTGGTTGGAGTGGATGTGTGGGTGAGGGTTAGAGGTGGTAGGAGGGTGTGTGGATAGTGTGAGTGCGTGTATATATGTGCGTGTATATATATATATATATATGTAGATCTCGGGTTAAATCGGGGATAACACAGTAAGTAAGGTACCCAATACATAGCAGAGTAAAAGTAATTTAATATAGAAATGGCTTCTACGGGACTAGAACTGTTTCATTCGGAGGAAATCATCAGAAGGCCGACTGTCAATGTAAATTTCTGGTATTTATACATGTTGTCATGGTAAGGGAAGGTAGTGGTTGGCGGGGAGATGGGGGGGGGGGGGAGGGGGACATGGTGGTATTAAAGGATGTGG
>OZ024741.1:313821836-313836836 GCA_964016885.1 Eledone cirrhosa | reverse complement strand
AATCTCTGTAAGAATGTTCTAAATGGTGTAACTCAGCTCAACGACTCTTTATTTATTTCAAATTCACCCACAATTACGGAAATAATCGATAAAACTAAATACATGACGCTTTACCCCTCTAATACAATCTGATATTCCTCTCTCTACTCCCCTTAAATATCGAAAAAAAATACATGCTGCAACCTACCCACACCTTACTAGTTTACTTTAGAGAGAGAGAAACAAAATAAAGGAGTGAGCCAGAGAGTGAGAGACAGAGACAAACATTAAATACATGACGCTTTTATCCCCTCTAATACAATCGGATTACCTCTCTCTACTCCCCTTAAAAATCAAAAAAAAAATACATGCTGCAACCTTCTCTTATTTACGCTTATAAACACACTCATTAATAATTTCCTTTAGAGAGAGAGAAAAAAATAAAGGAGTGAGCCAGAGAGTGAGAGACAGAGACAAACGTTAAATACATGACGCTTATATTTTATACCAAACTACAATGATTTCAACAATTAGAAAAATAGCGACAAATCTTTTTTTAAAACATCTATAATCCAACTCACACACAATTACATTTTGTGTATAACATATTTACACGTTTATTGAGTGAAAAAAAAAACCACATAGGGATTTTTGGCCAAACAACTTCACATGGCTGACAGAAGCGCGCTTTCAACAAACTGTGAGTTATTTATTTGCCTGTATAAGAATTTTGTAAATGGTCTAACTTAGGTCAACGACTATTTATTTATTTCAAAATCACCCACAATTACGGAAATAATCGATAAAACTAAATACATGACGCTTTACCTTTGTAATACAATCTGATTTCCTCTCTCTACTCCCCTTAAAAATCAAAAAAAAAAATACATGCTGCAACCTTCTTTTATATTCGCTTAGAATCTTTTTTTAAAACAACTATCATCCAACTCACACACAATTACATTTTGTGTATAACATATTTACACGTTTATTGAGTGAAAAAAAAACCACAAAGGGATTTTTGGCCAAACAACTTCAAATTACTGACAGAAGCGCTCTTTCAACAAACTGTGAGTTATTTATTTGCCGTTCGTTCTCCCATTTTTTCCCCTGCAGAACGCCGACAGTTTTCAGCCTTATACTTTCAAAGGCAATTTTGCTGTAGAAGTAACTTTCACCCTTAATTTTCACATAAAATGCCACCTAAAAAGAGAAGTCGCCTTGGTTGCCATACCGCGTCAGCGGCGGCGAAGAGGACGATTACAGCAAACGAGTTCCCCGAGTAAACTGCTTTAAGACTTTAACAGAGCGCCTTATGTTCAGCGGAATGCAGAGCTGCTGAAAGTTTTCAACACGCACCACACGCCTAGCCAAGATGGCTTCATACGACGCCTCGAGACGTGCTGCGATGTGCGATTCAGAGCGGGCGATACGTCATTCCACAAACACGCTTCTACTGCTGCTTCCATGTCTTCAGAGGGTCCGGAACAAAGGTCGACTCGCCTGGCTAGAAACGCTGCTGCTACTGCTGCTTCCAGGGCTTCAGAGGGCCCGCAAAATTGGTTGGCTCGTCTGAATAGAAACGCTGCAGCTACTGCTGCTTCCAGGGCTTCAGAGGGCCCGGAACAAAGGGCGGCTCGACTGACTAGAAACGCTGCGGCTACTGCTGCTTCTAGGGCTTCGGAAGGTTTGGAACTGCGGACGAATTGCCTTGCTAGGAACGCTGCGGCTATGACTGCTTCCATGGCTTCTGAAGATGCAGACGGGAGCTCCATTAGGATTGCAAGGGTGGCTTCTGCTACTGCTGCGAGAGCTTCCCACGACCCACAGGAGCAACATTTTACGTTGGAGCGGAACAGTCGACGACAAGAAGCTTCCTGCGGTGTGACGAGCCCCAACAGCTCATAATGGCTCCTACGGGCTTTCAAATATGAGACCAACGTTAACTACTCGTTGCGTGCCGACATAAATATAGGGGAAATGCGCTTCAATTGCAAATTCTGCAATGCTAAAAAGTGGGCTGGGAGCCACCTGCAATGTGCTGCTTAAACGGTAAGGTCACCTTGCCCCCTCTTATGAAAGGAAGGAACTACTTACTGGTTCTACCTCAAGGTCATTCAAATTCCTTCAGCTCATCAGGAAGTACAATTGTGCGCTTTAAATGATTTCTTTCGGGACTAACGTTGTCAGAGAAAGTGGTTGGACGCCTACTTTCAAGGTCCAGGGGCAGGTGTACCATCTTATTGGGTCGCTCCAGCCACTACAACATTGCAAGCCTTCGTTGCTTCAAATTTACTTCATTTCTAACTACAGTAGGCAAGTTGATGCGCGGTTCGGCGTTATTCTAACAGCTGCAAACACTGACGCTGACACTTTTGACAGGGACGTGCTGCTAGGTCTTCAAAACATGCTTCATGATCACAACAGTTATGTTCGTGGTTTCAAATACGCATTGGAAACAAACCCTTCACCAAACTTCACCATTGTCATCGATGCTGACAAAAAACCTTCTGAGGAGCACGCACGCCGTTATAACGCTCCTTCGTGCAATGAAGTGGCCGTAGTTATCCATGGTGAACAGCACAATAAGCGAGACATAGTGCTTCAAAGTCGTGACAGTGGTCTTCGACGTATTAATGAGACGCACCGATCATACGACGCCCTGCAATATCCCCTTCTTTTTGCATACGGAGAAGACGGGTACCATTTCGGCATTCCCTAGCGCAAACAAAACGAGCTAACTGCTGCGACATCTAAAGCTGTTTCATGTATGACTTTATACTCATATCGCTTCATGACGAGGCCTAACGATTTCAGCCCCCTGCACCGGTCACCGGAACTGTTTCACCAGTTTGTAGTTGACATGGCTGCAAAGATGGAGTCGGAGAGACTGTGCTTCATAAAATTGAATCAGAAGCAGCTGCGCTCAGACTCCTACATCCATTTGCGTGACGGCATCAGGAATGACACTGACCCCCGGAACATCGGCAAAATGTGCATTCTCCCCTCAACCTATACGGAGGGGGCGGGCGGTACTTGCACGAGCGAACACATGATGCTATGACGTTTGTTCGGCATTATGGGCGCCCCGATTTATTCATCACGTTTACGTGTAACCCCAAGTGGGTTGAGGTTACGCGGGAACTTATCCCAGGGCAGCAATAATGCCATCGGCATGATATTATTGCCATGGTTTTCAGGCAGAAGCTGGCTCAGCTAATTGATCTAATAAAAAAAGGGAAGATTTTCGGGCCTGTTAGGTGCCACATGTATACTGTTGAGTGGCAGAAGAGAGGGTTGCCACACGCGCACATTTTGGTTTGGTTGGTCACCAAAATAGACCCTACAGTTTTAGATGACGTTATCGCAGCGGAAACACCGGACCCCGTTGTTGACCGGCAGCTGTACGACATTGTGAAGGCACACATGCTGCACGGTCCATTCGGTCCCGGTTTTCAAAAGTTCTCCTCATGTCACAAAGACCATGTGTGCACTAAACGATACCCAAAGAGTTTCGTTGAGGAGACCCAGACCGGCGCCGACGAATACCTACTGTACAGACGAAGGTGGCCTGAGAACGGTGGATTCACTATGACGTTACGGGGTTATCAAATTGATAATAGGTGGGTGGTCCCGTACTGTCCATTTCTAATGAAAACTTTCAACGCTCATATAAATGTGGAGTTCTGTCATTCAGTGAAGTCGATAAAGTACATATGTAAATATGTTAACAAGGGTTCCGACGCTGCCATGTTCGCCCTTCAAAAAGGATAATAGCAGGGACGAGGTCTCAGAGTACTTGGCAGGTCGATATATCAGCAGTGGTGAAGCTTTTTGGCGGATATTTGGGTTTCCACTTCACCAAAGGCACCCCGCCATCATACAACTAGCGGTTCCTTTGGAAAATGGTCAGAGGGCTTACTTTACTGAACAGACTGCTGCTCATTTGGCGGCTAATCCCAAAGAAACAACTTTGACTGATTTTTTTACGCTATGCCAACTTGACACATTTGCAAAAACACTTTCATATCCTCAGGTCCCGTCCTACTACGTATGGTCAAACAACACTTGGGTGCGTAGGAAGTCAGGTCAGGGTGTTGAAGGACATCTTGGTGTCAAGTTTGACAGTTGTCTAGGAAGAGTGTACCTCCCAACCAGCATGAATGTTTTCACCTGCGCCTTCTCCTCCATGAGGTTTTTGGCCCACAAAGCTTTCGAGACATAAGAACTGTTGACGGTGAATTATGTGATACTTTCCGGGAAGCCTGCTTTAGGCGTGGCCTTTTGGAGGATGATTCACAATGGGGCGCCACCATGGCAGAGGGCGTTTTGTTGAAATCTCCTAAAAGACTAAGATCGCTATTCGCTATTCTACTCCTATGGTGCAACTTGGGTGATCCGGCCTCTTTATGGTTTAGCTACAAAGATTACATGTCTGAAAATTTCCTGCGTCATGCTCAGTTGCTAAATCCATCGATGGAGGTCGGGTACAGTGACCTCATTTACAAGAGAGCGCTGCTTGAAATCGAAGATACTGTTGTCGATACGGGCGGTAGTGCGTTGGCGGTGTATGGCCTACCTTCAACAAACCGGGACGGCGCAAAGAATCTGTCTTCGGATTTGCTGCGTGAGACATCTTATACTTTTGACGAGCTTGTCCAGTACATAGTGGAGAATGAGCCAAAGCTCCTTCCAGAACAGAAATTCGCTTACAACTCCGTTGTTAATTCTGTCCGGGGTAAAGCTGGGGGTATTTTTTTCCTGGACGCTCCTGGGGGGACTGGGACAATTTTTATCACCAAATTAATATTAGCTGAGATTAGGCGAACATACGGCATTGCCTTAGCTGTGGCATCATCTGGAATTGCGGCTACTTTGTTGCCGGGCGGCAGGACAGCTCACTCCTATTTCAAGCTCCCGCTTGACTTAGCGTAGATGGAACACCCCCTTGCAACATCAGTAAGAGCGCCGATCAGGCAGAAGTATTCAAACCATGCAACCTTATCTTTTGGGACGAATGTACGATGGCCCACATAGGTGCTTTTGAGGCGCTAGATAGAACTCTGAGAGACATCACAGACTCTACGGCTCCCATGGGAGGCATAACACTTCTTCTTTCAGGGGACTTCAGGCAAATGCTTCCCGTTATTCCCAAGGGGACTAGAGCTGATGCACTACGTGCGTGTCTTAAGTCATCCGCATTGTGGCCCCTGGTGAAGACTATGAAACTTCACACTAACATGCGTGCTCTATATGCGAGGTGATATCACATCAGCAGCATGTTCTCACACCCTCCTTGCACTTGGCGAAGGCAAAACGCCCGGGGATGAAAAGGGTAATATTGCCATCGACTCACTTTGAACCGTTGTTAGTACAGCTTCTGATCTCAGGGATGAGGTGTTCCCAAATCTCCTAGCAAAATTATCAGAATATGGATTGGCTTGCCCAAAGGGTTTTCTGGCCCCGAGGAATAAAACTGTTAACCATATTAATGATCAAATGCTAAAACTCATTCCTGGGGATGGCTACGTATATAAGTTTATCGATAGAACTCCTTTATCGATAGAACTCCTTTATATATATATATATATATATATATATATATATATATATATATATATATATATATATATATATATATATATATATATAAATATGCTTAATATGTCTATGTGTGTGTGGGGTGTCTGGGGGTGTGGGTCTCTGTATGTGTGTGTGTGTGTGTATAGTAAGTACATAACAATGTTATGAGATACCTTCTTGGCAATTGACACCAATATAACCTTCAGAACATCCATCTGAACATGTTCCATTTCGCTTGTCACAGTTAATATTGTTGATACCATGGCAGGTCCCATTACAAGCAACTACAAACTTTCCTAATCGGCATTCTGAAACTATCACTATATGTGATAATGTTGCATATTTCATTAATTACATGCCGATATCAATGATACAATTTTATACAAGATTTTAAGATTAAAGTGATCTTGTAATAAACAAATGAACTTGTATATTTATTGAATATTACATCGATGCTCTAGGAAATAAATATTTTCAGTTCAGTTAAATGCAATGTTAATAACATTATGAAAGAAACAAACAATATTATTAAAAAAATAATATATATAATCCTTCCAAATGTTACCATATTTTATCAGCTCCTACGATATGTATTTGCGATATCATACATTTCAATAAACACACACGCACACACTCACACACATATATATATATAATATATAGTGTATATGTATAAATGCATATTTACACACACACATACAGACTTTCAAACGTACCTACATAATACCTACATACATACATACATACATACACTGAAAACGTGTTCTGTTGTGGAGATCAGCTGCCCACCTGATGTAAACGTTGTCAGAAAAGTACAGAAGAAGGAGGACATCTACGGACCATTGATGAGGAGTTTACAAATCCATATCCAAGATACACCTTTTGCTTCATACCCATTATTATTGGAGCTACGGGTTATATACCAACCCGCTTGGACCAAAGTAGGACTGAACTTGGATTTGCGGACAAAGAGCGCAGCTCCCCAATTCATAGTCTACAAATGGTTGCGATAGCTGGTACCTTCAACATTTGCAAAACATTCTTGCGATTCAAGGGATGACAATTTCTTTTCTCTTACAACCTTGACATCAGGAATGTGGCCGGTCAAATAAATATACTCGAAATTAATAGAAAGAGATAACATACCTATATGCATACATACATAATACATACATACATACATATATATGTAATATTAGTATTAATATTATAGTTACCATATTAATGTTATACTGATTCACTGAATTATCTATACTATTGGAAAAACTACGGTAATTTCCCACTAAACAAAACAGGTCGGAAGTAACAATATACCGCCATATAATGCTGAGTATTGGGAATAATTAGATTTTTAAAATTACCGCGTATCAAGTCACAGTGTGAAGGAATGTTGTTTACTAATAAAAAAACTAATAAACTTGAATTACACCTCAGAATTTGATGGGTCGACATATGCAGTGGATCAACGATTACACCAGCATATCCGGTATCTCTCTCTCTCTCTCTCTCTCTCTCTCTCTCTCTCTCTCTCTCTCTCTCTCTCTCTATATATATATATATATATATATATATATATATATATATATATATATATATATATATATATGTATGTGTGTGTGTATATATATATATATATATATATATATATATATATATAAAATATGTTAAATATGTATATTTGTGTATGGGGTCTGAGGTTGTCTGTATGTGTGTGTGTGTATAGTAGGAACCCAACCATTTTATGAGATGCGTTCTAGGCAATTGACACCAGTATAACCTTCAGAACATCCTTCTAAACATCTCCCATTTCGCTTGTCACAGTTAATATTGTTGATACAATGGCATGGGTTGATACAATGGCATGGGTTGTTATTTCACTGAGGAACTGGAATCATATCAATTTAGACAAACGAATTTCAGCGTCAAAGGACATCCTCTGTTCCCATTGGTCAGTTGTGAGAACATTCCTCAGTCAAAAGTCTATAGAAATTCGTTCTGAGGCGAGGCCATCTGTAGTGGTTGTTTTTGTTTTTGATAAGTTCATCTGACCTCTACGCTTATGTTGGTAGTGGTAGTGGTGCTGGAGTCAGCTTAATTCAAGCTGCTGCTGATTTTAGAAGGATCTGTGAGCGTGTGTTGGCATCCTTTCTGCCACCATTTCTCGTGGTGTTGGTGTTTGGGGTGGGGGATTAGGCCGAGCATATGAAGAAAAAAAAGGTAATAAAATGAAGAAAATAGAAAATAAATGAAAAATAAAAAAATGAAGATTCAAATAAAATGTGTCTGTGTTATAACCAATCTCAAAGTTAGAAAGATGTTGGCCGAATTAGAAAGGCTGTGTCAGAATCAATCTCTAGGCTATCGTGGTGTCTGCTCAGCCTGGATGGGTCCCTATGGCTTGAGGGGAGTTCCCAACCTATAGTGTTCGTTACTATCCATATATCTTGAGGGAGGTCCGGCCCAGAAGTGTCTACATGTTCTGGAGAAGTCCCTATAGCTTGAGAGAAGTTCATATCTCAGTGTGTTGTTACTATCCATATAGCTTGAGGAAGGTCCCCGCCCTGAGGTGTCTACATGTCCCGAAGAAATCGGTTCTGAGGTTTATCAGGCGGCTTCCACCTCTTAGTATCTCGAGGGTCTCGCTCAGTCATGGTTTGCATATGCCAGATCCCCCTTTATCGGCTGGTACTTTCCTTATTATGCACCAGGCCAGAGTGTACGGGGTCCTGTCCAGCTTAAGCTTCCAGATCAGGTCGGAAAGAGCCGTACTTTTCCTTTTGACCTCCTTATTGAAATAATGGCGATGGTTATACCAACGGTCTTTAAAGCTCGTTGATGTGGCTCCTATGTAAAGGTGTTCGGAGTTGTGTTTTTTGTTCTACATCCGTATATTAGGTTCTTCCTAAGGCATTCATTATTAAGGGAGCATGATTCGGGGTTTCTGCAGTTGCAGAGAGTGATCGAAATATGTGTGTATAGTGTGGGATTCTCGTTACGTATTACATGGTGGTCTTCCCCCGGGCCCGGTGGGGGTTTCCAGGGTCTGTTTGAGTTTTGTGGGTGGGCACTGGGTCCACCCTTCTCTCCTTCCTCATGGTTCTGCTGGGTGCTTATATTGCCAGCTTCTGGTTGTGTGTGGTTTTTAAGCCTACTCCTGTTGATACTAGCTATGTTTCTCGTGGTGGAATACGAGAGCCTCGCAGTGTGTCTGTTGAAGATCTTGTGGTATGTATGGTCCCTCTGGAAGCATTTATCAAGCGCTCCGAAGAATGATCGGGCCAATCTGTTTTTTAGGGCCGCTGAGTAGGATGGGTTGTACCACGTGCTTTTTCTGCGTCTACCCCTATATGGGTGGGTTGAGGGCGTCGTGAGTTGGAGAGTTTGGGGGCTGCTAGTCCACGCTGGGAGATCAAAAATGAGATGGTGCCCGTTAACCCCCCCACGTGTCCTGCAGTTGGGGTCGCGGGCCCGTGGTGGTTAGTATCAACCCTGAGACTGCTACTCGTATTGGGTTTCTTTGCATGGTTAAGCGTACTTGTCACCATCGCCCATGTGGTGGTGTCGGGCTCATGGTGCTTATTTGTTTCTATTTCTGCCTGCTTTGATAGGGTTCGCCCCCTCCCGGACAACGCGGGTGGGAATGTCAGTTCGGCCATCCACATCCCAGCGCCTCGGACTATATGTTATATTTTGGCCATGTGCCGCCTTATTTAGAGCTGCGTTGTAATATTCCGCGTTGCTATCGAAGATTTCCTTATTTGCGGACAGGCTGGAGATCCTGTCCGAGACACTCTTCACCACGGCCTTGGTTATGGATCTAGGGTGGTATGACTTGGTGTTAACATACACACGTTTCTAGTTGGGCTTGTGGTAGGGGTAGTATTGCTCGGTGTTCAGGTTTAGGGTGGTGACTAGGAAGTTAACTACCTTTCTATTTTGGTCTAGTTCGATACTGAGCCCCTGGTTCTTAAAGAAATGGCGAATACGCTCTTCATTCTCTCTACCATAGTGGTGCTGTAGTCATATACTGTGAAGAGAGCATCGTCACGATATAATCCGCCGCCCAGGCAGGGGATTTCATCTTTTATCTGCTTCAGCAGGAAGACCCCAATCAGGTCCGTTACCTGTGCTGAGTCCCTGGAGCTCATCGTTATGTCAAAGTTATTTGGCCAATCACTCCTGGTCCAAAGGTCTCCATCGAAACGGATTAAGTTCTTTCGTGCAGCGTGGATGATGCTCATATTCACTCTGGTTAGGTCCGTATAGGACATCGCTAAACATAGGGCCTTATTGAGTACTATGGGTGAGATTGAGGAGTAGTAGCCTGCGATATCCAGTTGGTTGAAGCTGGTCCTACTTTTCTCAGATAGTATCTTAAACCATTCTATTACTTCTCCCGTGCATGACTATTGTTGTAATCTAGTTTTTTTCCGAAGCTTGGGCAAAATCCTATGTAGTATGCTTTTACTGACGATCCCTAGGTCTCATCTGGAGGAGGCTATTAGTCTAACAAAGAGTTCGGACTCAAAGTTTGGCTTCTGATCTTTAAGGGTAATACGCGTCTCCATTCGTTGATATGGGGCCGTCCTGTCCTCTTTGCCGAGTCCGGATATAATACTGTAAGCTGTGGCGTTGATCTCATCCAGGGTAAATCCAGGTGTTTTTTTGTAGCACTTCCTCAGTTCCCTGAGAATTATCTTATTATACAGTTCAATGTCCATGTTGTAGAGGTTGTTGGTTTTGTCAGCATTGGCAAGTATTCTAGTTTTCTCTTTAAGTATTGTAATCCGGTTTCCCAGGTGTCTGATGTACTCCTGACTTCTGGGTGGGTTTCCAGAGAATTTGAGGTTGGAGATAATGTTAATCATCTCGTTTTCCAACTCCTCCATTAGTCTGTTGTTGGGAGGGTTCCTCCTTGATCTAAAAAGGTACTCCATGTTTTATGTGTTGCTAATTTTAGGCGTTCCTCTTTCAAAGTGGAACGTCTTCCATCTCATCCTACGGACGAGTGAGTCCGTACTCCTGATGAGATCACTGGTGTATTCTTGTTTGCCAGGTAGGAAGATGTCCTTCAGTGACGCCAAGGTTGCCAGTTTTTCCATAATGACTTAAGTCCACTACGATTTGAAGCGCTCAACACGGGGAGGAGCTAGATAAATTTTGAGTATATGTTGGTTGTAAAGCAACACCTCAGTATGCAGCTGGATCACTCGACGAAGTGCGCAGGTTGGTTTGGTTAAATAAACTAAAATAAATAAGCCTGAGCAGATACCACGATAGCCTCGAGATTGATTCTGCCACAGCCTTTCTAATTTGGTCAACATCTTTCTAACTTTGAGATTGGTTATAACACACACACATTTTATTTGATTCTTCATTTTTTTTAAAAATTTATTTTCTATTTTCTTCATTTTATTGCATTTTATTTCCTCATACGCTTGGCACAATCCCCCCCCCCCACCACCATCTCTACGAGAAATGGTAGCAGGATGGATGCCAACACACGCACACACAGATCCTTCTAAAATCAGCAGCAAGACCTAGGCTGACCGCAGCACCAACATCACTACCAAAATAAGGGCAGAGATCAGGTGAACTTAACAATAGCAAAAACAAACACTACATATCGCCTCACCTGAGAAAGAATTTCTATAGACTTTTGACTGAGGAATGCTCTCAAAACTGACCAATGGGAGGAGTGGATCTTACAGATCTTTCTAACTTTGAGATTGGTTATAAAACACACATTTTATTTGATTATCTTATTTTATTCTTTCAACATCTTATTCCTTCTACCATTTTATCATTTTTTTGTTTAATTATTTGCTTATATTATCTTATTTTCATTTTCCATTTTCTTCATTTTATTGCCTTTTCTTTCTTCATATGCTTGGCAACCCCAAACGCCCACCCCATCCCCACCACGATAAATGGTGGCAGAATAGATGCCAACATACACAGAACCTTCTAAAACCAGCAGTAGCTGGAAGTAAGCTAACTCCAGCAGAAACACCACTACCAACATAAGCGTAGAGGTCAGATGTATTTAACAATAACAAAAACAACCACTACAGATTGCCTCGCCTTAGAACGAATTTCTATAGACTTTTGACTGAGGAATATTCTCACAACTGACCAATGGGAGGAGGGGATGTCTTTGACGCTGAAATTCGTTTGTTTAAATTCATATGATTCCAGTTCCTCATTGAAGTAACAACCAAACCAGGAACTGGGCATATCAGAGTATTGACAAAGTTAAACACCTCAACAACATGTGTACTCGTCTCTACCACACTAATTCGGACTGCCTGAAGATATCACAGCCAAAGATGGCTGTCCCCGAAATATATATAGCAGTAATAAACGAAGCCAAATTTTATGCAGTTGACTTATTTTATTTTATTTTATTTTATATATATATATATATATATATATATATATATATTAATAGAAACAATGAAATAAAAAAAAGAACAAGTTCCTTATATTAAAAAAAATTATACTTTTACGATCCTTTCTGGGAAGTATATGTGTGTTGGTATGTATATCATATAGATCTATGTAAAAATATTACAAATTTTTAGAGGATATACATACCTTCACATATACATGCTATCCTCATTTCTGAGGACGGCATGTATATGTGAAGGTACGTATATTTCCTCTGATAATGTGTAATATTTTGACATAGATCTGTATGATGTACCTACCAACACACATATACATCCCCAAAACGATCGTAAAATGATCGTAAAATGATGAATATTTTAATATAAGGAATTTGTTCTTTTTTTCATTACGTTGTTGTTATTAATTTATCTTGACTCTGTTTTCTTATGATATTTATCGCAAATTTTTGAATGCATATTCACTTTTCATATCTTCTATATTTGGATTACATTGAGGTTCTTCATACGTATTCGACTCTACCGTACATATATATATAGTAAGTTATTCCGGGATGAATCGGAGGTAACCACAGTAAGTAAGATACTCAATACATAGCAAAGTATAACAGTTTTAATATACATGAGATTCTACAGGAATAGAAATGTTTCATTCATTAGAAATCATCAGGCGTCTCAGATTCCTGCTGATTTCTAAAGAATGAAACAGTTCTAGTCCTGTAGAATCTCATATATATATATATATGTATATATATATATGTGTGTGGGGGATCTGTGGTGTGGGGGTTTATGTATGTATGTGTGTATGTGTATAGTAAATACGTAACCATTTTATGAGATATCTTTTTGTCAATTGACACCAGTATAACCTTCAGAACATCCATCTGAACATGAACCATTTCGCTGGTCACAGTTAATTTTTTTGATACAATGGCAGGTCCCATTACAAGCAACGCCAAACTTTCCTACTCGGCATTCTGAAAGTATCACTCTATGTGATAATGTTGCATACTTCATTAATTGCATACAGATATCAATGATACAATATTGTACAAAATTTTAAGGTTAAGGTGATCCTGTAATATACACATGAACTTGTATATTTATTGAATCTTACAACGATCCTCTATAAAATATATATGGATTTTAAGTTCAGTTAAATGCATTGTTAATAACATTATGAAACAAACAAACAATATTATTAGAAAAATAATATATATAATCCTTCCAAATTTTACCTTATTTATCTGTTCCTACAATATTTATTTGCGATATCATACATTTAAATAAACAAACACACACACACACACACATATATATAATATGTACATTATATATATGCACATAAACATACCAACTTACATACGTACATACATACATATATATGTAATATTATTATTAATATTATAGTTATAATATTAATGGTATACTGAATCACTGAATTATCTAAAATATCGGAAAAACTTCGGCAATTCCCCCCCCCCCCGAAACAAAACAGTTCGAAAGTAAAAATATTCGCCATGTAATGCTGATACACAGAGTATTCGGAATATTTAGGTTTTTAAATTAAACGCGTATCAAGTCACGGTGTGGTAGCATGTTGTTTACTGATAAAACAGTTCAGTTAAAATAGTTTGTTAAGTGAGAAATAAATTTTAAAAGTTGTACTTTATTCACATGCCTTTTTATCTTTATTTGAATGTTTTATATTTTATGCAAATAAACAACGGCAAGCACACCTACGGTTGGGGAGATGGTAATGCCTTATACCTGTGGTGTCGTCAGAACTGGCGTATATCGGACTAAACCTGAATTACACCACAAATTTTGATGTGTCGACATATGCAGTGGATCAACTAATACATTGGCCTATACGGTATATATATAAATGTATGTAAGTATATATATATATATATATATATATATATATATATATATATATATATATATATGTTGTTATACTTTGGGAGGGTCATGTTGCCAATAAGAAACACGCAAAACTGCTTTCACTCCAATTTATTATAAATTAAATTTATAAATTTAAGAATTTATAAATTTCCGGTTGGTAGGTTGGTTCCACAACCGGACGGTTGTTCATATATTGTCAAAGTTCTGTCATCAAACATTCTGTACCCTCTTCAGTGACTGGGGATTCTTTTCTTTGTTTTGTGCCTCTCCTTTGTTCTGTCCTACGCCATCTTGTTTTTGTGTGTTTTGTGTGCTTAGTTTGCGCATGTGTTACATCCGTGTGTCTGTGTGTGTTTTTATTTGTTTATTTATTTGTTTATTTATTTGTTTATTTACTTGTTACTGGTTGGTTGTTTGTTCTATGTGTGTGTGTGTGTTTTCATTTTGTCCTTAATTTTAAGTTGTCATGTTGCTATTCTAGCTATTCTGTTCATGTTTTCTATTTAATTTTGGTTGCTATTCCATTCATGTTTTCTATTTAATTTTCGTTGCTGTACAAGACCAGCAAGAAGCAGACCACCTACCATTACCTCAATGACCAAGAAAACCAACACAGAAAGATGGAACGGGTGGACCAGGGCCATACGGACCCCCGAAAACCATGATGAACTAAAGAAAATGATTGCACATGCGGTCCATGCCAGTATAAAACTAACCCTTAAGGAACATATGTTCAAATTTAATGGAAAAACATATGCTCAAGAGGAGGGAGCAGCCATTGGTGTGACATAGCTAATCTATTCATGGTATGGTGGGACAATAAACTTAAACTTAAACTTAAAGAACAATTAGAAGACAGCAACCTCTTAACCCTGATAATGTACTCACGCTACGTTGATGATATAAACATCGTAGGAAAAACACCCCACTAGAGAACATTCAGTAATTAGAGAAAAACTCGATGGAAATCATCTAGCAAATAGCTAACTCCACCCACCAGAGTATTAGAGTTACTATAGACTACCCAAGCAAACATCCCAACTATCGATTACCTGTACTAAACACAGAGCTATGGTTAAAAACAATTAATAACAAAAATAAAATCCTCCATTCCCATTATGCC
>OZ024741.1:313771836-313814336 GCA_964016885.1 Eledone cirrhosa | reverse complement strand
TAAATTTTAGAGAGGGGGAATGATATATTATAGAGAGAGGCAAGAGTGACGGAGAGAGTAAAGCTAAGAAATTATAGGGATGTGTGTAGGATACATATAAAATACTTAAACACGAGACTCAGCTTTATAATATTATAGGTGTGTGTGTGTGTGTGTCTGTAGGTGTGTGTGTGTGTAGTAAGTACGTAACAATTTTATGAAATAACGTCTTGGCTATTGACACCAATATAACCTCAGAACATCCTTCTGAACATTTTCCATTTCGCTTGTCAAAGTTAATATTGTTGATACAATGGCATGTCCCATTACAAGCAAAACCAGATTTTCCTACTCGGCTTTCTGAAACTGTCACTATATGTGATACTGTTGCATATATCATTAATTACATACAGATATCAATGATACAATTTTATACAAAATTACCAAATTACCAAATTACAAAATTATTTTATTCAAAATTACCGCGTATCAAGTGACGGTGTGGTAGCATGTTGTTTACTAATATAACAGTTCAGTTAAATCATTCTGTTAACTGAAAAATAAATTTTGCAAACTCAACATTCTGCACATGCATTTTTATTTTTCAAGTATTTAGAGTAAATTTCCATGTTTTATATTTTATGCAAATAAACAACGGCAAGCATATCCACCGCTGGGGAGATGGTAATGCCTTATACCTGGGGTGTCGTCTCAACCAGCGTATATAGGCCTCAACCTGAATTACACCACAACATTTGATGAGTCAACATATGTAGCGGATCAACTTTTACACCAGAATATACGGTATATATATATAGATGCATTTATGTATATACATATATATATATTTACTTAAATATGTTAAATATGTATGTATCTTTATATGTGTGTTTTTGTGTGTGACTGTCTGTATGTGTGAGTGTCTGTGCATAGTAAGTACGTAACAATTTTATGAGATAACTTCTTGGCTATTGACACCAATATAACCTGCAGAACATCCATCTGAACATGTTCCATTTCGCTTGTCACAGTTAATATTGTTGATACAATGGCATGTCCCATTACAAGCAACACCAAACTTTCCTACTCGGCATTCTGAAACTATCACTATATGTGATAATGTTGCATATATCATTAATTACATACAGATATCAATGATACAATTTTATACAAAATTGTACGATTAAAGTGGTTTTGTGATAAACAAATGTACTTATATATTTATTGATTACTAGCAGTAGTACCCGGCGTTGCAAGGGTTAAGGTTTTTTGGAACGCGGGCCGCCAACAGACCTAATCGTGGAAAAGGTGCATGCCTGGACAATATTTAAAGAAAATAAACCGAATACTCTGATGGCTGGATAATCTTTAAGATTTTCCTCGATGAAGCAGGAAAAATACAGGTTTTCACCTAATGCGGGCCCTAGGGGATCAAGAAAATAATTTTTTTTTGTGTGCATAAAATGCGTTGAAATTTCGGGAAAATCGGCTAGACGTAACGCCTCAAAAACGCCCTAAAGAGCAAAAAAAAAGGAGGTTTTTCACTTAATGCGGACCTTAGGCCATAAACAAGTTGGATTTTCTTTGCTCACGGTATGAAGATGAGACTGACTAATACAATTAGTTTCAAAGAAATCAGTCTGACGTAACGACTATAAAAAACCTAAAAACCTGAAAAAACTCAGTTTTTCAACTAATGCTGGCCCTAGGGATACAAAAAGTTGAATTTTATGTGCATACACTCCCTGAAACATAAGTAATACACATGTAAAGTTTTAAAAAGTCGGTTGGGTACTTCTCAAGTTTTAGGGATTCAAGATCACAGACACACACGCACACACATAGACATCCTCAGGGAAGTGACGTAATGCAAACAGTCAGACATATAAGCAGATATTATAAGGGCGCGACGTTATATGTATGTATCTATCTAAAAAGAGAAAGACTTAGTTATTATAGAGAGAGATCGCTAAATCGCTGAATACGGTTCATTGGGCATTGATAATTTTAATTTTTCTTTGCTCCGAACACTCCCTGAAACATAAGTATTATATGTGTAATGTTTGGAAACAGTCAATTGGGTGGTTCTCGAGTTTCAGGGATTCAAACGCACAAACACACAGACAGACATCCTCAGTTATATATATATAAAGTATATCGATCTTCTATAAAATATACATTGATTTTCAGTTCAGTTATATGCAATGTTAATAAGATTATGAAAGAAACAAACAATATTATTAGAAAAATAATATATATAATCCTTCCAAATCTTACCATATTTTATCAGCTCCTGTGATATGTATTTGCGATATCATACATTTAAATGAACGCACATACACACCACACACACACATGTATATATATATATATATATATATGCAAAAGTTTTATTTAAAATTGTTGGGTTACAACAAGTAAATATTTTATAACTGATATAAAGCACTTGACAAGTTTTTGGAGTAGATATACGATATTAAACAAATGGAAACTATATATATAAAACCATATGTATTTCATTATACATATTTCAGGGATACCATATTAAAAATATGGCATGCCTTCGTCAGATAAAATACAATATATAAACAGTTTTATAAATAATGTTGACGTCCCATAAATATAAGCGACCATTAAGGTAGAAAGCTGGCTTGGTAGTGAAGTGTTTATAAATATTTAGTGTTAAGCACAGTTATAAAGAAAGACGGAGAAAAAGAAGAAATGTATGTAAAGAAAAACAGAGAGAAATAGAGAGAAAGAGGGGAGAGAGAAAGAGGGGGGAGGTGAAAAAAGAGAGGCCACCGAAGGCAACAGATGAATAATAATAATTCATCATACAACTTGAGAAATTTAAGAGGGAGGGAGTACGGTAATTATTTAGTTATAGTGTTAAGCACAGTTAGAGAAGAGACGGAGAGAAAGAAAAAAATGGAGATGAATGAGAAAACAGAGAGAGAGAGAGAAAGAGAGAGAGAGAGAGAGAGAGGTGGGAGGAAAAGAAAGAGGGAGAAAACATAATAATAATTATATAGGGGGAGGTGAAAAACCAAGAGAGAAATAAGAGAGAAACATGAGGCAAAGTCAAAACGACAGATACATAAACTTCATCATATATAAAGAGAGAGGAGAAGAAAGAGCTATATCTAGAGAGAGGGATGATAGAGTTACATCTTTACGTCATGTCCTATCGATTTGAATTATCAATTCATATGAACTGGGTAATATAATGTAAATATCAATCTTCATGTATGAGACATAGATATATAATGTGTGAAAATAATTTTGCTCCATAATGACCATATGTTTAGTTTAAAACTCTGAGGTCAATGTATCAAAATCTGAGATAAATCTTCAAAAAATTACCCTATTTATAATAAACGGAGATATATAAGTATATACATACACATGCATATGCACTTTCTGAAAAAAGAAAAAGAGAAAGAGAAAGTCATGTCAAGCTCTAGTTGATAATATAGACATACACATGACTTTACGTGAACAACTCTATAATTTCTTGTTTCATAAAAAAAATTTCATGTGTTAAAAAGATTTCACTATATATATATACATAAAAAATAAACGATTAATATTCATGCCCTCACACGTATGATTATCGTTCATGTATATAATATTATGCATATCTGTAACATATACAGAACTATACCTTCACATACATATACATATATATGTATATATAAGATATCTGCGTGAGAGTTCTAGCATCTCTATGCACACATACACGCACATGAACAGATAAAATATACTCTGTAATCATTCCATATGCATATTAATACATATGGCCTTTGTATAGAGACAACCAGATATCAATATATCAGCACAGAAATATCAAAACGTTAAAATATTTTCAACACACTCTAGGGTATCTCAGGCCACAAAAAAAAAACACAGTATGCTTCATATATTTACCACAGAAATCTATCCTTCCAATTTTCCAGACAATATATTGCCAAGTTCTTTAGAAGCAATCAGAATCAAAAAGCAAATAAAAAACCAAAAATTATTTAACAAAAATCATTTAAATGATTTAGAAGACCCTGTGGTTCGACGGATGTCTTATATTTAGTATAGAAATTTATCTTGCGTAAAATTTATTTAATACATTGGGAGCATCTACATTTTAGAGTAATTTAATTACATCATTTGTTTATATTTATGAAGAAGGTTTAAAAGAAAAAGTTGAAGGAATCGAAAGATTTATCGTCAGGTTTCATACATTAATTAAATTTCTTAATTAATTATACTACATTTTAAATTTATATTTATATTTAAACATTGAGTTCAATCTATGTCTGCAGCAACTGAATAAATTGCTCCTTAGATTAAGGGAATTTTTGGATTTTAGTATAAAGAATATCTCCTCCACACAGAGATCACATGTCTCAGATGAGGAATTAAAAGGAATCCCTCTTGAGACAATATTCCAAAACATCGAATACCCAACGTTATCACGTTTAAGTTGCCAGAGTAAACTGGATAGTGAAGTTGAAGATTTTTTGTTTGGATCTGTGAAAGAATTCTTATGATTATTGAAGCGAAGTTTAAATTCTGTCGAGGTGGAACCAACATAGTTGAAAAAATTTAAGTTAGTTTTAACATTACAATTGTATATTATATTTTTAACTAAGCAATTGTTATTTAACGGACATTTAGATTTATTTCTACAGTTACAGTTGTTTAATTGAATATTGTTTCGGTTATTATTGGTATTTTGGTTAGGTTTTAAATTCCTATTATTAATTCTGTTAATATTTTGTGCTAAATTTTTGGTGGACGAGTAAGTTAATTTTATTAAGTCTATTAAAAATTGAGTGATATTTATGTGTTCTAGGGAAGCGTTTGTCAAGAGCATTAAAGAATAGTTTAGCAATGTGGGTTTTAATATTTAGTGAGAAAGGGGGGGGGGCATACCATATTATATTTCTAGTTCTATTTGTTTTCCGGCTTTTGGAATTATTGTAATGTTTTCTATTATAGTTGTTAATGTTGTTACCGTAATTAAAATTTATATTATTTTGGTTAGTTTGCTTATTATTATCGATGTACTTAATTTTATCACTATATCCTGCTCTAGCTAACGTTTATTGTAATACTGCGCTTTTTCGTCGAAAATATTTTTAATAGATGAAATTCTTGAGATTCGTTCTTGAACAGAGTACTCTATAGTATTTTTAACAGATCTGGGGTGATTAGAGTTAAAATTGACATAATTCAAGTTTTCATTTAGTTTGTGAAATGGATAGTGAAGACATGTGTTGAATTTAGTGTTACATCTAGGAAATTGACTATTCTATGGTTATTCTCTACTTCTATTTTTAGATTAAGGTTATTAAAAAATTGTATAATTTGTTTTCTTTTTCTATTTAGTTCAGAGTTATTATTTTCAATAAGTAAAAGCATGTCATCACGATATAATCCTCCGGTTACACCTGGTATTTTTCTATGCAGCGAATTAATTATAAATAGGCCCACAAGCTGAGTCAGATGATCCCATTGTTATGACGAAATTATTATCTCTATCTGCCCTAGTCCATAGTTGGTTATTAAATTCTATCAATGTTTTCCTTGCCGATAATATAATGTGCATTTCATTGCTAGTTAGGTCTGTATGTTTGAATGCATAATTTAGTGCCTTATTCAGTAGATTAGGGGTAATAGATGAATAGTAGTTAGCAATATCTAGTTGAATAAATGTATTATTATTGTTATATTTAATTTCTTTAAACCACTCAATAACATCACCAGTCCCCTTCCATAACTTTAAGTAAGGTAAATTATGTAAGTTTTTAATTTGATGTATCACTCTGTCTAGAATGTTTTTGCTAAGTTTACCCAGGTCAGATTTTGATGGTGCAATCAATCTGACTGGCAAATCATTTTCAAAATTTCTTTTGTGATCTTTCATATTGATCTTGGGTTTCCTAGGCATGAAGGGTTGTGTTTTGTTATTAATGTCTAACTCATGCATTATACAAGATGCCTCAGCATTCATTTTTTCCAGTTCGTCCTTACTTGCTACCTTGTACTTTTTCCTTAGTTCTTTCAATATAAGGCCATTATACATGTCCTTTTGCACTCCATAAAGGTTGTTGGTTTTGTCCGATTTCACCAAGACCTTCTCTGTTCTCTCCAAGCCTTCAATATTATCCTTAATGCTTCTTAGATAGTCCTGGCCTTTGAAGTTTCTCTTGAATGTGATTCCTTGGATGATAGAAATTATATCGTTTTCAAAATCCATTAATAGTTTGTAGGGGGGGGGGGGGTTAGATTTGAAAACTTTATCTAAGTGTTTAATATCGTATATATATATATATATATATATATATATATATATATATATATATATATATATATATATATAAATGCATATTTACACACAAACATACGTTGTTACATACGTACATACATACATACATACATATATACATACATATATACATACATATATATAAAATATTAGTATGAGTATTATAGTTATAATATTAATTGTATACTGATTCACTGAATTATCTAAAATATCGGAAAACTACAGTGATTTACCCACGAAATAGAACAGGCCGGAAGTAAAAATATATCGCCATGTAATGCTGATAAGGAATATTTAGCTTTTTCAAATTACCGCGTATCAAGTGACGGTGTGGGAGCATGTTGTTTACTAATAAAACAGATCAGTTAAATCATTTTGTTAACTGAAAAATATATTTTGCAAATTGTACTTTCTTCACATGCATTTTTATTTTATAACTATTTACTGTTTTTTCCATGTTTTATATTTTATGCAAATAAACAACGGGAAGCATATCTACGGCTGTGGATATGGTAGAGCCTTATACCTGGGGTGTCGTCTCAACCGGCGTATATTTGCCTAAACCTGGATTACACCTCAGAATTTGATGGGTTGACCTATGCAGCGGATCAACTATTACACCGGCATATACGTTATATATATAAATGTATTTATGTGTCTCTCTCTCTCTCTCTCCCTCTCTCATTCTCTCTCTCTCTCTCTCTCTCTCTCTCTCTCTCTCTCTCTCTCTCTCTCTCTCTCTCTCTCTCTCTCTCTCTCTCTCTCTCTCTCTCTCTCTCTCTCTCTCTCTCTCTCTCTCTCTCTCTCTCTCTCTCTCTCTCTCTCTCTCTCTCTCTATATATATATATATATATATATGTATATATATAAATATATATATATATGTGTGTGTGTATATATAATATATATATGTATATATATAAAATATTAAACAAATAATGAATAAACAATGAAAACAGTTCCTTATATTATCTAATAATATGTATATATATATATATTTTTTATATATATATATATATATATAATATTATTCAAACTATTAATAAATGCAGACGTTCACATAATCAAAATATATGTTTTATTATATATATTTCGGACGTATTGTGCTTAATTTTTCAGTACGTCCTCATCAGATAAAATACCTGAATTGATGTATGGCATACGTCAACTGAATTCATGGTCCAATTCCAGTCTTGGCAGTTATTTATTACCACCAATCTCAATATTTATATACCACAAATAATAACATGACAAACTAAATATGGTGAAGAAGAGGATGTGGAGCGAGATATAAGTATAAAAAGGGAGTAAGTATGAGAAAATATAGAAGAAATAAATATATATATATATATATATATATGAAAATAGGGAAACATCACTGTAGAGTGATCTCAATCTATTTTAAACTATATATATATGGGTAATCAATGAACCATATTTATCGTTGGTCATATATATATATATATTAAAATAACAGCTTAAAGTTTAAGCAAATAATGAAAGAATCGCTGCTTTCACACTTAACGGGATCTTCTGAAACAAAAAAATCAATCTGTGAACGCAGAAATAAATATTTAAAACAGCGATGCAACCGAATCAAGAGAGGAAGACGATACTTTGGTTCGTGGAAACTTTCCCTGGCATAGAACGGATAAACACGAAGATAATAGGTCATTAATTGGAGGGGTGAAAACAATTACACGCTAAGAAAAAACACGTTTATGGTATAAATGAAGTCATAGACTAATATTCTATTAAGTGGTTCGTGGAGACGTTCTCTGGCAATGAACGGAAAACATGAAGATAATACGTCATTATGTGGAGCGGGAAACAACTACACGCAAAGACAAAACCACGTAAATCCTATAACTGAAGTCGTAGGCTAAAATTCTATTTAGGAAACCGAATGATTCTCGGCTTCAGATTTAAGATTAAAGTAAATAAATTACAGAGGTAATTGTAATTAAATATATACATGCCCACATCCATATACGTACATACAGAAGCATACACGAAAACACTCGCAAAGGGTATGCAAATACAAGCACGTACTAAAAAAAACACGCACATATAGAACCCACGCAACGCCTTTACCCGCGCACATACGAACGTATACACCAAATACACATAAAATATATATATATATGATCACCCAGTGTAACTTATATTGGGTGTGGTTGTCTTTTAGTGTCCAGATATAAGTTGAAAGTGACGTCATATTCCTTCTTAAAGAGGTAACAAAAAAAAATATATATAAAAATATATATATGTGCGTGTGTGTTCGTGTATACATATAATTATATAAACGTATATAAATATACACATATAAATACGTATATAACGCGCACACACATACCTACATGTAAATACTCATATGTACACAGATGTACGTCAACCAAACATAAAGTACACATATACACACACCCTACATACGTACGAAACCGCATACACACACAGACGCATAGCTCACGTATACACATAACCGTATGTACATGTAGCAGTATATAATATATACGCCATAACCTATACAAGCAAATATACGTACGAGAAAGTATACGTACCTTCACAAAACATACAGGTAATATATACTTACCTATACAAATAAGTAATATTATAAACATAACATATACTTAGCTACCACATCAAGACGTAAATATCCGCGTATAGTTCATACTATCTGTTAGGGTATAATGTGGGGCTGTAATACAGAAAACTTTTGTGCAATTTATGTTTACAAGCCGAAATTGCCTCAGATTTTTTGTTTAAGATGAGGTCTGTGGCGTAGAGTATTTCCAGGGCCTCAGCGGTACAGAGGTCATATGGTCTTTTATTTCCGTTATACGATATAGACTAAGATAGGATCTCCCAGTGTAAATTATATTGGGTGTGGTTGTCTTTTAGACTCCAGATATAAGTTGAAAGTGACGTAATATATCTTCTTAAAGGGTTAAGAAAAAATGGGTATACATGTAAAGACGCTGCTTGAATCTATTGGCGGTTAACCCTATGTAGACACTACGGGACGTGGTTGTTTCAACACTGTTAGTAGAGAGACATTTCCCGGATAGCGGGCATACAACCCGATTCCTACAATTACAGTTAGTACTAGCTACAGGGTTGCACGTGTTCCGGCGGCTAGCTAATTCAGCTACATTTGAAGATGTGATGTTATGTGCAATGTTAGGAGTCGTATAGTAAGACATTTTAACGGTATTTCTATTAAAAATGTTACTATATTAATGCGCTGGAAGGAAATGCTTCATAATAAGGGAGAGAAAGGACTTGGCTAGTGGTGTGTCCACCTCCATATTATATGCTGGGTTATACCATATAAAGCGTCGGGATCTATTTTTCCTAGGTCTATTCTGGTACTCTGTATATGCTACCTTATCGACAATTCCACACCGAACGAGAGATTCATTGTAATATGTGGAATGGTCATTGAAAATATGCACGTTTGTAGATAGACGGGAAAGCCTCAAAGAAACGTTTCTTACCAGGTTCTTGGTTATGCTGGCAGAATGATTAGAATGCTTACTTATGTAATTAAGCGTATCATTCGGCTTTCTATACGGATAGTGAAAGGCATTCGACAAATTGAGGGTAACGTCGAGGAGGTGATTAACGACCGAGAGGTTGGCCTCAACCTGTATGGAGAGGTTGAATCCTTTAAAGTAGGCTGTGAGTTCTTTTCTGTTGCAAGCACTTGGGCCGCACTTTGTCATTGTCAAAAGACCGTCATCACAGTACAAACCACCGCCCACGTTGGGGAATTCTTCCTTGATAGAGAAAAGAAAGAAAAAGGACGATAATATCAATAACCTCCGCAGAATCGCTGGCGCCCATAGTCACGTCGAATGGGCTACTATAAGATGTTTTAATCCAAATAGAGTAGTCGAAATTAATCACCGACTTACGGGCATTGAGTATAACATCAACCTCGAATCCTTAACCACTGTGAGTGTTTTAGTGAAATTGATAGCTCTAAGAGGGAGTGGTAAAGTGATGGAGGAGTAGTAATTATTGATATCGAATTGGATAAAACGGCAATGTTCCTTGTTGCATATACCGTTGAACCAATCAATCACCGCGAAAGAATTGTTCCACAGTGCAAGAGGGGCCAAACTCCTAATTTCAGGTATAATTCTATATAAAATCCTTATACTAAGTCTACCTAAATCGGAATTCGTAGGCTTAATAAGCCGAAAACAGGGGTTGTTCGGGAATTTGGATTTGTGATCCTTCAGGCTAAATTGGGGAGAAATAGGGTCCAGGGGTTCAGCCCGTTCCAGGATGTTGAGATCAGAGGTGATTTTAAACCCGGCATCGTTGATTTCATTAACGACACTCCGATTCGGTTTACGGTAATCCTTACTTACAGTATTATGTAGCAGCTGATGGTAAGTACTGCGCTCCACTTGATATAGATTGCGGGTTTTGTTGGAATGGAGGTGCACGGCATTAGAATCCTTAATAGAACGAATTCTATTCTTCAAGTCCTGCAGGAAGGAACTGCTCCTATTCCGAAATTTGATACTCCATATGAGTTCCAAGACATCATTTCCAAAGGGTAGCAATGCTGGGTTACTCGGAGAGTTATTATATGTTTTAAACCAAATTTATCCTGTTTGTTGTCTGCTTTTCCCTGAGTATCAAAATAAAAGGCACGCCAACGCCACCTTTTAATGAACGCGTCTGTTTTCTGTATCAGGAGTTTAATGTATGTTTTCCTTTTGGTACGGGTATGTTCTTTGTAGAAATATTCAGATCATATTTCTGCATGATGAATATAAGTCAATAGAATGCTCAACCGAGGGAGCAAAATAGTAATAGTAATAAATTTAAAGACTAAAATCCAAAGAGGGCTCGATAAGGATAAGTAGATATCAAATATATAAGAACCGTAGAGCAAATATTTATTAAAATAACAGATTAAAGTTTAAGCAAAAATCGCTACTTTCACTCTTAACGAGATCTTCTGAAACTAAAATAATCAATCTGTGAACGCAGAAGTAAAAAAAACGTATATTTAATTTCAATTACCTCTGTAATTTAGTTACTTTATTCTTAACTATGAAACCAAGAATTATTTGGTTTCCTACAAACTAGCCAATATAAGAAAAAAAATATTTTAAAAAAATTTACTGATATAGAAATTGATCAGATCAAGCTATTAGCACAAAGTCAGCGAGAGGAAAATGAAATATGTGTCAGTGAAAACGAGGTAAATTGTACCACTTCGAATCCCAGGGTAGGGGTGGAATCACTGACAGCAGAATAAATCAAAGAAAGGATCGAAAAAGTGGAGTGAGGGCATGCTCAAGATGAAACTCAAAATGAAAACAATGACATCATAAATGATAAAGAAATGAATGAGAATGAACTTGCCAGCTTGAAGGATGAAATTATGATCGAATGGATGAAAATGAAAGAATCTGACATGGGGAACAAGACAATCTCCCTAAGATCCAGAATTCCAAAGAGAACCAAAAGATAATACACAAGAATCACATAATTCTCAAAAGCATTATCATCACAAACAAACTAAACATTACTGATCTAAATCATCTCTATTATGCATCGGCTAAAGTCACCAATCACTTATGTGGAGTAAAAATGAAAAAACAAAGGAATTCCCACAAGAAATCTACTTGGAAAGAAAACATCAATCGCCAAATAAACCTTCTCCGATCTGACATAGAAATTCTAACAAACTACAAAGTAGGTGAACATGTTAAACAAACTAATCTTAGAAAATTGAAAAGAAAGTACAGTATAAAATCAACAAGTGACATAGACATGCTGATAGAAATAATCAAGCAAAAAGTGTCGCTCAAAGCTGCTCGTATAAGGCACTTTGAAAAACGATCTAGATTCTATAGGGACAATAATATGTTCAAAAACAACCAAAGATACTTCTATAGAAAAATTGGCAAGTCAACAATAACTGCTAAATCAATACCACCCAAGGAGAATGTGCAAGAATTATGGGAAAAGATGTGGGCCGAAGAAAAAGTTCATAATATACATGCCCCATTGACAGACAGACAAATGAAATATACAGCTCACTTTGAGGAACAAACATGGGAAAATATAACAGTTGAACAGTTGCGATTCGCTCTAAGAAAAACCAGCAAATGGAAATCCCCATGAAAAGACAAAATTCCAATTTTTTGGATAAATGCCTTCAGAGTCTCATGAGCTGTAAGCCCAACTTTACAATGAAATAATTAAGGAGCCAGAACAGATATCATCATGGCTAGTTAACGGCATTACATTCCTATATCCAAAGAATGATGAGACAAACAATCCCCAAAATTACAGACCGATAACTTGCTTGACCACAATGTATAACATTTTAACATCAGTCCTAACTGAATACACATGTGACCACCTGATAACAAAACAAATGATATATTTCCCAATGAGCAGAAAGGGTGGAAACGATGCTCATATGGCTGTAAAAGAAGCTTTTCGTTAACAAAATGATACTGGAAGATTGTCATAATAGACACAAACATCTATCAATTGATAGATTATAAAAAATGAATAGATTATAAAAAAAACATTTGATAGTTTGCCTCACGGTTAGCTTGAAAAATGTTTAGAGATTTTCAAAATATCTCCCGTTGTCAGGTGGTTCCGGTCCTTCAGTATGAAGACATGGAAGACGACACTCCTTTTGAATAGGGAAAAAAAATCACTGCAAGCTGAAGATGCTAATATTAATTTTGGAATTTTTCAGGGTGACTCTTTATCACCGCTTTTATTCTACATCGCACTTATACCATTAAGTGAAATGCTCAATGAAACACATCATTCATATAAAGTCTATGACAAAACCATTAATCACTTGTTCAACATTGATGACCTGAAACTATTTGCAAAAAATGATGAACAATTGCAAGGGCTATTATCCACTGTGGAGCAGTTCAGTGATGACATTAAAATGGAGTTTGGACTAGATAAATGCGCCAAAGCCACGTTCAGCAGAGGAAAAATGCTGACGAGTTCAGACATTAATCTTGATCGGGGGAATGTGATAAGAGAACTTGATCAAGAGGAAACTTACAAATATCTACGTGTTTGTGAAGGAGACGGAAACAAGCACTCGACATTGAGGGAAAGGATAAGGAAGGAATGTTACCGCAGAGTAAGAGCAATCTTAAGAACGGAATTGAATGCAAGGAATAGGATCGATGCCATAAACACGCTTGCCATACCAGTAGTAACCTACAGTTACAATGTCATCCCTCCACCCGAAGCTGACGGCCATGTTCAATGACTGCTTGGTGTCGGGTGAGGTGCCAGAGTGGTTGACAAAAGGTACCACAGTTCTGATAATGAAAGACCGAATCAAGGGTAATGATGTTACCAACTATAGACCGATCACATGTCTCTCCGTAGTGTGGAAACTGTTGACGAGCATTGTGTCTGAGGAAATCTACCATCACCTCCACACATACAACTTGTTACCGGACGATCAGAAAGGATGCCGAAAGAAGTCACGTGGTACAAAGGACCAGTTACTTATTGATAAGATGGTAATGGGGAATTGCAGGAGGAGACACACTGATCTTGCCATGGGATGGATAGACTACAGAAGGGCATTTGACATGGTGCCTCATTCTTGGATCACCAAAAGCCTGGAGATCTTCAGGGTGGCAGATAACATCAGACAGTTGCTGGGCAGGAGTATGGGGTCCTGGGAGACAGAGTTGACATCAACTGGAGTATCCTTGGGAAGCGTGAAGATCAAGAGAGGTATCTTCCAGGGAAATAGCCTGTCCTCTCTGTTGTTAGTCCTTGCCCTGATGCCCTTGACCATTATGCTGCGAAAAGTGAGAGTAGGATACAAGTTGGGAAAGGGATAGGTTACCACCAATCACCTCCTCTTCATGGACGATCTTAAGCTCTTCGGGAAAAGTGAGAAGGATTTGGATGTGCTTGTTGACACTGTCCGTATTTTCAGCAGTGATATATGTATGCAGTTTGGTATTAGTAAATGTGGAGTCATTGTGATGCGGAGGGGTAGGTTGAGCAGAAGTAACGGGATCCAGATACCAACAGGTGAGATGATAAAGGAAATTGACTCTGGGGAATGATACAAGTATTTGGGCGTTCTGGAGGCTGATGGCATAAAGAACAAAAAAATGAAGGAATTGTTAAGAACTGAATACATTCAGAGAGTAAGGAGCGTATTGAAGTCACATCTGAACAGCAGAAATGCCATAAGCGCAGTAAATTCCCGAGCTGTGTCTATTATTAGGTACAGTGCGGGAATTCTGAGATGGAATGTTGCTGAACAAAAAGAAATGGATAGGAAGACTAGGAAGCTATTGACTATCTACAACATGTTCCACAAGAGGAGTGATGTCGATAGACTCTACCTAAGGAGATCTGAGGGTGGAAGAGGTCTTATCAGCATAGAGGACTGTGTTCAGATGGAGAAAAACGACCTATACAAATACGTGACCTATAGTAAGGAGCCAATGCTCAGAACTGTACTGAAGGAGGGGACAGTAGGCCAGGGGATGTCCAAGGAGGAAATAACATCAAGGAGCAAGCGCAGCCTTAAGGGAAAATCACTTCATAGTACCTTCTTTGAGAAAACTCAATTTAGAGATCCACAGACATGGAACTGGTTGAGAAGAGGAGACCTCAAAAAGGCTACAGAAGGAATGCTAATGGCTGCGCAGGAGCAGGCCCTCAAAACGAAGTGGTTGAAGCACCATATTTACAAGGAGGAGGCTAGCCCACTGTGCAGGATCTGTGGAGAGAGAGAGGACTGTGGCTCACATTGTGTCCGAGTGTAAACACCTAGACCAGACCCACTATAAGGGCTGGAGACACGATGTGATGGGCAGGGTGATACACTGGCACCTGTGCAAAGTAAACAGTTTACCACATTCTGAGAAATGGTATGTGCATATGCCAGAGGCGGTGATGAAGAACAATCAGGTGAAGGTGCTGTGGGATTTTAGGATACAGACGGACAAAACACTGGAACACAATAGACCTGACCTGGTGGTTATGGACAAAGAAAAAAGATCGCGTCTGATTGTGGATGTGGCCTGCCCTTTCAACACGAGAGTGCAAGAGAAGGAGAGAGAGAAAATTAACCGATACCAGGACCTAAAGTGGGAGGTGAAAAGGATTTGGAACTGCCATGAAGTCAAAGTGATCCCGATCGTCATAGGCGCACTGGGGACTATCTCCAAAAGTTTCCAGGGATGGTTAAAGAAAATCGGCCCCTTCACGCTTTTTGGAACGCTTCAAAAGGCATGCTTGCTTGGAACAGCAACAGCCCTCCGATACGTCCTGAATATCTGAGGCTGCAGGTAGTGGCTTGATATTCATTCCAACGGACTTTCCAGTTAACCAACATCAATGACTGAGATTCAAGGAATAACAACAATAATAATAATAATAATAATAATAATAATAACTTACACATATCTAGGTGTTTGTGAAGGAGACGGAATCAAGCACTCGACATTGAGGGAAAGGATAAGGAAGGAATGTTACCGCAGAGTAAGAGCAATCTTAAGAACGGAATTGAATGCAAGGAATAGGATCGATGCCATAAACACGCTTGCCATACCAGTAGTAACCTACAGTTACAATGTCATCAACTGGTCAAGCACAGAGATCCGTAGGCTCGATACAAAAATACGAAAATTCTTAACCATGCACAGAATGCATCACCCGAAAGGCAGATATAGATAGAATATATCTCCCTAGGAAAGAAGGAGGACGTGGGTTAATCCAGTTAGACATTGCGTTGAAAACTGCAACAATTGGATTATCTATATATCTAAGTGAATCACATGATTGGATGATCAAACTCGTTTTGAAACACGAAAGCATCAAAAGATCATATTTCATTACAAAAGATGCACAGAGATACAGTAATGGACTACAAATTTCAGAAGTCCCATTTACTGCTGAAATGGAAAACACAGAAAAAGCAAAGCAGGTAAAAGTAACTACAAAGAAAGAACTGCTACAGAAACTGGCTAAGAAATGGCAAGAAAAGCCTCTGTATGGAAAATACCCAGAGCGAGCTAACAATCCTGATGTTGACAAAACTTTAACCCATCAGTGGTTGGCTTCCTCTGGACTGAAATCGGAGACTGAAGGACTGATTATATCGGCACAAGATCAGTGTCTGCCAACAAAAAATTACCAAGCGAACATAATAAAAAAATGGGTGCAGCCCATTATGCCGTGTATGCAAAAAACAACCAGAGACCATTGACCATATAATTTCAATGTGCAGTCCTATAGCTCCAACCGAATACCTAAACAGGCATGACAGAGCTGCACAATACATACATTGGATAATGTGTAAGCATTTTGACCTGCCCCATCAAAAGAATTGGTGGGAGCATCAACCACCTCCCATACTTGAAAAAGAACACATCTCAATCTTGTGGAACTTTAGCATCCAAACAGACCGAAAAATAGATGCAAACAGACCTGATATAATATTGAAAGTCTTTCAAAAGAGGGTATGCCTGCTAATTGATATGTCTGTTCCAATAGACAAGAATGTATCTATACAAACATTTGAAAAATTGAACAAGTATAAGGACCTGGAGATAGAAATTGGAAAAATGTGGAAATTGAGAACTAAAACAATACCAGTGGTTGTAGGCGCTCTGGGAATGATACCTAAGGGGTCTAATGATGACATATCGCAAATCCCAGGAAACCCGCGTATAGGAGAAATACAAAAGATAGTATTAATGGGAACTGCCCATATACTAAGGAAGATTCTGTCAATATAAGTACATCACAAGTCTAAACACTAAAGATGCATGTGTGAATATGTATGTTCTTTCTTGAACATGGCGGACCTTGTTGTCTCTTGAGGTCACTGGTTGTGACTTGGTGATAACTCGTATGAACATAAAGCAAGATAAATGCAATTGTAATAATAATAATAATAATAATACTGATATAATACTGAAGGATTTTAAAAAGAAGGTATTCCTGCTCATTGATATGTCCGTTCCAATAGGCAAGAATGTATCGATAAAAACATTTGAAAAATTGAGCAAGTATAAGCACCTGAAGATCGAAATTGGAAAAATTTGGAAATTGAGAACTAAAGCAATACCAGTGGTTGTAGGCACTCTAGGAATGATACCTAAGGGGTCAAATGATTACTTATCGTAAATCTCAGGAAGGCCGCGTATAGGAGAAATACAAATAGGAGAAAGATAGTACTAATGGGAACTGCCCATATACTAAGGAAAATACCTTCATAGTACCCTCTTTGAGAAAACTGAATTTAGAGATCCACAGACATGGAACTGGTTGATAAGAGGAGACCTCAAAAAGGCTACAGAAGGAATGTTAATGGCTGCGCAGGAGCCGGCCCTCAAAACGAAGTGGTTGAAACACCATATTTACAAGGAGGAGGCTAGCCCACTGTGCAGGATCTGTGGAGAGAGAGAGGAGACTGTGGCTCACATTGTATCCGAGTGTAAACACCTAGCCCAGACCCACTATAAGGGCTGGAGACATGATGTGATGGGCAGGGTGATCCACTGGCACCAGTTCAACGTAAACAATTTACCACATTCTGAGAAGTGGTATGAGCATAGGCCAGAGACGGTGATGGAGAACGATCAGGTTAAGGTGCTATGGGATTTTAGGATACAGGCGGACAAGAACCTGGAACACAATAGACCTGAGCTGGTAGTTTTGGACAAAGAAAAAAGATCGTGTCTGATTGTGGATGTGGCCTGCCCATTCGACACGAGAGTGCAAGAGAAGGAGAGGGAGAAAATTAACCGATACCAGGACTTAAAGTGGGAGGTAAAAAGGATTTGGAAATGCCATGAAGTTAAAGTGATCCCGATTGTCATATCCGCACTGGGGACTATCTCCAAAAGGTTCCAGGGATGTTTAAAGAAAATCGGCCCCTTCACGCTTTTTGGAACGCTTCAAAAGGCATGCTTGCTGGAAACAGCAAGAACCCTCCGATACGTCCTGAATATCTGAGGCTGCAGGTAGTGGCTTGATATTCATTCCAACGGACTTTCCAGTTAACCAACATCAATGACTGAGATTCAAGGAATAATAATAATAATAATAATAATAATAATAATAATAATAATTGGTATGAGCATAATCCAGAGGCGGTGATAGAAAACGATCAGGTGAAGGAGGTGAAGGTGCTGTGGGATTTTAGGATACAGACGGACAAGAAACTCGAACACAATAGACCTGACCTGGTGGTTTTGGACAAAGAAAAAAGATCGTGCCTGATTGTGGATGTGGCCTGCCCATTCGACACGAGAGTCCAATAGAAGGAGAGGGAGAAAATTAACCGATACCAGGACTTAAAGTGGGAGGTAAAAAGGATCTGGAAATGCCACGAAGTCAAAGTGATCCCGATTGTCATAGGCGCACTAGGGACTATCTCAAAAGGTTTCAAGGGATGGTTAAAGAAAATTGGCCCCTTCACGCTTTTTGGAACGCTTCAAAAGGCATGCTTGCTGGGAACAGCAAGAACCCTCCGATACGTCCTGAATATCTGAGGCTGCAGGTAGTGGCTTAATATTCATTTCAACAAACTTTCCAGTTAACTAACATCAATGACTGAGACTCAAAGAGTAATAACAATAATAATAATAATAATAATAATAATTGTTTCTATTTTAGGCACAAGGCCAGCAATTACCCAGTATATTACTGGTACTTTATTTTATCGACCCCGTAAGGAGGAAAAGCAAAGTCAACCTCGGCGGGATTTGAACCCATTATTAATAATAATAATAATAATAATGCTCAGAACTGTACTGAAGGAGGGGACAATAGGCCTGGGGATGTCCAAGGAGGAAATAATATCAAGGAGAAAGAGCAGCCTTCAGGAAAAATCCCTTCATAGTACCTTCTTTGAGAAAACTGAATTTAGAGATCCACAGACATGGAACTGGTTGAAAAGAGGAGACCTTAAAAAGGCTACAGAAGGAATGTTAATGGCTGCGCAGGAGCAGGCCCTCAAAACGAAGTGGTTGAAACACCACATTTACAAGGAGGAGGCTAACCCACTGTGCAGGATCTGTGGAGAGAGAGAGGAGACTGTGGCTCACATTGTATCCGAGTGTAAACACCTAGCCCAGACTCACTATAAGGGCTGGAGACATGATGTGATGGGCAGGGTGATCCACTGGCACCTATGCAAAGTAAACAATTTACCACATTCTGAGAAGTGGTATGAGCATAAGCCAGAGGCGGTGATAGAAAACGATCAGGTTAAGGTGCTGTGGGATTATAGGATACAGACGGACAAGAAACTGGAACACAATAGACCTGACCTGGTGGTTTTGGACAAAGAAAAAAGATCGTGCCTGATTGTGGATGTGGCCTGCCCATTCGACACGAGAGTGCAAGAGAAGGAGAGGGAGAAAATTAACCGATACCAGGACTTAAAGTGGGAGGTAAAAAGGGTTTGGAAATGCCATGAAGTGAAGGTGATCCCGATTGTCATAGGTGCACTAGGGACTATCTCAAAGAGTTTGCAGGGATGGTTAAAGAAAATTGGACCCTTCACGCTTTTCGGAACGCTTCAAAATGCATGCTTGCTGGGAACAGCAACAACGTTCCAATACGTCCTGAATATCTGAGGCTGCAGGTAGTAGCTTGATATTCATCTCAACAAACGTTCCAGTTAACTAACATCAATGACTGAAACTCAAAGAGTAATAACAATGATAATAAATATAATAATAATAATAATAATAATAATAATAATAATAATAATAATAATAATAAGATAAGGGAAGAAGACGCACGTGGTGGATAGAAAGTCATGAAATCGCTCCCGTAAATATTTGATTTTTACCATATTTAAATCAATTGTGAAATAACAATTCTTAGTACAAATGATACATAAAGCATCCGACTCAAGTTTCAGAAAAATTCGGATCCATAATATATTGTTATATCGCTCAAATATTCAATTTTGTATTATACATTTTATATTCAAAAAAGAAAATGGTTATAAATGGAAGAAAACCACCTGTCTAAACTATATAGAACAGCCAAATAACAGCAATTTCACCAACACCAGAAACTAGATACACCACCTACCCCATCACCCCTCTGTGTACACTAAATACAACACCAATCCCAGCATAATAATAATAATTACTATTATTATTGTCTCAAGTTTTAACAAAATATTTAAACCAATATTAAATAAATATGTCAACACATATATTAAACATACACGACAAACGCATAGATACACATCAAGCAAAACTACAGTCTATTCAACAACACTCAGTAACGACAACGCCATCACTATAGTCACCGCCGCCACCACTCCATCCATCATTGCAACCACTATCCCATCACCGCCGCCACCACTCCTTCATTGCTACCACCACTATCCCCCCATTACCTTCTGTTAACTTAAGAAAGGGGAAGGTGGCGGTATCACTAGACAAGGGAGAGGCTAGCAAAAGATATAAAAAGATTGACTTAGTGACCCGGCCACCGGCCAAACGGGAACGACTATGGCACTGCTGGCTCATCCCTTCCCCACTAACAATAGAAAAAGCCCCAGCACCACCACCGACATAGCCAACAACAATAACAGGCAACTTCAGCAAAAAGTATATTATATTATTAATAATTTCATTCTTAAGCCACGCAATGCTCACATTAAGGAACCACTCATGATAATAACAATTTAAAAAAACAACAAAAAATAAAACCCCGTGACCAAGAAATACCGGGATGATGGCCGAGAATAGCCGTCTCGCTAGGGGAGGCCGACCCCTCTAGTCTTGGTTGACACTCGTTCTAGAAGTGGTAACACGAAATGATTACCCCTTGGCGGATAATGATAAAACGCGACAAAATAAAGTAAATGTCTAATGATAAAATCTCATACCGGATCGGCCATCACCAGGGTCAAAAAGGGCCGCCTCCCTCAGAGAGGAACCAGACTGGGGTCGAAAAATCAGCTAATGGTTCAAACCTTCCCATCACTTCGGAGCTGGAGACCTCCCATAAACGGAATACTCCGACTGTTGGCTCTCCATGCTCACCACCAAGAAATCCAAAGAAAAAGAGAAAACAATGGTCAAGGGAAGATAATAAAGAAGTCCTTGAGGCTTTCTACACTGCCATGTACTACCCATCAAATACATCGAATACAGAACAGACATATATCAACTGGAAAACGAAACATCCCGAAAACAGAGGCTATATTGACAGTAACAAACTAGCCAATATACGAAGAAATATTGTAAAAAAAAGTTACTAACTGATATAGAAATTGATCACATCAAGCTATTAGCACAAAGTCAGCGAAGGGAAAATGAAACATGTGTCAGTGAAAACGAGGTAAATTGTAACACTTCGAATCCCAGGGTTGAGGTTGAATCACTGACAAACAGAACACATTAAAGAAAGGATCAAAAAAGTGGAGTGAGGGCATGCTCAAGATGAAACTCCAAATGAAAACAATGAGATCGTAAATGATAAAGAAATGAATGAGAATGAAGTTGCCAACTTGAAGGATGAAATTATGATCGAATGGATGAAAATGAAAGAATCTGACATGGGGCAACGAGACACCCTCCCTAAGATCCAGAACTCCAAACAGAACCAAAAGATAATACACAAGACTAACATACTTCTCAAAAACATTATCATCACAAACAAACTAACTAAACATTACTGATTTAAATCATCTCTACTATGCATCGGCTAAAGTCACCAATCACTTATGTGGAGTAAAAATGAAAAAACAAAGGAATTCCCACAACAAATCTACTTGGCAAGAGAACATCAATCGCCAAATAAACCTTCTCCGATCTGACATAGAAATTTTAACAAACTATAAAGTAGGTGAACATGTTAAACAAACTCATCTTAGAAAATTGAAAAGAAAGTACAGTATAAAATCAACAAGTGACATAGACATGCTGATAGAAATAATCAAGCAAAAAGTGTCGGCCAAAGCTGCTCGTATAAGGCGCTTTGAAAAACGATCTAGATTCTATAAGGACAATAATATGTTCAAAAACAACTGAAGAAACTTCTCCAGAAAAATTGGTAAGTCAACAATAACTGCTAAATAAATACAACCCAAGCAGGAAGTGCAAGAATTCTGGAAAAAGATGTGGGCCGAAGAAAACATTCATAATATACATGCCCCATAATATACATGCCCCATGGATAGACAGACAAATGAAAGATACAGCTCACCTTGAGGAACAAATATGGGAAAATATAACAGTTGAACAGTTGCGTTTGGCTCTAAGAAAAACCAGCAAATGGAAATCCCCAGGAAAAGACTAAAGACAACATTTTTGGATGAATACCTTCACAGAGTCTCATGAGCTGTTAGCCCAACTTTACAATGAAATAGTTAAGGAGCCAGAAAAGATACCATCATGGCTAGTTAACGGCATTACATTCCTGCTTCCGAATAATGATGAGACAAACAATCCCCAACATTACAAACCGATAACTTGCTTGACCACAATGTATAACATTTTAACATCAGTCCTAACTGAATATACATATGACCACCTGATAACAAATTACCTATTTCCCATTGAGCAGAAAGGGTGTAAACGAGGCTCATAAAGCTGTAAGGATCAGCTTTTGGTTAACAAAATGATACTGGAAGATTGTCAGAATAGACACAAAAATCTATCAATTGCTTGGATAGATTATAAAAAAAGCATTCGATAGTTTCCCACACAGTTGGATTGAAACATGTTTAGAGATTTTCAAAATATCTCCCGTTGTCAGGAGGTTTTTGTCATTCAGTATGAAGACATGGAAAACGACACTCCTTTTGAATAGTGAAACAAAATCACTGGAAGCTGGAGAAGTTAATATTAATTGTGGAATTTTTCAGGGTGACTCTTTATCACCGCTTTTATTTTGCATCACACTTATACCATTAAGTAAAATTCTCAATGAAACAAAGCATGGCTATAAAGTCTATGACAAAACCATTAATCACTTGTTCTACATGGATGACATGAAACTATTTGTAAAAAATGATGAACAATTGCAAGGGCTATTATCCACTGTGGAGCAGTTCAGTGATGACATTAAAATGGAGTTTGGACTAGATAAATGCGCCAAAGCCACGTTCAGCAGAGGAAAAATGCTGAAGAGTTCAGACATTAATCTTGATCGGGGGAATGTGATAAGAGAACTTGATCAAGAGGAAACTTACAAATATCTACGTGTTTGTGAAGGAGACGGAAACAAGCACTCGACATTGAGGGAAAGGATAAGGAAGGAATGTTACCGCAGAGTAAGAGCAATCTTAAGAACGGAATTGAATGCAAGGAATAGGATCGATGCCATAAACACGCTTGCCATACCAGTAGTAACCTACAGTTACAATGTCATCAACTGTTCAAGCACAGAGATCCGTAGGCTCGATACAAAAATTAGAAAATTCTTAACCATGCACAGAATGCATCACCCAAGGCAGATACAGATAGAATATATCTCCCTAGGAAAGAAGGAGGACGTGCGTTAATCCAGTTAGACATTGCGTTGAACACTGCAACATTTGGATTATCTACATATCTAAGGGAAGCACATGATTGGATGATCAAACTCTTTTTGAAACACGAAAGCATCAAAAGATCATACTCCATTACAAAAGATGCACAAATATACAGTAATGGACTATACATTTCACAAGTCCCATTTACTGCTGAAATGGAAAACACAGAAAAATTAAAGCAGGTAAAAGTAACTGCAAAGAAAGAACTGCTACAGAAACTGGCTAAGAAATGGCAAGAAAAGCCTCTGTATGGAAAATACCCAGACCGAGCTAACAATCCTGATGTTGACAAAACTTTAACCCATCAGTGGTTGGCATCCTCTGGACTGAAATCGTAGACTGAAGGACTGATTATATCAGCACAAGATCAGTGTCTGCCAACAAAAAATTACCAAGCCAACATAATAAAAAATGGATGCAGCCCATTATGCCGTGTATGTAAAAAACAACCAGAGACCATTGACCATATAATTTCAATGTGCAGTCCTATAGCTCCAACCGAATACCTAAACAGGCATGACAAAGCTGCACAATACGTACATTGGGTAATGCGTAAGCATTTTGACCTGCCCCATCAAAAAAATTGGTGGGAGCATCAACCACCTCCCATACTTGAAAAAGATCACATCGCAATCTTGTGGAACTTTAGCATCCAAACAGACCGAAAAATAGATGCAAATAGACCTGATATAATATTGAAGGACTTTAAAAAGAGGGTATTCCTGCTAATTGATATGTCCGTTCCAATAGACAAGAATGTATCTATAAAAACATTTGAAAAATTGAGCAGGTATAAGGACCTGGAGATAGAAATTTGAAAACTGTGGAAATTGAGAAATAAAACAATACCAGTGGTTGTGGGCGCTCTAGGAATGATACCTAAGGGGTCTAATGATTAATTATCGCAAATCCCAGGAAACCCGCTTATAGGAGAAATACAAAAGATAGTACTAATGGGAACTGCCCATATACTAAGGAAGATTCTGTCAATATAAGTACATCACAAGTCTTAACACCTAAATATGCATGTGTGAGTATGTATGTTCTTTGTTGAACATGGCGGACCTTGTTGTCTATTGAGGTCACTGGTTGTGACTTGGTGATAACTCGTATGAACATAAAGCAAGATAAATGCAGCTGTAATAATAATAATAATAATAATAATAATAATAATAATAATAATAAATAATGCTAATGGCTGCGCAGGAGCAGGCCCTCAAAACGAAGTGGTTGAAGCACCATATCTACAAGGAGGAGGCTAGCCCACTGTGCAGGATCTGTGGAGAGAGAGAGGAGACTGTGGCTCACATTGTGTCCGAGTGTAAACACCTAGCCCAGACCCACTATAAGGGCTGGAGACACGATGTGATGGGCAGGGTGATCCACTGGCACCTGTGCAAAGTAAACAATCTACCACATTCTGAGAAATGGTATGAGCATAGGCCAGAGGCGGTGATGGAGAACAATCAGGTGAAGGTGCTGTGGGATTTTAGGATACAGACGGACAAAAAACTGGAACACAATAGACCTGACCTGGTGGTTGTGGACAAAGAAAAAAGATCGTGCCTGATTGTGGATGTGGCCTGCCCGTTCGACACGAGAGTGCAAGAGAAGGAGAGGGAGAAAATTAACCGATACCAGGACCTAAAGTGGGAGGTGAAAAGGATTTGGAACTGCCATGAAGTCAAAGTGATCCCGATTGTCATAGGCGCACTGGGGACTATCTCCAAAAGTTTCCAGGGATGGTTAAAGAAAATCGGCCCCTTCACGCTTTTTGGAACGCTTCAAAAGGCATGCTTGCTTGGAACAGCAAGAACCCTCCGATACGTCCTGAATATCTGAGGCTGCAGGTAGTGGCTTGATATTCAATCCAACGGACTTTCCAGTTAACCAACATCAATGACTGAGATTCAAGGAATAACAATAACAATAATAATAATAATAATAGGGAAGAAAACGCACATGGTCGATATATATCGTTATGGAATCTCTCCCGTAAGTTTTTGATTTTTACTTATTTAAAACAACTGTGATATAATAATTCTTATTACAAAGGAAATATAAGATTACATTTTCTTTTTTTTGACTCTCAGCAAGCGACAACGCATCACATTACGGCATAGGGCCCCAATATTTAATATTTAATTTTGGATCAGAAATGTTATAGTCGAAAAAGAGAAAAATGGCTAACTGGACAGACAGGAAAATAATTTCACCACCAACACCACCACCGCCACCATCACCACTACCACGCCAAAAACTCTAGTCAAGTTACCTCAACTTTTATTTCTACTTCAACTTCAACACCATCACTACAGTACTACGATCACATCACCACAACCACCACTGCCTCATTATCGCTACCGCCGCTATTCTCTCCCACTATCTCCTGCTAAGACAGGCATCGTAGTATTCCCACTAAAAAATAAAAAATCGAAATCAAAAAAGCACAGCAGCAACGAAAAACGTAAAGAAAAGAAAAACAAACATAGAGACAGCCAAGCAAAAATACTAAGTCAGACATTCAAACATTACATTACAACGAAACTTATGCTTATTTTGGGGGATTTTACCTATTTGTGTGTTTGTTTATTTATGTTCGTCTACAGCGCGATAGTGCCACGCTAAAATCACCGAGGCTGATCAAATCACCGGAGGTGATGAAATCACCGGTGGTTATGTAACCATACATTCACCAATCCTTGATAAGAGTGTTTAAATGTCGAACCTAAACAGTTCGAATAACGGTGAAGTGGAGACTAGAATGTCATGTGACAGACTCTCACCCAGCAGGTGCTCCCTGGCTCAGCAGCAGGGACCTGGCTGTCGACCAAATACTGGACGAAAGAATTGAATAGAACTGTTATGCAATGTTACCTGAGGAGAAACCCCAATGAAAAAGGCTATAGGAAACGGATGCATAACATCTGGAACGAGATTGGTCTATTTAAATTAGATGAATAAAAATTGGCCGGGCATGCTCGGGTAATAAGAACTAATGGGTGGATAAGCGGGCTGGAACTGGAGGAACTGAGCAGAAAGATTAGGTTGGCAATGGAGAGTAGTAGAGTATGCCAGGCAAACGAGCCAGTGGGAAACGAAGGTGAAGAGGTTGAGAGAACGGGGGAACCGTCCAAAGCAGACGATGATCTGAATGCTGAAATAAATAATACCTGGAACAGAGATACAGCCACTGAGGAGATGAATGCTGACGGGCTAGGACAAGATTTAGTTGCTATCCTAAACTTAGGGGTAGATGAAATGAACAACGATAATGGGAAACCTATGAACCTAAGATTTGTAGACAGGAAAAAGTTAAAAGAAACAACATTTAAGGTAAACAAAGTCATCCCATACCTTGAGGCGAGGGGCCTTCACCAGTGCAACAATATCCTCAAAGCAACAGCAAATGCGGCATAAAAATGAGAGCAAACAACAAACAAGAAAGATCAGAAACTTGGTGGATGAAACGACTGAATGGTCAAATCAGTAAAATGAGAAATGACATTGGAAAGCTTGAGTCTCTATTGAATGGGACACTAAAAAACATAGATACTAAAAATAGACTGGAAATAAAGTACAAAACTATGAGGAAAATGCTAAATATTATCATAGAGGAACTGAAGCAACGCATTGTAGCAAAGAGTGCAAAAATTAGACGATGCGAGTGCAGAGTCAGTCAGTATAGGCAGAACCGCATGTTTGATAACAACCAGATGTTGTTTGGACAGCTTGAAGGGAAAGAAAGAGGCAACGACTTGATCCCGGAGACGGAACAAACTAAGACATTCTGGAGAGGAATACGGGAGACGGATGTTAAACATAATGACCAGGCAGTGTTGATTGAGACAGTACAATAGGATATTGGTGAACATACACCAACAAACTGATTTGAGTATCACAGTTGAAACTCTTAAGGGGCAGGCCAAAAAACTAACCAACTGGAAATCACCAGGCCTAGATGGTGTGCAGGGGTATTGGATTAAAAATATAACACCCCTCCACCCGAAACTGACAACCATGTTCAATGACTGCTTGATGTCAGGTGAGGTATCAGAGTTGTTGGGAAAAGGTACCACTGTTCTGGTAATGAAAGACCGAATCAAGGGTAATGATGTTACCAACTATAGAGCTATCACATGTCTGTCCGTAATGTGGAGACTGTTGACAAGCATTGTGTCTGAGGAAAGCTACCATCACCTCCTCCCAATAAAACAACTTGTTACCGGACGAACAGAAAGGATGCCGAAAGAAGTCCCGTGGTACAAAGGACCAGTTACTTATTGATAAGATGGTAATGAGGAATTGCAAGAGGAGACACACTGGTCTTGCCATGGGATGGATAGACTACAAAAAGACATTTGACATGGTGCCTCATTCTTGGATCACCAAAAGCCTAGAGATCTTAAAGGTGGCAGATCACATCAGACATTGTTGAGCTAAAGTATGAAGTCCTGGAAAACAGAGTTAACATCAGCTGGAGAATCCTTGGGAGGCGTGAAGATCAAGAGAGGTATCTTCCAGGGAGATAGTATTTCCCCTCTGTTGTTTGTCCTTCCCATGATGCCCCTGACTATTATACTGCGAAAAGTGAGAGCAGGATACAAGTTCGGAAAGGGAGAGCTTACCATCAATCACCTCCTCTTCATGGACGGTCTTAAGCTCTTCGGGAAGAGTGAGAAGGAGATGGATGTGCTTGTTGACACTGTCGGTATTTTCAGCAATGATATATGCATGCAATTTGGTATTCGTAAGTGTGGAGTCCTTGTGATGAAGAGGGGTAAATTGAGCAGAAGCAACGGAATCCAGTTACAAACATTGAGATGATAAAGGAAATTGAGACTGAAGAAGGATACAAGTATTTGGGTGTTCTGGAGGCTGATGACATCAAGAACAAAAAGATGAAGGAATTGATAAGATCTGAATACATTCGGAGAATAGAGCGTATTAAAGTCACATATGAACAGTAGGAATGACATAAGTGCAGTACATTTCCGAGCTGTGTCTATTATTAGGTACAGTGCGGGAATTCTGAGATGGAATGTTGCTGAAGAAAAAGAAATGGATAGGAAGACTAGGAAGTTATTGACTATCTACAACATGTTCCACACAAGGAGTTATGTCGATAGATCCGAAGGAGATCCGAAGGTGTAAGAGGTCTTATCAGCATAGAGGACTGTATTAAGATCGAGAAAAACAACCTACACAAATATGTGACTGATAGTAAGGAGCTAATGCTCAGAATTGTACTGAAGGAGAGGACAATAGACCAGGGGATGTCCAAGGAGGAAATAACAATGAGCAGAAAGAGCAGCCTTCAGGAAAAATCCCTTCATAGTATCTTCGTTGAGAAAACTGAATTCAGAGATCCACAGATAAGGAACTGGTTGAAAAGAGGAGACCTTAAAAAGGCTACAGAAGTAATGCTAATGACTGCGCAAGAGCAGGCCCTCAAAACGAAGTGGCTGAAACACCATATTTACAAGGAGGAGGCTAGCCTACTGTGAAGGATCTGTGGAGAGAGAGAGGAGACTGTGGCTCACATTGTATCCGAGTGTAAACACCTCGCCCAGACTCACTATAAAGGCTGGAGACATGATGTGATGGATAGGGTGATCCACTGGCACCTATGCAAAGTAAACACTTTACCACATTCTGAGAAGTGGTATGAGCATAAGACAGAGTCGGTGATAGTAAACGATCAGGTGAAGGTGCTGTGGGATTTTAGGATACAGACGGACAAGAAACCGGAACACAATAGACCTGACCTGGTGGTTTTGGACAAGGAAAATAGATCATACCTGATTGTAGATATAGCCTGCCCATACGATAGGAGAGTGTAAGAGAAGAAGAGGGAGAAAATTAACCGATACCAAGACTTAAAGTGGGAGGTAAAAAGGATTTGGAACTGCCATGAAGTCAAAGTGGTCCCGATTGTCATAGGCGCATTAGGTACTATCTCAAAGAGTTTCCATGGATGGTTAAAGAAAATTGGCCCCGCGTCTCTTTTTGGAACACTTCAAAAGGCAAGCTTGCTGGGAACAGCAAGAACCGTCCGATACGTCCTGAATATCTGAGGCTGCAGGTAGCAGCTTGATATTCATTTCAACAAACTTTCCAGTTAAATAACACCAATGACTGAGACTAAGAGAATAACAATATTAATATTAATAATAATAATAACAACAATAATGATAACGACAACAACAGCAATAATAATATACATATATATATATATATACACACACACATACACACACACACACAAACATATCTACACACACACACATACACACACACACGCGATAGCAATTAACAGCGCTGGGATCGAATGTGGCTTTTCAGCCAAGCCAATGATCTAAAATGTCTTTCACAGATTTGGCAACCAAAACATTCACTGGGAATAGCCGTCTGTGGTTGGAGTTCATGGACCTTTGCATGTAGTTTGAGCCCTCCTGCTGATTTACATTCTCAACCACATACTTGGCAAGCATGATGAGTAGCATCTCCAACATCAGCCTGGTAGTCAACCACTGGTCTCATTTTATGACTGTGAAGATGAATTTCGAGTCCAGCTTTGCTTAGGCAGAGTCTTGCACAGACGCTGCATGTCAGCGCCATAGGAGTACCTCCGCCGTCTCGAATTGAAACAGTAATGCCCTTCCTGACATAATGTTAGCGTCTTTCAAAGAGGCTTTCAATGAATCCTTATACCCCTTTTTTGGTTTATGTGGAGGTCGTTTTCCTTTAACTAACTCTCCATAAAAGAGTTGTGTTGGTATTCTAGAATCCCTCATCCTGGCAAGGTGACCACTCCAACGGAGTCTTTGCTTAAACACAAGAGCCTCTATACTGTCACACAGATGTCTTTCCAAAATCTCGAAATCACTGATGTGGTCCCTCCAGTGAACGCCATGGATCCGTCTGAGAAACATCTGATGGAAACGCTCCTATTGCTTAAGGTGGTGTCGATATGTGACCTAGGTTTCGCAGGCATAAAGATGAGAAGAGAGCACACATGTCTTGTACACCTTTACCTTTGTCTTCTTGCATATGTCTCGCCAACCCCAGAGTCGCCTTTCTAGCTTTCCGAAAGCATCACTTGTTTTCCTAATCCTGAGTGGGTTTTCATTATCAAGGTTGCTGTATTGATTGACAGTGCTTCCCAGGTAGACAAACTGATCAACCACTCCAAGTCGTTTACTATGCACATAGATATTTGGTTCACTGTATTGCCTACCTGGGGCAGGTTGGTTCATGACGACGGTTTTCTTGAGACTGAAGTCAATCCTAGGGCAGTGCAAGCATCAGAAAATGCATTCAAAATGTGCTGCATATCACTCTCTGTGTGCGCTACAAGATCGCAATCATCTGCATACAAGAGGTCTCTTATGATTGATGTAAATACTTTTGTTTTTGCAGCAAAGCGCCTTATGTTAAATATGCTGCCCGCTGTTCGATATTGGATGTAAACACCATGCTCGCAATTCCTGAATGCACTACAGAAAACCATTGCAAAGTATATGGCAAACAGGGTCGGTGCTGGAATAGCCTCCAGTTTCACTCCATATTTTACTGCGATAGGCTCCGACATGTTACCTCTGACAATAACCAAAGCCTTCATGTCGTCATGGAAATACCTAACTAAAGCAAGAAACTTATCAGGGCAACCAAGTTTCTGGGGAACCTTCCATAATGCATTTCTGTTAACCGTATCGAAAGCTTTCGTCAGATCGACAAAAACCTGATACAGGAGCTGTCTAGCTGAGAAGATCATATCAGTAGTGCCGCGTCCAGACGAAAACTAGATTTACCTTCAGGAAGAACACAATCTGAAATGTGTGTCAGTAGACGGTCCAGAAGCACCCTACATAAAACTTTCCCTACGACAGAAAGCAATGATATACCTCTGTAGTTTCCACAATCATCCATGTTACCCTTTCCCTTGTACAATACCACCATTTCTGCATCTCTCCAGTCATCAGGTACGGATTCATTAGCCCATATCCTGCCAAACAAATAGTGAAGATGTTGCAGATGTCTCTCACCACCATATTGTAGGAGCTCTGCATGTATGCCATCCATACTTGGAGACCTTCCACTGTTTAGCTTCGAGATAGCTACTGCAACCTCCACAAGCGTCGGAGGTTCTGCGAGAGCTACATTCACGGGATTTTCTGGAATGAGATTAAGGAAATCTTCATCGGCGACAGACGGCTGATTCAAAAGTTCATGAAAATGCTCCCGCCACCTTCGTAGAATTCCTTGTGTGTCACGAAGAAGTACTTTCCCATCCTTGCTGCGAAGCGGTGTTACCAGAGAAGAAGACGGTCCATAAACTTCACGCAGAGACTGTACAGCAGCTTTGTGTTATTGGAATCTGACGCAGCTTGTATCTCATCAGCCGTCTCACTCCCCATTGATCCTTCATTTGAGAAAGACTCCGCCTAACACGTGATTTCACATCGTTGAGTTCCTTATGAAAGATATTCTACTCCTGTGGTTTTGCTGCCAAATAGCGTGACAGAGCACGACTCTTATCAGCCAACAAGTCTTTTATATGTTCATCATTCTCATTAAACCAGTCTTGATGTTTTTTCTGCACCAATCCCAAAACATGGCTGCCTAAAATATATACCGACCTTTTACGGATCTGCAACATGCATCTCTTCTCGCAATGTCCTCTTCACATTTTTATCCATTAGACGAGCAGCAGTCAATCTTCTGGCAGGGTAACACCAGGAGCCCGGATTTTACGTTTATTGATTAGTTTCACAGGTGCGCGTACCAGGCGGTGGTCCGTCCAGCACTCAACTCCACGAAGAACACGAACACACTGCACATCCCGTCTGGCACGCATCCTGGCCAGGACGTAGTCCAAAAGATACCATTCCTTAGATGCAGGATTCATCCATGTAGTCTTAAATTTGTTCATTTTTTGGAACATGGTTTTTTGTAACACATAGATCCAGCTCCTCACACATCTGCATACCATTGTTGTTACACTTTCTCACCCCATGCCTTCTGATTACATTCCATGTGTTAACATCCCTACCCACTAGCATTAAAGTCACCAAGCACGATGAGTTTGTCTGCCTGAGGGATATTTCTTAAAACACCTTTCAAGGCATGGTAAAAGGACACGTTTTCTACATCGACAGAATTCATAGTTGGAACATACACACTCAGCAGGGTCGCATATCTTCCTTTGTCCAGCGAAATTATCATGGACATAAGACGCTCAATAATCCCCACTGGGAATTCTTCTAATTTATCCACTAGAGTAGTGTTAACAGCAATTGCTACCTCAGCCTCTCTACTGGTTCCTTTATCTCTTCCTTTCCAGAAGAATTTATATTCTCCACAAAATTCTGTAAGATGACCATCTCCAGCTAACCTCGTTTCAGATAAAGCTACTATATCAAGATCGTAACGTCGAAGCTCCTTTGCAACAAGAGCGGTCCTTCGTTCAGGATGTTCGAAGGAATCCCTGTCAAACAGCGGCCGTACGTCTCAGCAGTTAAGACTACATGCCTTGTTTGGCTCTATTACAGTGACACGATGACGAGCGGGCCCAGACTGTGATAACCTGGGGCCCCTGCCCTTATTGCCAATTATCTCTTTTGTTCCACAACCCTTAATGCCAACTATCTCGTTTATATCGTTTTGGAACATCATTTAATTGGGGGAAAATAAAAAGTAATAATAGTAGTAACAATAATAATAATAATAATAATAATAACACACTATCAATAATTATTAATTAATGCAATCGTGCAATACCTGTGCGGTAAGAATATGTTTAAAGTGAGGAAAGACTGTGCACTGAGCCAATCCCAGTCTCTGAGCGACAGTAGCTATAACCCGATAAGAAGAAAAGATCAACATCATCGGTAACTACTGAGCCGCAGGTTTTATGTCGGAGTTAACCCAGTTTCCTGAGTTGCTTTCTCCTAGAAGAATGCCCTGACTGCTAGGGGTCCTTCATTCCCAGTGGTTTAAATGTGCGATGGTGTATCCAGCCCGACTATTTCTATGTCCCCGCGCATAAAAACAAAAACACTCACATATTGACACTCATACGTACGACATACACACACGCACACGCACACATACATACGCGCGCACACACCAACACTCATGCATGAAAACAAAAACACACATGCTACTCACGTACACACACACACACATATATATATATATATTACCGTCATTACTGATACAAGATTATGTCAACTGTTGACTTTCGAAAGAGTTCGTATAATTGAAGTCGTTCGTGTTACTGTTCAGTATTATTATAATTAGAACTATGGCCCTCCACGCTCCGAGCTGAAGTCCCTCCGAGGTCAACCTTGCCTTTCATCCCCACGAAGTCAACAAAAGAGAGCACCAGCAATGCGCTGGAACAATCGCTGCCTCCCTGCCAAAAGCAGAAAAATTATTATTATCAAAGTTGTTGCTTTCTTAAGGCCCAATCGTTGGTGATGGTGTGGATGAGGGTGGCGGTGGATGGTGGCAGTGGTGGTGGTGGAAGTTGATTTCGTTATGTGTTATGTGTGTGTTATTTTTTTTTTATTATCGTTAGTTGTTGTTGTAAATGTTGTTGTTCATTTCATTTCATTCTGAAGCTGTTGCTGCTGTAATCATTAGTGCCGGTGTTGTCGTAGATATTGGGGTTGAAATCTGGTCGTTTGACTGAGTGATGTATATATATATACACACACACATTCATACATTATATATATATATATATATATATATATATATATATATAGAATAAGTAAAAGCGAAGTAGTTTCAGATGTTCAAGTCCTTTAATAATAATTGTTTCTACTTTAGGCACAAGGCCAGCAAATTAACCAGTGCATTACTGGTACTTTATTTTATAGACCCCGTAAGGATGAAAGGCAAAGTCAACCTCGGCGGGATTTGAACTTAGATCGTAAAGGGACGTAACTATGCTGGAAAGCATGGCGTCCGACCCTCTACCGATACTGCCAATAATAATTGTTTCTACTTTAGGCACAAGGCCAGCAATTATCCAGTGCATTACTGGTACTTTATTTAATCGACCCCGTAAGGATGAAAGGCAAAGTCAACCTCGGAGGGATTTGAACTCAGATCGTAAAGGGACGTAACTATGCTGGAAAGCATGGCATCCGACCCTCTACCGGTACTGCGAATCCACCGCCAATAATAATAATGCTGTAATATATATTTCAATGACGACACTGGCCACACTGTTCTGTGTGCGAGTGTCGTGACATCATCAGACAGCGTGTTACATAATAAGGTTATGTTTCCGAGGCAATCCAAATTGAATCGACACGTGTGTACATATATATATATATATATATATATATATATATATATATATATATACACACACACACATTCAACACAGAGTAGAGATTTTGAGAACAGGTCAGTGACTCTAGTCTACAAGGGTAATGACATGTGTAAAAGCAAATGTGGTGGTAGGGAGAGAGTGTAGACGTTATTGTGGTGACGGGGGACAGTGAGATGTATCTAGTTCATTTGTCCGTTTTCTTCTCTTTGCAACATTTGAATTTTAGCCATGTTATATTGAGATGTAAGTAAATGTAAAGTGTATAATATAAATGAGGATTGCTCTGGCAAAATATGCGAAAATATTTGTGTAACTTCCACAAGCTTCTGTCATGATTTTCCCGAGTTCAGTGAGCAAAAATGTGTTGTATATAATACATACATACACATATATATATATATATAATATTAGCATTAATATTATAGTTATAATATTAATGGTATACTGATTCACTGAATTATCTAAACTATCGGAAAACCAACGGTAATTTAGCCACGAAACAAAACAGGTCGAAAGTAAAAATATATCGCCATGTTATGCGGATACACATTGGATAAGGAATATTTAGGTTTTTAAATTTACCGCGTATCAAGTGACGGTGTGGTAGCATGTTGTTTACTAATAAAATTGTTCAGTTAAAGCATTTTGTTAACTGAAAAATAAATTTTGCAAATTGTACTTTCTACACATGCATTTTTATTTTACAACTATTTAGTGTTTATTTTCATGTTTTATATTTCATGCAAATAAACAACGGCAAGCATATCTACGGCTGAGGAGATGGTAAAGCCTTATACCTGGGGTGCCGTCTCAACCGGCGTATATAGGCCTCAACCTGGATTACACCACATAATTTGATGGGTCGACATATGCAGCGGATCAAGTATTACACGGGCATATACTCTCCCAACTAGCGGACTAATGAGAGTAAGTTAAACAATCTTTCACTTCTTTATTGTGTTTTTGTATTAATATGTGCTCTATTTTGCTGCTATTCATTTTATCTCACACTCTTTTAAGTTGTGAAATAGACTGGTTTTTACCCACGTGCCTGCCACATATCAGCTCGCAACTATATCGCTGTATAATAGATAATCGCATTTAAATTCCGTTAAAGGTTCTTGGCACTACCATTGTTACTCTCGCTTTACTCTAGCGATGTGAGTTGGAGACATGAGCCGAATTCTACCATTCTATTATACATCGATGTGGACTGCTATTTCTAATAACGATCCTTTCACCTCTTAATAACTTGTGTGTGAGACACGTTGACTGAGAGGGAACGAACATATTGGTTTTCTACTCTTCTGCCACCACGTAGAATTTGTAAATCAGTGGCTAGTCGAGGGACAGAGTTGTATCGGGTTCCAGTTAGTAATCGCTTTACCGTGTCGGTTGTCACAAACAGCCATGACCGACATGGGCTGGCGCTTGGATTCTGTCGATCGATATGTTATTCATTAGGCGATACCCACTAATGAAGCTGCATAAAACGATTGTGCATTGTGGCATAATATATGCAGACGGATGGTGCAGTGCATCTTACTTCTCCATTAGGTGCGGCCGAAACTCGAGTCCTGGAACTATTATAGGCACCCGTTTTACGAGTATTGTATTGAAGCGAATAACTATGTGTATACTCTGGGAATGTATCTTACATTTCCCATTGAATACGCTGAGATACAACGTGTCCTGGTATTAATAAATATGCTGGGTCCGTTTACTCCGTATATATATATATATATATATATATATATATATGTATATGTATGTGTGAGTGTGTGTTAAATGTGTATGTATGTATGTGTGAGTGGGTGTCTCTATGCGTGTATGTGTGTGTGTGTATAGTAAGTACGTAACAATTTTATGAGATACCTTCTTGGCAATTGTCACCAATATAGCCTTCAGAACATCCATCTCAACAACTTCCATTTCGCTTGTCACAGTTAATATTGGCATGTCCCACTACAAGCAGCACCAAACTTTCCTACTCGGCATTCTGAAACTATCACTATATGTGATAATGTTGCAGATATCATTAATTACATACAGATATCAATGATACAATTTTATACAAAATTTTAAGATTAAAGTGGTCTTGTGATAAAAAAAAATTGTATATTTATTGAATATTACATCGATCCTCTATAAAATGTAAATAGATTTTCAGTTCAGTTAAATGCAATGTTAATAACATTATGAAAGAAACAAACAATATTATTAGAAAAACAACATATATAAATAATCCTTCCAAATCTTACCATATTCTATCAGTTCCTACGATATTTATTTTCGATATCATACATTTAAAGAAACACTTACGCACACAGACATACACAAACACACACGCGCATATATATATATATAATATATACTGTATATAAATGCATATTTACACACATACATACACACATACATACGTACATACATATATACATACATATATATATATAATATTTGTATATATATATAGTATCGAGTTTTGTCTTGTGGTGGTGGTGGTGGAGTTGTGAGCGACATAAATATACAGGATCGAGTAATCAATCGTCATTATTATCCTTTCTGTACATCCCCTTGATCCTTCCCACCAATCAAAACAACTCATTTTGACAAACTCTTGAAACTCCGACTTTTCCACATAGCATGCATTTCATTTTCTTATAGCATTTTAAGAGGGTCCGTCGACCCGCCGATTATTGAGTCGAGTAGGATCGATACAGATCGAACCTTGAGCTGATCAGTGGCGAAACGCGCGTCACCTATTAATAAATGCAATGAAGGTGTAATCAATCGTCCTTGTTATCCTTTCAATATATTACACTCTCTATATCTCTACACCTCATCACAGAAGTGAACCTAAACATCGAGTGCTCTCCCGGTGAACCTGCAGTAACTCCTAGTTACACTCCTGGTTATTTAGCTCCTTTCTTTGTCGAGCGCTTACCTGGAACACCATGGAATTGTTCTACAACACTTCCTCCCTAAAAGACATTCCTATACCTTCGGAAGATGTCTACATGGACCTATTACTAATGCAGACTAATTATTTCATCAAGAGGATTCGTTGGCGGGCCTACCACTACAACAACAGGAGGTCCCCTGGATCAATTGACAATCCCACCAACCACATAAAAATACGTTTTAAATCAACGAAAACCCACGGCACAACCCACTCCTAGAGGAGTTTGAGGTCAGGATCATTAACATGGTCCGGACCATTAGATTCAGGAAACCGCCGCGAAACCTTGACAGAAGTGCTTTCCTGTCTGGGCTCGCATCAACCATAAAAAAGATTAAGAATAACACTGGCATTATCGTACCAGCCGATAAAACAGGAAACCTATATAATTTGGAGTACAAAACCTACAACAAATGCATTACAAACGAAATCGCTAAAATATACAAAACATCAACACGAGAAAACCTAGCACACATAAACAAACGGGCGAAAACAATAATGACCGAACTGAGTATTGACGACAGGACCTATCCTTACAACCCTAGGTGACAGAGACTATCCATTAAAGACCATAAACCGGACTTCCAATCAAAACTACCGGTCAGGCTCATAGCCCCTTCCAAATCGGACCTAGGTAGACTTAGCAAATCAATCATTGACCGAATTATACCTGAACTTAGAAATAGAACTAAACTCAGCCTATGGTCTTGTACAAAGGAGGTAATCGACTGGTTTTGTGCCATTGAAACTAAGTCGAATGTTCGATTAGTCCAATTGGACATTACAAACTACTACGCATCTATATCCCAAAGCATCCTTAACAAGGCAATGATCTCAGCTATGAACAGATCAAGCCTCACTAGAAAGGAAGTGGACATAATAATAACAGCTAGGAAAACTTTACTAGAATTCGACGGAAGATTGTGGGAACGACAGAATAGACCAGATAGCTTCGACATCACCATGCGATCGACTGACTCAGCACAGGTTACATATATAGTAGGCATATACCTCCTAAATATATTAACAGACGAGATCCCCTCTTTGGGCTGTGGCTTATACAGGGATGATGCGCTACTATTGACCCGTGGACTCAATAATAGCCAACTAAATAGACTACACAAACGACTTAGGTACATCTTTAAGACCCAAGGTTTAGCAGTAGAAATTGAACCTAACAATATGACAGTAAACTTTTTAGATGTCACCCTAGAATTAGACTCAGGCCTCTACCGTCCATACCACAAACCTAATGAAAATCTTAAATACGTCAACAGACACTCCAAGCACCCTAGGAGCATAATTAACTCAATATGTAAAAGCGTCTCCAATAGAGTGTCCACCCTGTCCGCTAATGAAAACATCTTCAAACAACACGCGAAATACTACAACTCCGCACTTATAAACGCTGCTTATACTGAGAAGATTTCTTACATCGACCCAAATAGAACCGTAACACCGCTAAACATAACCCAACCCTTAGAAATGAACATAGAAGAAATCTCCAGACCTAGGACAAACAGTAACCTAAGACCCTCCCTAGCCGGCAGCGCAGACAGCGCCACACATAACTGTCTAGGAGATAAAGCCATACTCTCCAACCCCAATAACGACTCCGACTATCGCACACGTTTGCGTTCCAATAGAGACAAAAGATATAACGCCAATAGATTACTTGGAACCACTATGACACATACGCCTGACAAAAACACACACAAACTACCATCCAACCACAGAAACCTCACTAAACACCGCAGAAACCAAAGTAGACCTGTCACATGGTATAACGCCCCGTATTCTATACACGTTGCCACTAACATACCGGGAACCTTCTTCAGGACTCTCGAACAATTTTTTCCACGCACACACAAATACCACAAGTTCTTCAATAGACACACCGTAAAATTCTCTCTCTCCACAGCACCAAACCTAGACCACACAATAGCACACACTAATAGGGCAAACATACGAAAACACATGGTTTCCCCACAACAAACCACCACCACAACCCAGAACGAAACCACACCCACACCGCATGACACCAACCGCCAACGTGTCACCACACCGATTACACCCAACTGCAACTGCAAAAAACGGTCCGAATGCCCACTAAACGGGGAGTGCTTCGTTAAGAATATTGTTTTCCCGTGTGATGTCACAACCGGCAATAAGGAGTACTCATACATAGGTGCGACATCCACTACGTTTAAGGAGGGCTGGTTTAACCACAGAAGCTCCTTCAAACATAGTCTGAAACGACCCCAAAGCAGACTGGCCGACTTGATCTGGGACCTCAAGGACAGGAATATTGAACCCCAGATTTCGTGGCCAATGAAAAGACGCGTGGCACATATCCCCAGTGACAGAAACCATTGCACATTATGCCTGGCTGAGGGGGCGGAAATAATTAAATTAAAATCCGCCATAAACTATAGGTCGGACATAATTGTCAATTGCAGACACACCAGGCTGAACACCTTTTCCGCACAAACATTCGGGGGAGGGCCACGAACTAACCATGACCCACCATAATAATAACCACATCTGCCCCGTATCACCATCGCCCATCTCAACGAATTTATTAATTTTAATTTTATTTTACTTTATCTTATCTTATTGTATTGATGTAACCATCTGTAAGCCCGTATTTTGTATATCATGCCGCATACATCACCCGCACCAAAAATCACACTGTCCATGACCCAGCATAATAATGACCACCTCTATCCCGTCTCACCATCGCCCAGCTCAGCGAACTTATTTTATTGTACTGCATGTAACCACTTCTAAACCCATATTTTATATATCATGCCGCATACATCACCCCCACCAAAAATCACATCACCATACACCCCTCATCCTTGCAACATTGTGTTAGATCGGTCTCCTATGATAGGTTTTACCTTACAATCCATAGTAACACGTGATCTTGTAAATACAATGTCGATCATGTCACACCATCGCCACCACCACCACACCACAAATCGTCATATGTCTACCATACACTCCCGCAACCTTATCCCCCCATGTTCCCTATGTCTACCCTAACCTACAACCCCATGCTAAATTCGAACCTGTAAATATACTGTCGCGCGCACACACAACCACCGCCACCACTAGATACATCCACATACTTCAACAATCATTAACATCATTAACATCATCAACACATATCCCTCACTCCCAGATCGACTGTATTATATCGGCCCCAACCCCGTCCGCCTTACCCTGTAACGCACCGTAACTTCTGATCATGTAATCATATTGTCGAACATATCACCCCAGCACCACCACTATGACCACAACACACATCACCATAAGTCCATAAACTCTTCTCCCCCGCGTTCCATATGTCACCTTTTAACCTGTAACCCATCGCACTATTCGATTCTGTATATTTTTGTCGCTCACAACTCCACCACCATCACCACAAGACACAACTCCATACTTCATCAACACCGCCAACATATACCTCCACTCCCGAACCAACGCAAGTGTGTGTGTATGTGTGTAAGTATTTTTTACATATACGGGCGTATAAATATGCGTGCGTGTAAGTATATTTATATATATATATATGTGTGTACATATATATATATATGTATGTCTACATATATGTATATAGGCGAATCTGTGTGTATGTGTATGTGTGCGCGTATATGTGCATGTATGTGTATGTGTTGTGTGTGTGTGTGTCTATGTATGTGTGTGTATATATATGTGGGCGTATACGCGTGTGTGTGTATGTGTATATTTTGTATACGTGTGTGTGCGTGTATGTGCCCATATCCGTATGTGTGTATGAGTGTATGTATGTGTATGTATATATGTATAACACCTTCTCCATTGCCTCTCACCTTCCCTGCAGCTTTGTCCTTCGCCACCCCCACCGAAACTCCCCCACTCTCCATATTTGTGTCCGCATGCGCGTATGCACATACATGTGTGTATATATACATATGGTTGTGTATGCGCGTGTGTCAATATGTGTGGGCAAGGGTGTGAGCATGTGTTTCGTGTGTCTTTATACATCAATATATGTGCGCATATATACATATGTGTGTGTGTATACATATATACAACGTATTTGTCGGACGAAGAGCGTCTTGCTATGTATCTCCGTAAGGACTTGACACCACCAACACATCCACAACACCACCACCAACGCCACTACCTTAAACAACAACACCTCAACCACAGCCCCACCCACGCCAACCCGTCTACCGACAATCCACTAACCTCATACCACAGCCCATTCCAGTAAGCGACCAGAACCACCATCATATCATCACATCCACCCCACATACTCTACAGGCCA
>OZ024741.1:313579336-313761836 GCA_964016885.1 Eledone cirrhosa | reverse complement strand
GGTCACAGTTAATATTGATGATACAATGGCAGGTCTCTTTACAAGAAACACCAAACGTTCCTACTGGGAATTTTAAATCTATCGATATATATGATGATTTTTAAGATATCCTTAATTACATACAGATAGCAATGATACAATTTCAAACGAAATTTTCAGATGATATTGTTCTTGTGATAAACAAATGAACATATTTATTGAATATTATATCGATCCTCTCTAAAATATACATGGATTCTTAGTTCAGTTAAATGCAATGTTAAAAAACAGTATGAAAGAAACAAACAATATTATAAGAAAAAAATGATATATAATCGTTCCAAATATTACCATATTCTACCAGTTACCACGATATGTAATTGCGACATTTTTACATTTAAATAAACACACAGGCACACACATACACACACACACACTGCAAGAGATGTCAACATAAATGAACATGTTATTTACATCTGAGGACATTTTTTCCAATTCCAACCCAACCGTCCCATCAATATATTTTATTTCTCATTCTTTCTGCTAATGAAGGACTAGTGTCCAATGCCGAGACCCTATTCCTGCTATATCAAACGTTAACCTAATCTATCCCTTCCATATACTGTACCGATTGTCTTGTCATTTCTGTATACCTTTTACATATATATAATATATACTGTATATATATATATGTATATATATATATAAATGGATAAATACACACATACACACACAATTACATACATACATGCATACATACATACATACATATATTGCATACATATATATACATACATACATATACATATATTGCATACATATATATACATATATTATATATATATATAACATAATGAAAGAAACAAACAAAACCAGAAGAAACAACATATATAAACCTTCAAATTTACACCATATTTTATCAGTTACTACGATATGTATTTGCGACATTTTTTCATTGAAATAAACACACACACACACACAGACACACACATACACACACACACACACATACATACACACACACACACACACACACACACACACACACACACACACACACACACACACACATACACACACACCAACACACACTAATATATCGCCAGGCGAAATTACACAACAAACTCATGAGGGGTGAGAGGAGATCGTCAACGCTCGCATGATGATGAGGACCGACATCCTAAAGCCAAGCACACCCACTGCTAATAACATCCACGCGTCTAACAAGACATACCACCCTTATATGTGCTCTTCAAAGACCATAGGATACTCGACGACCCGTCGACAGGACCACTAACAAGACTTGTATGCGGAGCCAATATCGCTAGGAACTACAGGATCTCCTAGTTCCTCTCAGTGGTTATACGCCCCATAATCAAGATGTCCTCGGATTTATGTGACAGTACAGAAGACCTCCACAGCAGAATAAATGAGTGCAACAAAAACAAAAACCTATCTAACTGCATAATACGCAGTATGGACGTTGTCATATTATACCCATCCATTAATATTGATTTTGTTGTGGAAACATGTGTGGCGATAATCAGTGAGAGTGAGGTTGGGGTCTGTGACGTCGACACAGATGAACTGGGCCTCCTACTTAGATTTACCTATGGCACCGAGTACCTAGCCAGCACTGTTCTTAGCCGTTTCTGCCCTAGTAAACCCGTAAGAGGTAGACCCCTCCACCATAACCTCAATGGCAAAAAAGACTCCCATGGCAGGGTGAATTGGGTGGACAAAAGCCATACCAACACCCCCCAAAAATGATCAGGTAAGAAAAATGGTAGCGCATGCAATGGGGCTAGTATTAAAACTACACTAAAGGGCTATATATTCAAATTCAACGCCAAGATCTACGCCCAAAATGAGGCAGCAGCCATTTGGATCAGCATAGCTGGTGATGTTGTCAGCCTTTTTATGGATTGGTGGGAATTGAGACTCAAAGATCTCCTTGACGAGTGCTCCATAGACCTCATCCTGTACTCTCCTTACGTAGATAATATTAATATAGTAATAAGGACACTGCCACAAGAGTGTACTAAGGAATATAAATTAAAATATAGCACAATAGAAATAACCCAGCAGATAGCTAACTCATAACACCAGAGTATAACTGTAACTGTTGAATACCCTTCCTATCACCCTAATAATAAATTACCTGAATTAGACACAGAATTCTGGATTAACACTATATATGAGAGGTCCCACATTCCCCACTCACACTACGCTAAACCCATGGCCTCCAAATACCTGTTACTCAAAATCTCAGCAATGTTCAGTAGTGCTCAATTTAATATTCTGATCGCAGACTTGGTACGAGTGATGAAGAACGTGTCCCGCATGTGCGACCCAAAGGAAATGGAAAGACACATCCAACATTTCATAAAGCGCAGGCATTACTCTGGCTACAATCAAAGAGACAGAATCAGAGTATACAAAGGAAACACTGAGAAGTATTTAGACCCTCATAGAACTGGACATGAAAGGAATTTGCCCATTATACAGGAGCAAATCATGGAATAGCTTAGATAGGACTAAACATAAGATAGGCAAAGCCACCTCATGGTACCACAACCAGAGATACCAGAGTGTCATTTTCGTGGACGCTACCCCTGGAGGGAAATTAGCTAACCAATGTAGAAAGGCCCTTAGAAAAACCAGTAACTACCATGGAATCCCTGATCAGCAAAACACACCCTTTTAAGAAAACCCACTGTACTAATAAGAAATGTGCCATATGTAAAGTAAACCTCCAGATAAACTGTAAAACTATAAACGTAGTCTATAGCTTAAGATGTACAGAGGCTACTTGCAGGAACATAACAACACCATACATAGACGAGACAGCTCGATGCATAGGAGAAGGAATAGACCAACAGTGGGGGGAATAAAAAGAACAAAAAAAATGTTCAGTACCTACGAACATGCCAGACAACAACAAGACGGTAACATAGACAACATAGAAATTCAAATAATATCTAAACATAGAAATGAGCCAGCAAGTAGCCAAATCAGAAAAGCAAGCGAAAGAGAGCTTATAAAAGACAAAGCTAAAGTGAAAAAAATTAATGGTATAACAACACCCAAACAAACAATACTGACTTAAGAGAAATATAAATGAATAATGAATAAAGAAATGAATAAATACACAAGTGCAATAACAAGAAACACATATAAAGACACACTAATAAACTAAGATAGAATACAATAACCAAAACACAGTCACCCAAAGGCGAACACACACACCAAACACTATACACACACGCAAACGCATGCACAGGGACGAATACAAAAATAAATAAAAATAAATAAATAAACAGATTAAATCAAAATTGCATAGACTTGCAATACAACAGGGGGGATACGTAATAGTACCACTGATGATGTTGCTGATGTTAGACTATATATATGTATTTATATATGTATGTTTGACCGTTGGTGAATCAATGATAAACACTGATTGCCGAATTAATTAACTATGGAGATATAAAAGATACAAAGCGAAAACCAACCAACGAGTGAATGTGTCTGTTATTATTTCTGGCAGCATTATTACAACAATATTACCCTCCTCAAGTATAACTATATATATTAATATATATATATATATATATATATATATATATTAATATATATATATATATATATATATATATATATATATTAATATATATATATATATATATATATATATATATATTAATATATATATATATATATATATATATATATTAATATATATATATATATATATATATATATATATATATATATATATATATATGTGTGTGTATGTGTGTGTATGTGTGTGTGTGTGTGTATATGTGGTTGTGAGTATGTGGTTGTGAGTATGTGTGTGTGTGTGTGTGTGTGTGTGTGTGTGTGTGTGTGTGTGTGTGTGTGAGTGTATTTGTGTGTGTGTGTGGTGGGGGTATGTGTGGGTGTGTGTAGTGTGTGTGTGTGTGTTTAGTAAGTACGCAACAATTTTATGAGATATCTTCTTGGCAATTGACAACAGTATAATCTGCAGAACATCCATCTGAACATGTTCCATTTCGCTTGGCACAGTTTATGCTGTTGATACAATGGCATGTCTCATTACAAGCAACACCAAACGCTGCTGTTCGGTATTCTAAAAATATCACTATATGTGATAATGTTGCATATATCATTAATTACATACATATATCAATGATACGATTTTATACAAAATGTTACGATTAAAGTGGTCTTGTGATAAAGAAATGAACGTGTATATTTATTGAACACTAGCAGTGGCCCCTGGCGTGGCACGGGATAATGTATTTTGGAACGCGGGCCGCCAACAGACTTAATCATGGAAAAACTGAATGCCTGGACAATATGTAAAGAAAATAAACCGAATACTCTGAATGCTGGATAATCTTTAAGATTATCCTTCATGAAGCAGGAAAAAAGCAGGTTTTCACCTAATGCTGGCCCTAGGGGATCAAGAAAATGAATTGATTTTATCTGCATAATATGCCTTGAAGTTTCGGGAAATTAGGCTAGACGTAACGCCTCAAAAAATCCCTAAAATGCTGAAAAAATGTAGTTTCTCAACTAATGCGGGCCACAGGCAATACAAAAGTTGGATTTTCCTTACTCCCGGTATGAAGAGGAGATTGACTAATACATAGTTACAATTTCAAGAAAATCGGTCTGATGTAACGCCTCAAAATACACCTAAAATCTGAAATAAAATGCACTTTTTCTCCTAATGCGTGTCCTAGGGGAACAAAAAAGTTGAATTTTATGTGCATAACACTCCCTGAACCATAAGTAATACACATCTAAACTTTGAAAACAATAGGCTCGGTAGTTCTGGAGCTTTAGGGATTAAAACTCACAGGCACACACACACACATATACAGACATCCTCAGTTTTATATACATAGATTATAACGATTCTCTATAAAACATACATGGATTTTTAGTTCAGTTAAATGCAATGTTGAAAACATTATGAAAGTAACAAACAGTATTATAAGAAAAAATTATATATAATCGTTCCAAATATTATCATATTCTAACAGTTACTACGATAAGTGTTTGCGTCATTCTTACATGTAAATAAAAACAGACACACACGCACACACGAATATATATATAGTCGTGTATAATGATAGCTATGGTCCTTCCATAGACGGTATGCCAAATTTAGCACTTGATATTCATCAGAGTAGAGTGTAGATAGTATAAAGAAAACTAAAATCAGTGATGCATCTGGACTTAATTTATTGCGTGTTACAATTGTTTCGCTGGCAGGTAGCTCGAGATATGGTCCTTGTATGGATCTGGCTGATTCTACTTCTGCGGGTTCTTTCAGACACGGGTGTTTCGTCTGGAGCAAACTTCATCACTGGGGTGTTATCATAAAAAAACACCCTAAAAAAACCCTACTTCCACTCGTGTCATGCCAATGGCTATTTTTACCCCACGTCATCACAAGTTCTGGTCAGTATCTGCTGCGACATGGTTCATCAGCCATTTTCCGTCCGACACTTTTCGATGGAGTCATGCTGGGTTCAGTAGTTCACACGTCTGTTCCCACTTCAAAGTAAGCACCCACACATACAAATATACACACATAAACACACACACATGCAGACACATACATATTTATGCATTCACACAGTGTCGGTGGAACAACACCCTGAGAACCTTGAGAGGGTCATAATAGATCGGGGCCCGGAGGTCGGACGCACAAGAACTGACAGCAGAACGTACAACTGTAGAGCGGGCACCCGGTGCCCCTACAGTGAAGATGCTTGATAACAGACTTAATATACAAGTGTGTGGTTACAATCCAAAATGTGCATCGAACCTATATCGGCGCAACATCCACGACCTTTAAATCGCCGATGTATAATCACTCAAATTCCTTCAGGGACCGTAGCAAACGGCACTCCACTAGGTTAGCGGACCTGGTGGGGGACCTGAAAGACCACGGCACTCCGTATGCCCGGGAATGGAGTATCGTTCGCCACGCGAGGGCATATTCGGTCGGAAGTAGAAAGTGCCGATTGTGCCTACACGAGGCCATGGAGATAGTCAGACTGAAGGATGACGCCGTCAACCTGAAGTCTGAAATTACCATGACATGCGGATACCAGAGCATATGCACATTTGCAGCATGGAATCGGCCGGGTGACGCAGACAGGGTGCATGGGAACGAGCACGCACAGACCCGATTGAACCAACGGGATTAGGAGACCTGACGCCATGCCATGATGGCGGTGTACGCCCCGTGAGGCAAACCTATGTAAACCAGGTTCGCAGTTGAGCGGGCACACAACATTGGAAGTTACACCGCATGGGCCGGGACCGGCTGACATTGGGCCCAGTGCCGCTGGGTCGTGTGCACTAAAAACATATAGAACAGCACACCCCATCCACGGAGCCACGCCTCATGGCGACCGGGACGGGCGTCACATTGAATGTGTACCCCGTCAATCGTGACTATATACTCTCCACCTATTCCACTTTGGAACAGTGATTATTACTACCATTATTGTTCTATTATTGTTCTGTTACTGTTACTTGTTCTATACACGGACACAAGTTTGCATCTCATAATACCTGTAATACCTGTGTGTAGTATATCATATGGACACCGGACCCTACTCCTGTACCTTTCCCCCGTTTTTTTGTTTTACCCGTTTTTTTTATTTTACCCCTTTTTTTCTTGTACCTATTTATGCAGTTACATACAGATTTTAGTGTACCCTAAAATATTGTAAATTTATAAATTTATTTTATTTTATTATCATATTGTTTAGATTCGCGGGCTTTTATGTGTGGACGTGTGCATAGGTATATGTACGCGTGTGTGTGTAGATGTGTATGTATATATATATATATATATATACGTGGGTGGGTGCTGGGCTGTGTGTATGGGCATTGGTGCCTGAGCTTATACGCGCGTGGATGTGCAGACATGTGCATGTATGTAAATATGTGGCGGAAAGTGACTGTATGTGTGTATATATATATACATGTGTGTATATATGAATATATATATATATATATATATATATATATGTATTGAAATTTCCGTTGAAAACAGAAAAGGTCATAGTGAAGAGTGCTCTATGCAAGTATCAGAGCAACATTTAATTTTATATATATATATATATGTGTCTATGTATGTGTGCGTATGTACGAATAGCCACGTATTAGTAAGTGGTTTTGTGGGTGGTTAAGTGTGTGTATATATATGTGTGTATATATATATATATATATATATATATATATATATGTGTGTGTGGGTTCGGGTTCATGCATATGTGGGCGTCTATATGCGTGTATGTGTATTTGTGCATACATGTATGTGTGTATGTGCATCTCATGGGGATGTGTGCTGATGATTATATATGGAATATATATGCTTTTTTTTATTACTATTATTCTTGTTGTATTACTTTATCGCATATCCTTCATATATATCCGTATATATCAGTATATGTATGTATGAATCTGTGTACATGTGTGTGTGTGTATATATATATATATATATATATATATATATATACATGTAGATAAATCTACCAAGAGTTTACGGTAGTGTCCAATCCGTATGAAGAACTCAATGTAATCCGGATATCATGGAAAGAAGAGATGCATTCAAAAATCACTTTCGGTGAAAGGTAAACTGAATACAGAGTCAAGATAAAATATAAAAAAAATAATGAATAAAACAATGAAACAGTTCCTTATATTAAACAAAAAAAGTCCTCTCAAGGCAAGATATATAGAGAGAAATAGCGTAAATCAAAACAATAACATCAATAATAAAATATATATGATATATTGGTAGAGAGGTTACAGAAGTAAAATGTTAAAAGTAAAAGATAAAAAAAAATACAGTAAAAAAGTAAGAAAATGGGAAAATATAAAGTAATAAGGATAAGTGAAACCATGTAAGTACAGAGTATGATAGTGGTGGTGGTGAGTAAGTGTTGTTCGTATAAGGATTCTGTGGTGGGTTTATTGCTAACATGAAAAGTCATATTCGAAACATAAAAAGTCCCTTGTTGCACAGCCAACCATGTTACTCTTCATTCTGCCCCTATTATTACTCCAAGTATAACCTACATAGGAATTACCGCGATCTATTGAAACTATTGAACCTAACTATTGAAACATCTTGTTGAGTTAAATAAAGCCGTACGTTAAAACTATCCGCGACGCAGTGTACTCTTAACCTCTAACTTGTTACCCCATATACCCAGCTCCCACTAGTTTGAGCAACAATTTTAACGCACGGCACTAAAATGGAAAAGCACCACATAGGTATGTCATTGAAAAAAATACCTATACATACAAACAAGGATTATTGACTTCATCCGTCGAATCCGATGGAAGGCCTATCATTACGATAAAGGACACGCTAATAACACGCAGGAATTTACTAGGAAAAAATACGGATTGAAATCCTGGAAAAATTCCCCAAATAACCCCCAGCTCGATGCCTTCGAACTCGACATCATGAACATGATAGGTGCAACCAAATTCAAAGTACGGACACATCACAACAAATTGCAAAACGACATCAATACACTTCTAAAAGAACTACGCAACACCAACGGTATTATAGTAAAAGCGGACAAAATATGAAGCATATACACCACGAGCCTTAATACATACAATAATTGTATACGTCGTGAACTGCACAACAAATACAAACAACAGAATCTGCACTCACTAGCATTATTAAAGAAGGACTTAGCATTCTACAAACTGAAAATATCTGATAGAACCAAGCCTCTAACCCCGTGTAACCCCACATTTAACCTAAAGGATCACAAATATAATTTCGAAATAGACCCCGCAATTAGATTAATAGTGTAATCGCACAAATCAAGGATGAACTAGTAATTAAGCTATGGGGTAACACTAACAAAGCAATAGACTGGTTCAGCAAAATCTACAGTAGAGAAACATCCAACTTCGTACAGTTCGACATTGATGTCTACTACTCATCCATATACCCAGTCACCCCAGATAAAGCGCTAACCTTTGCCTAGAAAAATTCCTACCTTACCTCGGACGAAATTAAAATAAAAAACCTGCTAGGAGCATTATCATTAGATTCGAAAATAGTTCCTGGGAACGAAAGAACAGACAGAATATCTTCAAAATCACAATGGGATCTAACGACTCGGAACAGGTAACGGAATTCGTGGGAATATATATAGCGCACAACTTACATAAGGAATTCAATAACCTCGAGGGATAAATTTATAGAGACGACAGATTCCTTTTAGCCAAAAACTTAAATAATCAAAACATGTAATAATTACGAAAAATCATCAGAGTCTTCTTCAACAAACTAATCCTAGCTATCACGTTCGAACGTAATTCTAAAAAATCAAACATATTAGATGTAACACTCAACCTAATCACAGGATTAATAGAGCCCTTCCATAAAAATAACGAGAATCTAACAACATTAGTTATAACTCAAACCACCCCCGATCCATAATTAACTCCATAGCACATAGTATATCCATTAGGATATCACGCCTATCTTATACCCTAGATATGTTTAACGAACACGCAAACTATTGTAACATGGCTTTACATAAGGCAGGACGTAAAGAGGGGTTGGAGAACATACCAGATAGGGACAACAGTAACAAACCTAACGACAACTACACTACCCACACCTATAGAAATAACAAGCATAGGACTAAGCATAGAAGTAGATAACTAGCACCAAAAATAATTAAACCGAACACTAATATAAGGACACCTTAGAACTATAGAAGATCCAGAGATAGAAAATACCTATGGTTCAATCCAATATTCAAGTCCTCTATAAAAACCAAACTACCTTCTATATTATTTAAGCTAATAGACAAACACTTTGTTAAACTACTCAAATACCATAGATATTTAATAGAAGAACTATCAAACAATCTTACTCTACTGCAACCAACATGGTAAAATCCACATACGTAAAATCAACCACAAAAACATCTCTAAAGAAAATAACCTACCAATATACATCATAGCACCAAATACAAAACGCAAACACATAACATCCCAACCACACATACACTAGGGCGCATCACAAGAAAACACTAATAGGCCTAAATATCAAACCACCCACAACGAACATACAAAACCGCAACGGAGAAGCAGCACAAAGAAAAGCCTCCAACTGTAATTGCCACCTACCGGATAAGTGCACACTGCAAAATAGATGCGTGGATTCGAGTAGGGTGTACCTGTGTACTGTAAATTCAGGGAACTCTACTTGGCACTACATAGGTTCCACGGCTGGGGAGTTAAAAACAATGGTCGTACGCCCACAGACACTCCATGAAGAAGCGTAGACTGGATAATTCTACGACGCTCGCCAATAAAATCTTGCAGCTTAAAAACACAAACCAGGAATATGGGATTAGCTGATCAGAATATCAAAAGCAAGGGCTAACAGAAATGAAATGTCCCACTGCAGACTTTGTAATATGGAGCTATTCCATATGTTAAGGTACGATAAGATGCTGCTTAACAGCAAAATAGAAAGATCAAATTTCTGTAGGAATAAAATAGCTACCAAGTTCACAAGTGTTAAACCACCGTGATTCGAGCCAACAATACCAAATTTAGAACTGAACCACCAGAATTTCAAAGTATGGAATAGACACCATCACACCACTCTTAGCAGCCAAACAACCAACTTGTCACTAGATCATAAATATCTGAACATCTATTTCACCCGCTCTCCTGAAACAGCATCAAACCCATTAAGACAGGACAATCTGCAAAATATTTACTACACTCATTTGTCAAACCTCCCTTCACCATACACCCTTACCCTTACATCTCATACTAGTACCTCCCAATTAATCTCTAATTTATGCTTTTTCTTTTATCTGTCACTAGATCAGACTCTCTACCACCACTATAATATTCTGTACTTACATGATCTAACTTATCCTTATTTGTTTATATTTTTTCCATTTTCTTACTTTTTTACCTACCCTTTTTACATTTTACATCTGTAACGTCTCTTCCTATTTATCATATATATTTTATTATTGATGTTATTGTTTTGATTATACGCTATTTCTCTCTATATATCTTGCCTTGAGTGAATTGTTTTTGTATTCTGAGGAGTTGGTCGGAAGTAAATAATGTAATAGAAATCGAGTGACGCAACTCCGAGAGTTTAGCGATCTCTAGACTCACCTGACCAATAAAACAATTGTCAATAACTGACATAAAACCCCTTGTTGCACAGCCAACCATGTTACTCTTCATACTTTCACTATTATTACTCCAAGTATAACCTACATAGGAATTACCGCGAACTCGCTCCCTAACTATGGACACATCTTGTTGAGTTAAGCAAAGCCGTACGTTAAAACTATCCACGACTCAGAGTACTCACAACATCTAACTGGATTACCTATAACGATAACTTGTTACCCCATATATATATATATATATATGTATATATTTTTATATATATATGAATATGTTTATTTGTGTGTGTGTGTGCGGGTGTGTTTGTGGGTGACTGTGTGTGTATGTGTATTTGTGTCTGTGTGTCTGTGTGTCTGTGTGTGTGAATATGTAAGTGTGTGTTTGTGTGTCTAATAAGTACATAACATTGTTATGAGGTACCTTCTTGGCAATTGTCACCAGTATAACCTGCAGAACATCCATCTAAACATCTTCCATTTCGGTTGTCACAGTTCATGTTGTTGATACAATGGCATGTCCCATTACAAGCAACACCAAACCTTCCTTCTCGGCATTCTAAAAATATCAATATATATGATAAAGTTGAAGATATCATTAATTATATACATATATCAATGATACCATTTTCTACCAAATTTCAAGATTAAAGTGGTCTTGGGATAAACAAATTAACTTGTAGAAATATTGAATATTATATAGATCAGCTATAAATTATAGATGGATTTTTAGTTCAGTTAAATGCAATGTTAATAACATTATAAAAGAAACAAACAATATTATTAGAAAAACAACATATATAATCCTTCCAAAATAGATATAATATTATCATGAATATCATAGTTATAAGATTAATGGTATACTGATTCACTGAATTATCTAAACTGTTGGAAAATCTGCTGTGATTTCCCCACGAAACAAACAGGTCGAAATAAAAATATATCGCAATGTAATGCTGATACACATTGGATAAGGAATATTTAGGTTTTGAAAATTAGCGCATATCAAGTGACGGTGTGGTAGCATGTTGTTTACTAATAAAGCCGTTCAGTTAAATCTTTTTGTTAACTGAAAATTAAATTTTACAAATTGTACTTTACTCACATGCATTTCTATTTTACAACTATGTAGTGTATATTTCCATATTTTATATTTTGTGCAAATAAACAACGGCAATCATATCTACGGATGGGGAGATGGTAATGCCTTATACCTGGGGTGTCGTCTCAACCGGCGTATATAGGCCTCAACCTGAATTACACCACAACATTTGATGGGTCGACTTATGCAGCGGATCAACTTTTAAACCGGCATATACGGTATGTGTATAAATGTATATATACATATATATATGTGTGTGTGTATGTATATATATATATATGTGTGTGTGTTTATCTGTGTGTGTGTACAGTAATCATCGACATATTCAGCGGATCTACTTTCACACCGGCATATACGGTATATATAATTTTTTATATATAATTAAATATATATATGAATAGATAAGTGTGTGTATATGTGTGTGCGTGAGTGTGTGTGTGTATAGTAAGTACGTAACAATTTTATGAGATACCTTCTTGGCAATTGACACCAATATAACCTGCAGAACATCCATCTGAACATGTTCCATTTCGCTGGTCACAGTTAATATTGTTGATACAATGGCAGGTCTCTTCACAAGCAACACCAAACGATCCTACTGGGCATTCTAAAACTGTCAATATATATGATAACGTTGAAGATATCATTATTTCCAAACATATATCAATGATACAATTTCATACAAATTTTCAGATTATATTGTTCTTGTGATAAACATATTAACTTATATATTTAATGAAAATGATATAGATCCTCTATAAAATATACATGGATTTTTAGTTCAGTTAAATGCAATGTTAAAAAACATTATGAAAGTAACAAACAATATTATAAGAAAAATAACATATATAATCATTCCAAATCTTACCATATTCTACCAGTTACCACGATATGTAATTGTGACATTCTTACATTTAAATATACACACACTCACACACATACTCACAGACACTGCAAGAGATGTCAACATAAATGAAACTGTTATTTTTATCTGATGACATTTTCCCAATTCCAACTCAACTGTCCCCTCAATCTATTTTATTTCTCATTCTTTCTTCTAATGAAGGAGTAGTGTCCAAAATGCTGAGACCCTATTCGTGCTATATCAAACGTTAACCTAATATATCCCTTCCATATACTGTACAGATTAAATGTTATTTCTGTTTACCTTTTACATATATATAATATATACTGTATATTAATATGTTATATATATATTTATAAATTCATACATACACACATACACAGACACATATATACATACATACATATATACATACATACATATATATAAATATAATATATATACATATAATATATATATACAACATAATAAAAGAAACAAACAATACCATAAGAAACAACATATATAAACCTTCAAATTTACACCATAATATTTTATCAGTTACTACGATATTTATTTGCGACAATTTTACTTTGAAATAAACACACACACACACACAACACATTCACATACACACTCACACACACACACACACAAACACACACACACACACATACACACAAACAAAAATATATTTGCCAAATTGTATTTTCTTCACATGCATTTTTATTTATTTTCATTTTTCCGCTAGCTTTTCCCAGCTTGCAATGGTTGGACGGGCTGTATTCAGCACATCACCCCTCCCCACTTGTCACGTACCTTTGTCATCTCCTTGGTGAGTTTCACCAGCTCCGCCCATGTTCTTCGTGGTCTACCTCTACTGCGTCTTCCCTCCACTTGGACTTCCTGGCACTTCTTCACCCAGCGCTCATCCTCCATGCACATCATATCTTCATACCATCTCAGCGTTCTCTCCTGAGACTACAACTTATCCCTCTTATACCCAGTTTACTTGTCAACTCGTCTATGCTTGGTCGTTCACAGACATTAAAACTGCACATCCAACGGAACATAGTTGCTTTATTTCTCTCCAGCCGTCGCATATCTTCAGCAGTTGTGTCCATTTCTAACTACCATGCAGCATCGTCGCATCTCACACATGTATCATATAACCGTCCCTTTGTACGCATGGAGAAACGCTCCTTTGTCAACAGAGGAAGAAGCTCCATAAACTTCTTCCAACCCGTCCTTATTCTCGATAATATGGACGCCGAACACCCTCCTCCCATGCTTATCGGAAAACTACTGTAGTTTCCCCATGAAACAAAACAGGACGCAAGTAAATATATATCGCCATCTAAGCTGATATGCGTATCTGATCATCTGGGTACCGGAAGCTATCAACCACTTCTATAAAACCCACCTGCATTGGAAAAATGAGTCTATCACAGTGATTACTACTGCCAAATTTCCCTGTACATCTATTGCATACGTAGTTTTCCCTACCTGTTAGTTTGCCTGCTATCCCACTACATCTATTGTGTCTCCAAGATCAGCATTGTGTACATTTTATGGAATTTATGCCAGTTCCTTTTCCATATATCTAACATGGCCATTTCCCTGATAGAATCATGGGCAGCCAGTATTAAAGTCCACTGTTATGGCTTGGAGGACTATAATGAAAGAGATTGGGCTGAGGAGCGAACCTTGATGTACACCTACTTGTATCTGGAATTGCTCACTAAACTCCATTTCTATTGTCACTTTACTGACAGCACCACTGTACATAGCTGTCATTGTCCTCACAAGCGATTCCTATTAGTATGAATATTATAGTTATTATATAAATAGTATACTGATTCACGGAATTATCTAAGTTATCGGAAAACTACTGTCGACAGTAAATTTATATCGCCATCTAAGATGATACACATTGGATAAGGAATATTTAGGTTTTTAAAATTCCCGCGTTTCAGGTCACGTGTGGTAGGATATGGTTTACTAATAAAACAGTTCAGTTAAACCATTTTGTTAACTGAGACATAAATTTTGCAACTTGTACTTTCTTGATATGTATTTTTATTTTACAACTATTTAGTGATTATTTTAATATTTTCTATTTTATGCAAATAAACAACGGCAAACATATCTACGGCTGGGGAGAAGATACAACTTACATATAACCTTCAAATTTACACCATATTTTATCTGTTACTACGATATGTATTTGCGACATTTTTACATTGAAATAAACACACACACACACACACACACACACACACACACACACACACACACACACACACACACACAATGATAAATATATAGCCAGGCGAAATTACACAACAAACACATGAGGGGTGAGAGGAGATCGTCAACGCTCACATGATGATTAGGACCGACACCGTAAAGCCAAGCAAACCCACTGCTAAGAACATCCGCGCGTCTAACAATGAATTACCAAACTTGTATGTGCTCCGCAAAGACCATAAGACAGTCGCCGACCGACAACTGGACCACCAACAAGATGTATATGCGGAGTCAATATCGCTTGCAACTACAGGTTCTCCTAGTTCCTCTCCGTGGTTATACGCCCCTAATCAAGATGTCCCCAGATTTATGTGACAGTACAGATGACCTCCTCAGGAGAATCAATGAGTGCAACAAAAACTAAAACCTATCTAACTGCATAATACGCAGTATGGATGTTGTATCTCTATACCCATCCATTAACATTGATTTTGCTGTGGAAACATGTGTGGAGATAATCAGTGAGAGTGAGGTTGAGGTCTGCGATGTCGACACAGATGAACTAGGTCTCCTACTCAGACTTCCCTATGACACCGTGTACTTAGACAGCCGTGTTCTTAGCCGTTTCTGCCTTAGTAGAACCATAAGAGGTAGACCCCCCACCATAAACTCAATGGCAAAATGGACTCCCATGGGAGGGCGAATTGGGTGGACTAAAGCCATACAAGCAACCCAAAACAATGATCAGGTAAGAACAATGGTCGTGCATGCAATGGGGCTAGTATTAAAACTACACTAAAGGGCTATATATTCAAATTCAAAGTAAAGATCTACACCCAACATGGGGCAGCAGCCATTTGGATCAGCATAGCTGGTGATATGGCCAACCTTTTTATGGTTTGGTGGGAATTGAGACTCAAAATGTCCTTGAAGTGAGCTCCATAGACCACATCATGTACTCTTCTTACGTAGACAGTATTAATATAGTAATAAGGACACGGCCACAAGAGAATAGTAACGAATAAAAATTAGAATATAGCACAATGGAAAGAATCCAGCAGATAGCTAACTCCATACACCAGAGTATAATTGTAACTATTGAATACCCTTCCAATCAACCTAATAATAGACTACCTGTATTAGACACGGAATTCTTAATTAACACTATATACGAGAGGTCCCAAATTCCCCACTCAACCTATGCTAAACCCACGGCCTCCAAATACCTGATACTCAAATACTCAGCAATGTTCAGTAGTGCTAAGTTAAATAATCTCATCACAGACTTGGTATTTCAAAAGAAATGGAAAGACACATCCAACACTTCATAAAGAACAGGCATTTCTCTTGCTACAACCAGAGACAGAATCCGAGTATACAAAGCAACCACTGACAAGTGTAAGACCCTCATAGAACTGGACATGAAAGGAATTTGCCCATTATACAGGAGCAAATCATGGATAGCTTAGATAGGACTAAACATAAGATAGGCAAATCCACCTCATGGTACCACAACCTGAGATACCAGAGTGGAATATTCGTGGACGCTACCTCTGGAGTTAAATTAGCTAACCAATGTAGAATGGTCCTGAGAAAGACCAACTTAAGGATTAAAGTGTTAGAAAAACCAGGAACTACCATGAAATCCCTGATCAGCAAAACACACTTTTAAGAAAACCCACTATACTTATAAGAAATGTGCCATATGTAAAGTAAACCCCCAGATAAACTGTAAAACTAGAAATGTAGTCTAGGGCATAAGATGTACAGAGGGTAATTGCAGAAACATCCCAACACCATACATAGGAGAGACAGCTCGATGCATAGGAGAAAGTATAGACTAACTGTGAGGGGAATTAAAAGAGCAAAAAAAAAGGTTCAGTACTACACGAACATGCCAGACAACAACATGACGGTAACATAGACAACATAGAAATTAAAATAATATCTAAACATAGACATGAGCCAGCAAGTAGGTAAATCGGAGGGGCAAGCGAGACAGAGCTTAAAAAGAGAAAGCGAAGACCAACCAAAGAGTGGATGTGTTCTGTTATTATTTCTGGCAAAATTATTACAAAAATATGACCCTCCTCAAGTATAACTATATATATTAATATATATATATATATAGTACGTATGTACACGTACATACATATATGTATACACGTACAGTAGTATGTATATATATACATACATGCACACATATATACATGCACGTATCGGTTTACCGAACATTTATTATAATGCCCGGGCTGATTGTTGGTTTACAAACAAACAAACCGAGTATTATAATAAATGTTCGGTAAACTGATACGTGCATGTATATATGTGTGCATGTATGTATATATATACATACTTCTGTACGTCTGTATACATATATGTATGTACGTATACATAGATACATACTTACATTTAAGTAAGTGCCGTACTAAGAGTGAGAATTGAAATTTCGTTTCATTCTATTCCATTTATATATATATACATATATATACATGCATATGTGTGACGGGGGTGGGTGGGGGATTTGGTTGTTTGTATGTGTGTGTGTGTGTATAGTAAGTACGCAACAATTTTATGAGATATCTTCTTGGCAATTGACAACAATATAACCTGCAGAACATCCATCTGAACATGTTTCATTTCGCTCGGCACAGTTTATGCTGTTGATACAATGGCATGTCCCATTACAATCAACACCAAACCTTCCTGCTCGGCATTCTGAAAATATCACTATATGTGATATTTTATACAAAATGTTACGCTTAAAGTGGTCTTGTGGTAAAGAAATGAACGTGTATATTTATTGAATACTAGCAGTGGTAGCGGCGTTGCACGGGATAAGGTATTTTCGAACGCGGGCCGCCAAAAGACTTAACCGTGGAAAAACTGGATGCCCTGACAATATGTAAAGAATATAATCCGAATAATCTGATGGCTGGATAATCGTCAAGAATTTCCTCGATGAAGCAGGAAAAATAAAGGTTTTCACCTAATGTGGGCCCTAGGGAATCAAGAACATGAATTGTTTTCATGTGCATAATATTCCTTTAAGTTTCGGGAATATTCGGCTAGACGTAACGCATCAAAAAAGCCCTAAAAAGCTGAAAAAATTAAGTTGCTCACCTATTGCGGGCCCTAGGCAATAACAAAGTTGGATTTTCTTTGCTCCCGGTATAAAAAGAGTCTGACTAACACATAGTTACAATTTCAAGAAAATCGGTCTGACGTAAAGCCTCGAGATAACCCTAAAATCTGAAATAAAACGCACTTTTTCACCTAATGCGGGTCCTAGGGGATCAACAAAGTTGAATTTTATGTGCATAACATTCCCTGAAACATACGTAATACAGATGTAAACTTTGAAAAAATCGGTTCGGTACTTCTAGAGTGTTAGGGATTCAAACTCACAGACACACACAGTCACAGATATACATCCAAGGTTTCATATATATTGATTATAACGATTCTTTATAAAACATACATGGATTTTTAGTTCAGTTAACGGCAATGTTAAAAACATTATGAAAAAAAATTATAAGAAAAAAAATGATATAGTGGTTCCAAATATTATCATATTCTACCAGTTACTACGATATGTGTTTGCAACATTCCTACATGTAAATAAAAACAGACACACACACACACGCATATATATATATATATATATATATATATATATATATATATAATACCGTATATATATAAATGCATATATACACATATACACATATACACACACACATACATACATAAATACATATATACATACATATATATATATACACATACATATCTATAATATTATCATGAATATCATAGTTATAATATGAATGGTATACTGATTCACTGAATTATCTAAACTATCGGAAAATCTCCGGTAATTTCGCCACGAAACAAAACAGGTCGAATGTAAAATCATATCGCCACGTAATAATGATACACATTGGATAAGGAATATTTAGGTGTTTAAATTTACCGCGTATCAAGTGATGGTGTGGTAGCATGTTGTTTATTAAAAAACTGTTCAGTTAAATCATTTTGTTAACTGAAAAGTGTATTTGGCAAATTGTACTTTCTTCACATGCATATTTATTTATTATCATTTTCCGCCCGCTTTTCCCTCCTTGCAATAGTTGGACGGGTCCTATTCAGCACAGCATCTCCCAACTTGTTGCGGTCCTTTGTCATATCCTCGGTGAGTTTCACCAGCTCCTCCCATGTTTTTCGTGGCCTACCTCTACTGCGTCTTCCCTCCATTTGGACTTCCTGGCACTTCTTCACCCAGTGCTCATCCTCCATGCACATCATATTTTCATACCATGTCAACCTTCTCTCCCGCACACCATAACTTATCCCTCTTATACCCAGTTTCCTTCTCAACGCGTCTATGTTTTGTCGTTCACGCACATTAAAATTGCACATCCAACGGAGCATACTTGATTTATTTCTCTTAAGCCGTCGCATATCTTCAGCAGTTGCTATCAATTTCTAACTACCATGCAGCATCCTCGCATCTCACACAGCTATCATATAAAAGTCCCTTTGTACGCATGGAGAAACGCTTCTTTGTCAACAGAGGAAGAAGCTCCATAAATTTCTTCCAACCCGTCCTTATTCTAGATACTATGGACGCGGGACACCCATCTCCCATGCTTATCGGAAAACTACTGTAGTTTCCCCATGAAACAAAACAGGACGCAAGTAAATATATATCGCCATCTAAGCTGATACACATTGGATAAGGAATATTTAGGGTGTTTAAATACCACACGCGTATCAAGTCACGTGTGGTAGGATATTGTTTACTAATAAAACAGTTCAGTTAAATCATTTTGTTAACTGAAAATTAAATTGTGCAACTTGTAATTTCTTCACATGCATTTTTATTTTACAACTATTTAGTGTTGGTTTTAATGTTTTCTATTTTATGCAAATAAACAACGGCAGACATATCTACGGCTGGGGAGAAGGTAATCCCTTATATCAGGGTAATCCCTTATACTGGGGTATATAGGCCTAAACCTGATTTTTACCACATAATCTGATGGTTCTAGATATGCAGCGGATCAACTTTTACACCGGCATATACGGTATATATATATATATGTATTTATGTATATATATATATATATGTGTGTGTTTGTGTGGGTGTGGGTATGTGTGTGTGTGTGTGTGTATAATAATTGCGAAACAATTATATGAGATACCTTCTTGGCAATTGAAACCAGTATAACCTGCAGAACATCCATCTGAACATCTTCCATTTCGCTTGTCACAGTTCGCGTTGTTGATACAATGGCAGGTCCTATTACAAGCAAGACCAAACTTTCCTGCTGGGCATTCTTCAATTATCAAGATATATGATAATGTTGAAGATATCATTAATTACATACATATATCAATGATACAATTGTATATTATATTTCAAGATTAAATCTGGTATTGTGCTAAACAAATGAAGTTGTAGATTTATTGAATCCGAGACCACCCGTGACCCGTTATGTCTTGTTCACTTTAAAATATTTTTTTTAAAATCGTGTTCACTTAAAAATAATTTTTAAATTATAAAAATATACACAGACATATATATAATGCGAAATGAAACTGGAAGGCCTATATATATACGTGAGTGTATGCATATATATAAGTCTGTGTGTGTAAACATATACATATATATGTATGTGTGTGTATATATATATAAATGTGGATGTCTCTGATCTACATGCACTGGTCATAATCACACACATATATATATATACACACACGCTCACATATATATATATATATATATACACAACAGCACCACCAACTCTCTTACATTTTCATTCTCTGTCTCCTCTCCCTCTTTCTGTCTCTCTTTCAATCTACTCTCTCACAACCACTATCTCTTTCTGTCTATCTTTTTCTCTCCTTGTTTACATTGTTTATGAAGGCACCAGGAAAAACCCCTTGTGTCGGGAACCCGCGGTCTACTTTACGCGAAATTTGTCTTGTTCCATTTGTATTCCCATTTCAGTGTCAACTTACTTTCAAAGTATTTTCCCATTATGCACCCTTTTGGATGTATTACATTAGAGATAAGAAAGCAATCAATCACAGACTTTTAGTATTATATAAAAATGTATACACCATTCTAATATATATATATTGCCTGTAGAGGTAATCGAAGTGTGTATACATTTTTCGGGGACACCATATACACATATATATATATACCAGGGTCCCTAAAAATTATACACCATTCTAATATATATATTGCCTGTACAGGTAATCAAAGTGTGTATACATTTTTCGGGGACACCGTATATATATATATATATATACCCGGGTCCCTAAAAATATATACACCATTCTAATATATATATTGCCTGTACAAGTAATCAAAGCACGTATACATTTTTCGGGGACACCATATATATATATACCGTGGTCCCTAAAAATGTATACACCATTCTAATATATATATTGCCTGTACAGTTAATCAAAGTGTGTATACATTTTTGGGGACACCATATTACTCTTTTACCTGTTTCAGCCATCCGGCTGAGGCCATGCTGGGGCACCGCCCTTGGTATATATATATATATATATATATATATATATATACCGGGGACCCTAAAAATGTATACACCATTCTAATATATATATTGCCTGTACAGGTAATAAAAGTGTGTATACATTTTTCGGGGACACCATATACATATATACCAGTGTCCCTAAAAATCTATACACCATTCTAATATATATATTGCCTGTGCAGGCAATCAAAGTGTGTATACATTTTTCGGGGACACCATATATATATATATACATATACCGGTTCCCTAAATATGTATACACCATTCTAATATATATATATTGCCTGTACAGGTAATCAAAGTGTGTATACATTTTACGGGGACACCATATATATATATATATATATATATCGGTGTCCCTAAAAATGTATACACCATTCTAATATATATATTGCCTGTACAGGCAATCAAAGTATGTATACATTTTTCGGGGACACCATATATATATATATATGTATATATATATATATATATATATATATATATATATATATATATGCCGGGGTCCTTAAAAATGTATACACCATTCTAATATATATATTGCCTGTACAGGTGATCAAAGTGTGTATACATTTTTCGGGGACACCATATATATATATATATATATATATATATATACCGGGGTCCTAAAAAATGTATACAGCATTCTAATATATATATTGCCTGTACAGGTAATCAAAGTGTGTATACATTTTTGGGGACACCATATATATATCTATATATATATATATATATATACCGGGTTCCCTAAAAATGTATACACCATTCTAATATATATATTACCTGTACAGGTAATCAAAGTGTGTATACATTTTTCGTGGACACCATATATATATATATATATATATATATATATATATATATATATATATATAGTTGTTATATAGATGAGATTCTACAGGACTAGAACTGGTTCATTCTTTAGAAATCATCAGGAATCTGATGATTTCTAAAGAATGAAACAGTTCTAGTCCTGTAGAATCTCATATATATTAACACTATTATACTCTGCAATGTATTGACTACCTTACTTACTGTGGTTACCTCCGATTCAACCCGGAATAACGTATATATATATATATATATATATATATATATATATATACATATATATATATATACCGAGGTCCCTAAAAATGTATACACAATTCTAATATATATATTGCCTGTACAGATAATCAAAGTGTGTATACAATTTTCGGGGACACCATATATATATATATATATATATATATATATATATATACCGGGGTCCTAAAAAATGTATACAGCATTCTAATATATATATTGCCTGTACAGGTAATCAAAGTGTGTATACATTTTCGGGGACACCATATATATATATATATATATATATATATATATATATATACCGGGTTCCCTAAAAATGTATACACCATTCTAATATATATATTACCTGTACAGATAATCAAAGTGTGTATACATTTTTCGGGGACGCCATATATATATATATGTATATATATTTTTAGGGAACCGGTATATATATATATATACCGGTTCCCTAAAAATGTATACAACATTCTAATATATATATTGCCTGTACAGGTAATCAAAGTGTGTATACATTTTTCGGGGACACCATATATATATATACTGGTGTCCGTAAAAATGTATACACCATTCTAATATATATATTGCCTGTAGAGGCAATCAAAGTATGTATACAATTTTCGGGGACACCATATATATACCGGGGTCCCTAAAAATGTATACACCATTCTAATATATATATTGCCGGTACAGGTAATCAAAGTGTGTATACATTTTTCGGTGACATCATATATATATATATATATACATATACTGAGGTCCCTAAAATGTATACACCATTCTAATATATATATTGCCTGTACAATCAAAGTGTGTATACATTTTTCGGGGACACCATATATATATATATATATATATATACTGGGGTCCCTAAAATGTATACACCATTCTAATATATATATTGCCGGTACAGGTAATCAAAGTGTGTATACATTTTTCGGTGACATCATATATATATATATATATACATATACTGAGGTCCCTAAAATGTATACACCATTCTAATATATATATTGCCTGTACAATCAAAGTGTGTATACATTTTTCGGGGACACCATATATATATATATATATATATATATATACTGGGGTCCCTAAAATGTATACACCATTCTAATATATATATTGCCGGTACAGGTAATCAAAGTGTGTATACATTTTTCGGTGACATCATATATATATATATATATATACATATACTGAGGTCCCTAAAATGTATACACCATTCTAATATATATATTGCCTGTACAATGAAAGTGTGTATACATTTTTCGGGCACACCATATATATATATATATATATACATATATATACTGGGGTCCCTAAAATGTATACACCATTCTAATATATATATTGCCGGTACAGGTAATCAAAGTGTGTATACATTTTTCGGTGACATCATATATATATATACCGGTGTCCCTCAAAATGTATACACCATTCTAATATATATATTGCCTGTACAATCAAAGTGTGTATACATTTATCGGGGACACGATATATATATATATATATATACTGGTGTCCCTAAAATGTATACACCATTCTAATATATATATTGCCGGTACAGGTAATCAAAGTGTGTATACATTTTTCGGTGACATCATATATATATATACCGGTGTCCCTCAAAATGTATACACCATTCTAATATATATATTGCCTGTACAATCAAAGTGTGTATACATATTTCGGGGACACCATATATATATATATATATATATACTGGGGTCCCTAAAAATGTATACACCATTCTAATATATATATTGCCTGTACAGGTAATCAAAGTGTGTATACAATTTTCGGGGACACCATATATATATATATATATATATATATATATATATATATATATAGATGAGATTCTACAGGACTAGAACTGCTTCATACTTTAGAAATCATCAGATTCCTGATGATTTCTAAGGAACGAAACAGTTCTAGTCCTGTAGAATCTCAGCTATATTAAAACTTTTATTCTCTGCAATGTATTGAGTACCTTACTTACTCTGGTTACCTCCGATTCAACCCGGAATAACGTACATATATATATATATATATATATATACCGGAGACCCTAAAACATGTATACAGCATTCTAATATATATATTGCCTGTACAGGTAATCAAAGTGTGTATACATTTTTGGGGACACCATATATATATCTATATATATATATATATATATATATATATATATATATATACCGATTCCCTAAAAATGTATACAACATTCTAATATATATATTGCCTATACAGGTAATCAAAGTGTGTATACATTTTTCGGGGACACCATATATATATATATATATACCGGTGTCCCTAAAAATGTATACACCATTCTAATATATATATTGCCGGTACAGGTAATCAAAGTGTGTAACATTTTTCGGTGACGTCATATATATATATATATATATATATATATACTGGGGTCCCTAAAATGTATACACCATTCTAATATATATATTGCCTGTACAGGTAATGAAAGTGTGTATACATTTTTCGGGGACACCATATATATATATATACCGGGGTCCCTAAAAATGTATTCACCATTCTAATATTTATATTGCCTGTGCAGGCAATCAAAGTGTGTATACATTTTTCCGGGACACCATATATATATATATATACCGGGTCCCTAAAAATGTATACACCATTCTAATATATATATTGCCTGTACAGATGATCAAAGTGTGTATACATTTTTCGGGGACACCATATATATATATTTACCGGGGTCCCTAAAAATGTATACACCAATCTAATATATATATTGCCTGTACAGATAATCAAAGTGTGTATACATTTTTCGGGGACACCATATATATATATATATATATATATATACACATATACTGGTTCCCTAAAAATGTATACACCATTCTAATATATATATTGCCTGTACAGGTAATCAAAGTGTGTATCCATTTTTCAGGGACACCATATATATATATATATATATATATATATATATATATATATATATGTATACCGGGGTCCCTAAAAATGTATACACCATCCTAACAAATAATGCATGTATAGGCAATCAAAGTGGGTATACATTTTTAGGGGGACTACCTGTATATACACAAATATGAACATATATATAGAGAGAAAGTGTGTGCAAACAAGCAAGCAAGCAATCAAACAGTCAAGATCAGAGTTTTAGTAGTACATAGATAGATAGATTATATCGATCCTTAATAAACAATACTAGGATTTTTAGTTCAATTAAATGCAATGTTAATAACATTATGAATGTAACAAACACTATTATACGAAATATATCATATATAATCCCTCCATATATTACCATGTTCTACAATATATATATTATATACAGAAATGGATACTTACACACACACACACATAAATACACACATACATATATACACACACACATAAATACACACATACATATATACACACACACACACATACATATATATACACACACACACACACACATATATACACACACACACACATATATACACACACATATATACACACACACACACACACATATACACACACACACACACACACACACACACACACACACACACACACACACACACACTATATATATATATATATATATATATATATATATATATATATATATATATATATATATATATATATATATATATATATATATAATATTATGAATATCATGAATATTATAGTTATAATGTGAATGGTATACTGATTCACTGAATTATCTAAACTATCGGAAAATTTCCCCACGAAACAAAACATGTCGAAAGTAAAATCATATCGCCACGTAATAATGATATACATTGGATAAGGAATATTTAGGTTTTTAAATTTACCGCGTATCAATTGATGGTGTGGTAGCATCTTGTTTACTAATAATAATGTTCAGTTAAATCATTTTGTTAACTGAAAAGTATATTTGACAGATTGTACTTTCTTCACACGCATTTTTTATTTATTATCATTTTTCCGCCCTCTTTTCCATGATTGTAATGGTTGGACCGGTCCTATTCAGCACAGCATCTCCTCACTTGACAAGGTCGTTTGTGATCTCCTCGGTGAGTTTCACCAGCTCCGCCCATGTTTCTCGTGGTCTACCTATACTGCTTCTTCCCTCCACTTGGACTTCCTGGCACTTCTTCACCCAGCGCGCAACCCCATGCACCTCATATGTCCATACCAACTCAGCCTTCTCTCCTGCACACAACAACTTATCCCTCTTATACTCAGCTCGTCTATGCTTGATCGTTCACGCACATTAAAATTGCACCTCCAACCGTGCATACTTGCTTCATTTCTCTCCAGCCGTCGTATATCTTCAGCAGTTGTTGTCCATTTTTAACTACCATGCAGCATCCTCGCATCTCACACAGGTATCATATAACCGTCCTTTTGTACGCAGGCAGAAACGCTGCTTTGTCAACAGAGGAAGAATCTCCATAAACTTCTTCCAACCCGTCCTTATTCTAGATACTATGGATGCGGAACACCCTCCTCCCATGCTTATCTGATCACCTAGGTACCGGAAGCTATCAACCACTTCTGTATAACCCACCTGCATTGGAAAAATGAGTCTATTGCAGCGATTAATACTGCCAACTTTCCCTGTACATCTATTGCATACGTAGTTTTCCCTATCTGTTAGTTTGCCTGCTATCCCCGTATATCTCTTGAGTGTCCAAGATCAGCATTGCGTACATTTTATTGAATTTATGCCAGTCCCTTTCCTATATATCTAACCAAACACTAATATAAGGGCACCTAAGAACTATAGAAGATCCAGAGATAGAAAATACCTATGGTTCAATCCAATATTCAAGTCCTCTATAAAAACCAAACTACCTTCTACATTATTTAAGCAAATAGACACACACTTTGTTAAAATACTCAAATACCATAGATTCTTTAATAGAAGAACCATCAAACGATCTTACTCTACTGCAGCCAACATAGAATCACACATACGTAAAATCCACCACGAAAACATCTTTAAAGTAAATAAACTACCAATATACATAATAGCAGCAAATACAAAACGCAAACACATAACATCGCAACCACAAACACACCAGGGCGCATCACAACAAAACACTAATAGGCCTAAATATCAACCCACCAACAACAACATACAAAACCGCAACGGAGAAGCGGCACAAAGAAAAGCCTCCAACTGTAATTGGCACCTACCGGATACGTGCACACTGCAAAATAGATGCGTGGATTCGAATATGGTGTACCTGTGTACTGTAAATTCAGGCAACTCTACTTGGCACTACATAGGTTCCACGGCTGGGAAGTTAAAAAAAAATGTGGTAGGTTCACAGACACTGCATGAAGAACCGAAGACTGGATAATTCTACGACGCTCGCCAATAAAATCTGGCAGCTTAAAAACACAAACCAGGAATATAAGATTAGCTGGTCAAAATACCAGAAGCAAGGGCTAACGACAATGGAATGTCCCACTGCAGACTTTGTAATATGGAGCTATTCCATATTTTAAGGTACGATAAGATGCTGCTTAACAGCAAAATAGAAAGATCAATTTTCTGTAGGTATAGAATAGCTACCAAGTTCACAAATTTTAAACCACCGTGATTCGAGCCAACAATACCAAATTTAGAAGTGAACCACCAGAATTTCAAAGTATGGAATAGACACCATCAAACCGCTCTTAGTGCCAAACGACCAACTGGTCACTAGATCATAAATATCTTAACATCTCTTTCACCCGCTCTCCTGAAACAGTATCAAACCCATTAAGGCAGGACAATCAGCAAAATATTTACTACACACATTTGTCAAACCTCCCTTCACCATCCACCCTTACCCTTAAATCTCATACTAGTACCTCCCAATTAATCTCTAATTTATGCTTTTTCTTTTATCTGTCACTACATCAGTCTCTCTACCACCACTATCATATACTGTACTTACATGATCTCACTTATCCTTATTTCTTTATATTTTTTCCATTTCCTTAGTTATTTACCTGTACCTTTTTTCTTATCTTTTACTTTATACATTTACATCAATAACCTCTCTACCTATTTATCATATATATTTTATTATTGATGTTATTGTTTTGATTATACTCTATTTCTCTCTATATATTTTGCCTTGAGTGAATTGTTTTTTGTATTCTGAGGAGTTGGTTTAAAGTAAATAATATAATGGAGATCGAATTGAGCAACTTCAAGCGATTAGCGACCTCTAGACTCACCTGATCAATGAAACAATTGTCAATACCTGACATAAAACCCCTTGTTGCACAGCCAACGATGTTACTCTTCATACTTTCACTATTATTACTCCAAGTATAACCTACATAGGATTTACCGCGAACTCGCTCCCTAACTATGGAAACATATTGTTGAGTTAAGCAAAGCCGTACGTTAAAACTATCCACGGCGCAGAGTACTCACAACCTCTAACTGGATTACCTGCAACGATAACTTGTTACCCCATATATATATATATATATATATATATATATATATATATATATATGTTTATATGTGTGTGTCTCTGTGTGTGTGACTGTGTGTGTGTGTGTGTGTGTGATTATATGTATGTGTGTGTTTGTGTCTCTAGTAAGGACGTAACTCTGTTATGAGATACCTTCTTGGCAATTGTCACCAATATAACCTGCAGAACATCCATCTGAACATCCTCCATTTCGCTTGTCACAGTTCATGTTGTTGATACAATGGCATGTCCCATTACAAGCAACACCAAACTTTCCTTCTCGGCATTCTAAAAATATCAATAAATATGATAAAGTTGAAGATATCATTAATTACATACATACATCAATGATACGATTTGATAGCAAATTTCAAGATTAAAGTGGTCTTGGGTTAAAATAATTAACTTGTAGAAATATTGAATATTAAATCGATCGTCTATAAATTATAGATGGATTTTTAGTTCAGTTAAATGCAATATTAATAACATTATGAAAGAAACAAACAATACTATTAGAAAAACAACATCTATAATCCTTCCAAAATAGATATAATATTATCATGAATATCATAGTTATCAGATTAATGGTATACTGATTCACTGAATTATCGAAACTGTTGGAAAATCTGCTGTGATTTCCCCGCGAAACAAAACAAGTCGAAATAAAAAATATATCGCCATGTAATGCTGATACACATTGGATAAGGAATATTTAGGTTTTAAAAATTGGCGCATATTAAGTGACGGTGTGGTAGCATCTTGTTTACTAATAAAACAGTTCAGTTAAATCTTTTTGTTAAATGAAAAATAAATTTTACAAATTGTGTTTACTCACATGTATTTTAATTTTACAACTGTTTAGTGTTTATTTCCATATTTTATATTTTGTGCAAATAAACAACGGCAAGCATATCTACGGCTCGGGAGATGGTAATGCCTTATAACTGGGGGTGTCGTCTCAACCAGCGTATATAGGCCTCAAACTGAATTACACAACATTTGATGGGTCGATGTATGCAACGGATCAACTTTTAAACCGGCATATGCGGTATGTATATACAAGTATATATACACATATATATATATGTGTGTGTGTGTATATATATATATGTGTGTGTCTGTAATCATCGAGAATTCAGCGGATCAACATTCACACCGGCATATACGGTATATACATGAATTTTTTATATAAAATTAAATATATATGAATAGATAAGTGTGTGTATATGTGTGTGCGTGAGTGTGTGTGTGTATAGTAAGTACGTAACAATTATATGAGATACCTTCTTGGCAATTGACACCAATAAATCCTGCAGAACAACCATCTGAACATGTTCCATTTCGCTTGTCACAGTTACTATTGTTGATACAATGGCAGGTCTCTTCACAATCAACACCAAACGATCCTTCTGGGCATTCTAAAACTATCAATATATATGATAATGTTGAAGATATCATTATTTACATACATGTATCACTGATACAATTTCATACAAATTTTCAGATTATATTGTTCTTGTGATAAACATATGAACTTATATATTTAATGAAAATGATATAGATCCTCTATAAAATATACATGGATTTTTAGTTCAGTTAAATGCAAATTTGAAAAACATTATGACAGAAATAAACAATATTATAAGAAAAAAAAACATATATAATCCTTCCGAATCTTACCATATTCTACCAGTTACTACGATATGTAATTGCGACATTCTTACATTTAAATAAACACACACGCACACACATACTCACACACACTGCAAATAAACAACGGCAAGCATATCTACGGCTGGAGAAAATGGTAATACTTTATACCTGGGGTGTCGTCTAAACCGGCGTATATAGGCCTCAACCTGAATTACACCACAAAACTCGATGGGTCGATCTATGCAGCGGATCAACATTTAAACCGGCATATACGGTATATATAAATGCATATATACATATATATATATATGTGTGTGTGTCTGTATATATATATATATATATATAATAGGATATGTGTTCCTTCACGCACAAGGCGCTAAGGGACGCATGTATTGTCCAACCAAATGCCAATGTGGTTCAATGGCAGGTTAATAAATTAACGAGCCAGAACATATATAAACAAGGTTTAGCAAATAATGAAAAAGTTTCAAAATAAATTTTAAAAAATTAACTTTACCTACTATAGTTACCTTTACCGATCGGTTTCGAATCCCAAAAATAAACGGAGACCAAACGGCCTTCGTTGCAAAGAAAGATTCTCGTCAGAAGGTTCTTTTCATTCGAAGAATATAAAATTCTTGAATTTAAATTACGAACTAGCGCTATCCAAAACTGTTCCTGAGATGAGAGTGAATGAAGTGGAATCAATTTTTTCAAGGGCGGAAGTAAAGATAGAGGCAGAGGGAGGTAGGTCAAACCGGCCGCAACTATCACTAGCAGCAGTCGGAACGACCCAATTTGTCTCTCAACAATAGAGGAGAGTAGTAATAATAGGATATGTGTTCCTTCACGCACAAGGCGCTAAGGGACGCATGTATTGTCCAACCAAATGCCAATGTGGTTCAATGGCAGGTTAATAAATTAACGAGCCAGAACATATATAAACAAAATTTATTTTGAAACTTTTTCATTATTTGCTAAACCTTGTTTATATATGTTCTGGCTCGTTAATTTATTAACCTGCCATTGAACCACATTGGCATTTGGTTGGACAATACATGCGTCCCTTAGCGCCTTGTGCGTGAAGGAACACATATCCTATTATTACTACTCTCCTCTATTGTTGAGAGACAAATTGGGTCGTTCCGACTGCTGCTAGTGATAGTTGCGGCCGGTTTGACCTACCTCCCTCTGCCTCTATCTTTACTTCGGCCCTTGAAAAAATTGATTCCACTTCATTCACTCTCATCTCAGGAACAGTTTTGGATAGCGCTAGTTCGTAATTTAAATTCAAGAATTTTATATTCTTCGAATGAAAAGAACCTTCTGACGAGAATCTTTCTTTGCAACGAAGGCCGTTTGGTCTCCGTTTATTTTTGGGATTCGAAACCGATCGGTAAAGGTAACTATAGTAGGTAAAGTTAATTTTTTAAAATTTATTTTGAAACTTTTTCATTATTTGCTAAACCTTGTTTATATATGTTCTGGCTCGTTAATTTATTAACCTGCCATTGAACCACATTGGCATTTGGTTGGACAATACATGCGTCCCTTAGCGCCTTGTGCGTGAAGGAACACATATCCTATTATTACTACTCTCCTCTATTGTTGAGAGACAAATTGGGTCGTTCCGACTGCTGCTAGTGATAGTTGCGGCCGGTTTGACCTACCTCCCTCTGCCTCTATCTTTACTTCGGCCCTTGAAAAAATTGATTCCACTTCATTCACTCTCATCTCAGGAACAGTTTTGGATAGCGCTAGTTCGTAATTTAAATTCAAGAATTTTATATTCTTCGAATGAAAAGAACCTTCTGACGAGAATCTTTCTTTGCAACGAAGGCCGTTTGGTCTCCGTTTATTTTTGGGATTCGAAACCGATCGGTAAAGGTAACTATAGTAGGTAAAGTTAATTTTTTAAAATTTATTTTGAAACTTTTTCATTATTTGCTAAACCTTGTTTATATATGTTCTGGCTCGTTAATTTATTAACCTGCCATTGAACCACATTGGCATTTGGTTGGACAATACATGCGTCCCTTAGCGCCTTGTGCGTGAAGGAACACATATCCTATTATTACTACTCTCCTCTATTGTTGAGAGACAAATTGGGTCGTTCCGACTGCTGCTAGTGATAGTTGCGGCCGGTTTGACCTACCTCCCTCTGCCTCTATCTTTACTTCGGCCCTTGAAAAAATTGATTCCACTTCATTCACTCTCATCTCAGGAACAGTTTTGGATAGCGCTAGTTCGTAATTTAAATTCAAGAATTTTATATTCTTCGAATGAAAAGAACCTTCTGACGAGAATCTTTCTTTGCAACGAAGGCCGTTTGGTCTCCGTTTATTTTTGGGATTCGAAACCGATCGGTAAAGGTAACTATAGTAGGTAAAGTTAATTTTTTAAAATTTATTTTGAAACTTTTTCATTATTTGCTAAACCTTGTTTATATATGTTCTGGCTCGTTAATTTATTAACCTGCCATTGAACCACATTGGCATTTGGTTGGACAATACATGCGTCCCTTAGCGCCTTGTGCGTGAAGGAACACATATCCTATTATTACTACTCTCCTCTATTGTTGAGAGACAAATTGGGTCGTTCCGACTGCTGCTAGTGGTAGTTGCGGCCGGTTTGACCTACCTCCCTCTGCCTCTATCTTTACTTCGGCCCTTGAAAAAATTGATTCCACTTCATTCACTCTCATCTCAGGAACAGTTTTGGATAGCGCTAGTTCGTAATTTAAATTCAAGAATTTTATATTCTTCGAATGAAAAGAACCTTCTGACGAGAATCTTTCTTTGCAACGAAGGCCGTTTGGTCTCCGTTTATTTTTGGGATTCGAAACCGATCGGTAAAGGTAACTATAGTAGGTAAAGTTAATTTTTTAAAATTTATTTTGAAACTTTTTCATTATTTGCTAAACCTTGTTTATATATATATATATATATATATATATATATATATATATATGTGTGTGTCTGTGTGTGTGTGTGTGTGTACACTAATCATCGACACACTCAGCCGATCAACTTTTACACCGGCATATACGGTATATATATAATTTTTTATGTATGAATAAATATATATGAATAGATATATGTGTGTATGTGTGTGTGTGTGTGTGTGTGTGTGTGTGTGTGTGCAAAGAAATAAAGAAGAATTTTATGATATACCTTCTTGGCAATTGACACCAATATAACCTTCAGAACATCCATCTGAACATGTTCCATTTCGCTTGTCACAGTTAATATTGTTGATACAATGGCAGGTTCCATTACAATCAGCACCAAACGTTCCTACTGGGCATTCTAAAACTATCAATATATCATTAATTAAATACAGATATAAATGATACAATTTTATACAAAATTTTACGATTAAAGTGGTCTTGTGATAAAGAAATGAACCTGTATATTTATTGAATACTAGCAGTGGTACCCGGCGTTGCACGGGATAAGTTATTTTGGAACGCGTGTCGCCAAAAGACTTGATCCTGGAAAAACTGCATGCCTGGACAATATGTAATGAAAATAAACCGAATACTCTGATGGCTGGATAATCTTTAAGATTTTCCTCGAGGATGCAGGAAAAATACAGGTTTTAACCTAATGTGGACCCTAGGGGATCAAGAAAATGAATTGTTCTCATGTGCATAATATGCCTTGAAGTTTCGAGAAATTCGGCTAGACGTAACGCCTCAAAAAAGCCCTAAAAAGGCTGAACAAATGAATTTCTCACCTAATGCGGACCCCAGGCAATACAAAATTGGATTTTCTTTGCTCCCGGTATGAAGAAGAGACTGACTAATACATATTTACAATTTCATGAAAATCGGTCTAACATAACGCCTCAAAATACCCCTACAATCTGAAATAAAATGCACTTGTTCACCTAATGCGAGTCTAGCGGAACAACAAAGTTGTATTTTATGTACATAACATTCCCTGAAACATAAGTAAAACTCATGTAAAAAAATCGGTTCGGTACTTCTCGAGTTTTATTGATTCAAACTCACAGACACACACACAGACAGACATCCTCAGTTTTATATATATAGATTATAACAATTCTCTATAAAACATACATGGATTTTTAATTCAGTTAAATGCAATGTTAAAAACATTATGGAAGAAACAAACAGTATTAAACAGAAAAAAATGATATATAATCGTTCCAAATATTATCATATTCTACCAGTTACTACGATATGTGTTTGCGAGATTCTTACATGTAAATAAAACCAGACACACACATACGCACACGCACACACGCATATATACATATATACATACATATATATATATATATATATTGTTATGCTTTGGGAGGGTTATGTTGCCAATAAGAAACACACGCACCAGTTGCTTCACTCCAATTTACTGGTGTTTCTTATTTGTAACATGACCCTCCGAAAGCATAACAATATCGGTTTCAACACACGTTTTCAGATAAAGTATCTTGCTAAACAAATTCAGATACGAAATATATATATATTATATAATGTATATATATAAATCCATACATACAGACATACACACACACATACATATATAAATACATACATACATACATACATACATACATACATACATACATACATACATACATACACACATACACAACTAGTTAGGAAACTACAAGTAGAATCCATTAATGGAACAGTAAAAATATATAAAACATTCCAAAAATGTTGCCTCTAATAACTGCATTTACACATGTACAGATACAAAGCATATACACATGCACACATACAACTCAAAACATAAACATCCACACATACAATAACATACATATATACACATGCATGCATACATATATATCTACCTAGTTGATGTGTAAATTCTAATGAGAGAGTCTTGTATCTATGTTAGAAACCGACTCTCTCTCTATTGGTAAAACTTTGTAAAATTATAAAACCAAAACATACATACATACATACATACATACATACATACATACATACATACATACATACATACATACATACATACATACATACATACATACATACATACATATACACACACATATATATCTATAATATTATCATGAATATCATAGTTATAATATGAATAGGATAATGATTCACTGAATTATCTAACCAATCTGAATATCTCCGGTAATTTTCCCACGAATCAAAACAGGTCGAGAGTAAAATGATATCGCCACGTAATAATGATACACATTGGATAAGGAATATTTAGGTTTTTAAATTTACCGCGGATCAAGTGATGGTGTGGTAGCATGTTGTTTACTAATAAAACTATTCAGTTAAATCATTTTGTTAACTGAAAAGTATATTTGCCAAATTGTACTTTCTCCACATTCATTTTTATTTACTATCATTTTCCGCCCGCTTTTCCCTGCTTGCAATGGTTGGCCTGTCCTACTCAGCACACCATCACACCACTTGTCACGGTCCTTGGTCATCTCCTCGGTGAGTTTCACCAGCTCCGCCCATGTTTTTTGTGGTCTACCTCTACTGCGTCTTCCCTCCACTTGGACTTCCTGGCACTCCTTCACCCAGCGCTCATCCTCCATCCACATCATATGTCCATACCATCTCAGACTTCTCTCCTGCACACCACAACTTATCCCTCTTATACCCAGTTTCCTTCTCAACTCGTCTATGCTTGGTCGTTCACGCACGTTAAAATTGCACATCCAACGGAGCATACTTGCTTCATTTCTCTCCAGCCGTCGCAAATCTTCAGCAGTTGCTGTCCATTGCTAACTACCATGCAGCATCCCCGCATCTCACACATTTATCATATAACCGTCATTTTCTACGCAGGGAAGTAGCTCCAAAACTTCTTCCAACCCGTCCTTATTCTAGATACTATGGACGGGGAACACCCTCCTACCTTGCTTATATCATCACCTAGGTACCGGAAGCTAATAACCTCTTCTATAGAACCCACCTGCATTGGAAACATGAGTCTATCACAGCAAGTACTACTGCCAACTTTCTCTGTACCTCTATTGCATACGTAGTTTTCCCTACCTGTTAGTTTGCCGGCTATCCCACTACATCTCTTGTGTCTCCAAGATCAGCATTGAGTAGATTTTATGGAATTTATGTCAGTTCCTTTCCTATATATCTAACATGGCCAATTCCCCGATGGAATCAGAGCATTGTCCTCTCTTCTACTTATCAACGCTTTCGTTTTATCTATGTTCAGTCTCAGGCCTCTTGATTCCAACTGCTGTTTCCATAGACAGAATATATTCTCTAGCTCCTCTACTGAATCTGCTATAAGAACCAGATCATCAGCATAGAGAAGATTCCATGGGCAGCCAGACTTAAACTCCTCTGTTATGGCTTGGAGAACTATAATAAACAAGATTGTGCTGAGGAGCGAACCTTGATATACTCCTACTTTTATATGGAATTCCTCACAAACTCCATTTCTATTGTCACATTACTGACAGCACCCCTGTACGTAGCTTGCATTCTCCTCACAAGCGATTCCTATTAGTATTAATATTATCATTATTATATTAATGGTATACTGATTCACTGAATTATCTAAATTATCGAAAAACTACTGTAATTTCCCCACCAAACATAACAGGACGAGAGTAAATATATATCGCCATCTAAGCTGATACACATTGGATAAGGAATATTTAGGTTTTTAAAATTCCCGCGTATCAAGTCACGGAGTGGTAGGATATTGTTTACTAATAAAAGAGTTCAGTTAAATCATTTTGTTAACTGAAACTAAATTTTGCAACTTGTATTTTCTTCATATGCATTTTTATTTTAGAATTAGTGTTTATTTTAATGTTTTCTATTTTATGCAAATAAACAACGGCAAACATATCTACGGCTGGGGAGAAGGTAATCCCTTATACCAGCGGTGTCGTCTAAACTTGCGTATATAGGTCTAAACCGGATTTGTACCACAACATTTGATAGGTCGACTTATGCAGTGGATCAACTTTTACACCGGCATATACGGTATATATATAATTGTATTTATGTATATATATTTATATATATATATATATATATATATATATATATATATATATATATGAAAAAGTAAGTCCTTCATCGGTGACCCTCCAACCGTCCCAGGCATTTCATCGCTTTAAGGGCCATATACCTCAGGTTGGTGCTAAACACGGCTAAAAAAAGTCGTTGGGACACGTAACTAAAGGGGACGTTAGGGTGAACAAACAAAATGGTTTAAGTCACAGAAAGTGAGAAGAAAGAGACAAGTCCCAGATTTCTATGAATATAAACTCGGTGAAATCGTGAACAAGAGACAAAAGACCATCAAACCTGGTTGAAATGTGAGCAAGGAAGGAATTTCGCACAGGTCTAACGGGAGGAAGAAGGGGTCTGGTCTGCGAATTCTGTAAACATAAGTTCTGTGAAGTCACGGACGAGAGAGAGAGAGAGAAAACAAATTCATACCGGCTTGGCCAAGAGCGCGCGAGAAAAGAAATCGGACAGGTCAAGCGGGAAGAAAGAGGAGGAAAGAGGAGGAGGAGGAGAGGTAGTGACAGAGAATGAATGAGTGAAGGTTGAGGAGGAGGCTAACAGAGAGAGAGATACTGCTAGAAAGGGTAAAGATACAAAGAACGAAACAGACGGGTGGCAGCAGTGGAAAAAATATGTGTAAATATGATAATAATGGAGCTGCGCGTTGCAAATGGAATACATATGAAAAAGTAAGTCCTTCATCAGTGACCCTCCAACCGCCCCAGGAATTTCATTGATTTAAGGGCCATATACCTCAGGTTGGTGCGAACAACGGCTAAAAAAAGTCGTTGGGACACGTAACTAAAGAGGACGTTAGGGTGAACAAACAAAATGGTTTAAGCAACAGAAAGTGAGAAGAAAGAGACAGGTCCCAGATTTCTATGAATATAAACTCGGTGAAATCGTGAACAAGAGACAAAAGACCATCAAACCTGGTGGAAATGTGAGCAAGGAAGGAATTTCGCATAGGTCTAACGGGGGAAGAAGAAGGGGTCTGGTCTACGAATTCGGTAAACATAAGTTCTGTGAAGTCACAGACGAGAGAGAGAGATTTCAACCAGGTTTGATGGTCTTTTGTCTCTTGTTCACGATTTCACCGAGTTTATATTCATAGAAATATGGGACTTGTCTCTTTCTTCTCACTTTCTGTTGCTTAAACCATTTTGTTTGTTCACCCTAACGTCCCCTTTAGTTACGTGTCCCAACGACCTTTTTTAGCCGTTGTTCGCACCAACCTGAGGTATATGGCCCTTAAAGCGATGAAATGCCTGGGACGGTTGGAGGGTCACTGATGAAGGACTTACTTTTTCATATGTATCCCATTTGCAACGCGCTGCTCCATTATTATCATATATATATATATATATATATATATATATATATATATATATATATAAATATGTATATTTGTGTGTTTGTGTGTGTAGGTGTGTGTGTATGTGTGTGTGCGTGTGTATAATAATTACGTAACAATACCTTCTTGGCAATTGACACCAGCATAACCTGCAGAACATCCATCTAAACATGTGCCATTTCGCTTGTCACAGTTCGTGTTGTTGATACAATGGCAGGTCCCATTACAAGCAACACCAAACTTTCCTGCTCGGCATTCTAAAATTATCAATATATATGATAATGTTGAAGATATCATTAATTACATACATATATCAATGATACAATTTTATATCAAATTTCAAGATTAAAGTGGTCTTGTGCTAAACAAATGAAGTTGTAGATTTATTGATTATATCGATCCTTTATGAACAAATATTTGGATTTTTAGTTCAATTAAATGCAATATTAATAACATTATGAAAGTAACAAACAATACAATAAGAAAGATATCATATATAATCCGTCCAAATATTACAATATTCTACAATAATATACTGTCTATATATATATATATCCATACATACACACACACATACATAGATAAATACATACATACTTACATATATACACACATATATATCTATAATATTATCACGAATATCATAGTTATAATATGAATGGTATACTGATTCACTGAATTATGTAAACTACTCGGAAAATATCCGGTAGTTTCCCAACGAAACAAAATAGGTCGAAAGTAAAATCATATCGCCACGTAACAATGATACACACTGGATAAGGAGTATTTAGGTTTTTAAAAATTCCGCCTATCAAGTGATGGTGTGATAGCATATTGTTTACTAATAAAACACTTCAGTTATATCATTTTGTTAACGGCCAGAATATCTGCGGCTGGGCAGATGGTAATGGCTTATACCTGGGGTGTCGTATCAACCGGTGTATATAGGCTTCAACCTGAATTACACCACAATATTTGATGGGTCGACATATGCAGCGGATCAAGATTTACACCGGCATTTAGGGTGTATATAGTGAAAGGATTAAGGTTAACATGTTTGGCTGTACAACACGGGGCCTTATTTCAGGCATTGACACTTGCTTTATTGATCAGGTGCGTCTAGAGGTCGATAATCGTTCGAAGTTTCGTCACTCGATCTCCATTATATTATTTACCTTTGACCAACTCACCATAATACAAAAACAATTCTCTCAAGGCAAGATATATAGAGAGAAATAGCGTATAATCAAAACAATAACAACAATAATAAAATATATATGATAATAGGTAGAGAGGTTACAGATGTAAAAGTAAAAATTAAAAGATAAGAAAAAAGATAAGAAAATGGAAAAATATAAAGTAATAAGAATAAGTGAGACCATGTAAGTGCAGAGCATGATAGTGGTGGTGGTGAGTAAGTGTTGTTCGTATAAGGATTGTGTTGTGGTTTTTTGCTAACATGAAAAGTCATATTCGAAACATACAAAGTCCCTTGATGTACAACCAACCATGTTACACTTCATACTTTCACTGTTATTACTCCAAGTATAACCTACATAGGAATTACCGCGAACGCGTTGCCTAACTATGGAAACATCTTGTTGAGTTAAACAAAGCAGAACGTTAAAACTATCCACGACGCAGAGTACTGACAACCTGTAAATGGATTACCTATAACGATAACTTGTTACCCCATATACCCAGCTCACACTAGGTTGAGCAATAACTTTAACGCACGGCACTAAAATGGAAAAGCACCACATGGGTATGTCATTGAAAAAAATACCTATACATACAAACAAGGATTATTGACTTCATCCGTCGAATCCGATGGAAGGCCTATCATTACGATAAAGGACACGCTAATAACACGGAGGAATTTACTAGGAAAAAATACGGATTCAAATCCTGGAAAAATTCCACAAATAACCCCCAGCTCGATGCCTTCGAACTCGACATCATGAACATGATAGGTGCAACCAAATTCAAAGTACGGACACATCACAACAAATTGTAAAACGACATCAATACACTTCTAAAAGAACTACGCAACACCAACGGTATTATAGTAAAAGCGGACAAAACATGAAGCATATACACCATGAGCCTTAATACATACAATAATTGTATACGTCGTGAACTGCACAACAAATACAAACAAACAACAGAATCTGCACTCACTAGCATTATTAAAGAAGGACTTAGCATTCTAAAAACTGAAAATATCTGATAGAACCAAGCCTCTAACACCTTGTAACGCCACATTTAAGCTAAAGGATCACAAATATCATTTCGAAATAGACCCGCAATTAGATTAATATGCCCATCGAAGTCGTATATAGGTAGAATTGCCAACTATATACTAGATAGTGTAATCGCACAAATCAAGGACGAACTAGTAATTAAGGTATGGGGTAACACTAACGAAGCAATATACTGGTTCAGCAAAATAGACAGTAGAGAAACATTCAACATCGTACAGTTCCACATCGATGACTACTACTCATCCATATCCCCAGTCATCCTAGATATAGCGCTAACCTTTGCCCAGAAAAATTCGTTCCTTACCTCGGACGAAATTAAAATAATAAAGCTACTAGGAGAACTATCATCAGATTCGAAAATAGTTACTGGGAACGAAAGAACAGACAGAATAGCTTCAATATCACAATGGTATCTAACGACTCGGCGCAGGTAACGGAATTCGTGGGAATATATATAGCACATAACTTACATAAGGTATTCAATAACCTCGAGGGATGAATTTATAGAGCCGACAGATTCCTTTTCGCCAAAAACTTAAATAATCAAAACATGAAAAAATTACAAAAAAACATCAGAGTCTTCTTCAACAAACTAGGCCTAGGTATTACGTTCGAACTTAATCCTAAAAAATCAAACATCTTAGATGTAACACTCAACCTAATCACCGGATTAATAGAGCCCTTCCATAAAAATAACGAGAATCTAGCCAACATTAGTTATAACTCAAACCACCCTCGATCCATAATTAACTCCATAGCACATAGTATATCCATCAGAATATGCCGCCTACCTTCTAACCTAGATATTTTTAACGAATACGCAAACTATTATAACATAGCTTTACATAAGGCAGGACGTAAAGAGGGGTTGGAGAACATACCAGATAGGGACAGCAGCAACAATCCTAAAGAAAACTACACTACCCACACCTAATGAAATAACAAGCATAGGGCTAAGCATAGAAGTAGACAACGAGCACCAAAAATAACTAAATCGAACACTAATATAAGGACACGTAAGAACTATAGAAGATCCAGAGATAGAAAATACCTATGGTTCAATCCAACATTCAAGTCCTCTATTAAAACCAAACTACCTTCTACATTATTTAAGCTAATAGACAGACACTTTGTTAAACTACTCAAATACCATAGATTCTTTAATAGAAGAACTATCAAACAATCTTACTCTACTGCAGCCAACATAGAATCACACATACGTAAAATCAACCACAAACATATCTCTAAAGAAAATAACCTACCAATATACATCATAGCACCAAATACCAAACGGAAACACATAACATCGCAAGCACAAACACACCAGGGCGCATCACAACAAGACACTAATAGGCCTAAATATCAACCCATCCACAACAACATACAAAACCGCAACGGAGAAGCGGCACAAAAAAAGCCTCCAACTGTAATTTCCACCTACCGGATAAGTGCACACTGCAAAATAGATGCGTGGATTCGAGTATGGTGTACCTGTGTACTGTAAATTCAGGCAACTCTACTTGGCACTACATAGGTTCCACGGCTGGGGGGTTAAAAAAAAGGTGGTACGTCCACAGACACTCCATGAAGAACCGTAGACTATATAATTCTACGACGCAAGCCAATAAAATCTTGCAGCTTAAAAACACAAACCAGGAATATGGGATTAGCTGGTCAAAATATGAGAAGCAAGGGCTAACGGCAATGGAATGTTCCACTGCAGACTTTGTAATATGGAGCTATTCCATATTTTGAGGTACGATAAGATGCTGCTTAACAGCAAAATAGAAAGATCAATTTTCTGTAGGCATAAAATAGCTACCAAGTTCACAAATTTTAAACCACAGTGATTCGAGCCAACAATACCAGATTTAGAACTGAACCACCAGAATTTCAACGCATGGAATAGACACCATCACACCGCTCTCAGCTGCCAAACGACCAACTTGTCACTAGATCATAAATATCTTAACATTACTTTCACCCGCTCTCCTGAAACAGCTTCAAACCCATCAAGACAGGACAATCAGCAAAATATTTACTACACACATTTGTCAAACCTCCCTTCACCATCCACCCTTACCATTAAATCTCATACTAGTACCTCCCAATTAATCTCTAATTTATGCTTTTTCTTTTATCTGTCACTACATCAAACTCCCTACCACCAGTATCATATACTGTATTTACATGATCTGACTTATCCTTATTTCTTTATATTTCTTCCATTTCCTTACTTTTTTACTGTACCCTTTTTCTTATCTTTTACATTATACATTTACATCTGTAACCTCTTTACCTATTTATCATATATATTTTATTATTGATGTTATTGTTTTGATTATACTCTATTTCTCTCTATATATCTTGCCTTGAGTGATTTGTTTTTTTGTATTCTGAGGAGTTGGTTTAAAGTAAATAATATAATGGAGATCGAATTGAGCAACTTCAAGCGATTAGCGACCTCTAGACTCACCTGACCAATGAAACAATTGTCAATACCTGACATAAAACCCCTTGTTGCACAGCCAGCCATGTTACTCTTCATACTTTCACTATTATTACTCCAAGTATAACCTACATAGGATTTACCGCGAACTCGCTCCCTAACTATGGAAACATATTGTTGAGTTAAGCAAAGCCCTACGTTAAAACTATCCACGACGCAGAGTACTCACAACCTCTAACTGGATTGTTTATAACAATAACTTGTTACCCCATATATATATATATATATATATATATATAAATATATATAAATATGTTTATATGTGTGTATGTGTGTGTGTGTGTGTGTGTTTGTATATGTATGTGTGTGTTTGTGTGTCTAATAAGTACGTAACATTGTTATGAGATACCTTGTTGGCAATTGTCACCAGTATAACCTGCAGAACATCCATCTGAACATCTTCCATTTCGCTTGTCACAGTTCATGTTGTTGATACAATGGCATGTCCCATTACAAGCAACACCAAACTTTCCTTCTCGGCATTCTAAATATATCAATATATATGATAAAGTAGAAGATATCATTAATTACATACAAAAATCAATGATACGATTTGATAGCAAATTTCAAGATTAAAGTGGGCTTGGGATAAACGAATTAACTTGTAGAAATATTGAATGTTATATCGATCTTCTATAAATTATAGATGGATTTTTAGTTCAGTTAAATGCAATGTTAATAACATTATAAAAGAAACAAACAATATTATTAGAAAAAACAAGGGCGGTGGATTGGCAGTATCGGTAAGGGTCGGACGCCATGCTTTGAAGCATAGAGTTACCTCCCTTTATGATCTGAGTTCAAATCCCGCCGAGGTTAACTTTGCCTTTCATCCTTACGGGGTCGATAAAATAAAGTACCAGTAATGCACTGGAATAATTGCTGGCCTTGTGCCAAAAGTAGAAACAATTATTAGAAAAAACATGTATAATCCTTCCAAAATCCTTCCAAAATAGATATAATATTATCATGAATATCATAGTTATAAGATTATAAAGCCAAGCAGACCCACTGCTATGAACATACACGCTTCTAACAATGACATACCACCCTTATATGTGCTCTTCAAAGACCATAAGATACTCGACGACACGACGACAGATCCACCAACAAGACTTGTATGCGTAGCCAATATCGCTAGCAACTAAAGGATCTCCTGGTTACTCTCAGTGGTTATACGCTCCTTAATAAAGATATCCCCAGATTTATGTGACAGCACAGAAGACCTCCTTAGCAGTATCAATGAGTGCAACAAAAACAAAAACCTATCTAACTGCATAATACGCAGTATGGAGGTTGTATCTCTATAACCATCTATTAACATTGATTTTCTGTGAAAACATGTGGAGATAATCAGTGAGAGTGAGGTTGTGGTCTGCGACGTAGACACAGATGAATCGGCCTCCTACTTAGACTTACCTATGACACCGAGTACCTAGACAGCCGTGTTCTTAGCCGTTTCTGCCCTAGTAGTCCCATAAGAAGTAGACCACCCACCATAACCTCAATGGCAAAAAATACTCCCACGGGAGGGTGAATCTGGTGGACTAAAGCTATACCAACACCCCAAAACAATGATCAGGTAAGAAAAGTTGTCGCGCATGCAATGGGCCTAGTATTAAAAGTACCCTATTCAACGTAAATATCTACACCCAAAATGAGGCAGCAACCATTTAGATCAGCATAGCTGGTGATGTTCCCAACCTTTTTATTTGTTTTCTGGGAAATGAGACTCAAAACCTCATTGAAGAGAGTTCCATGTACTCTCGTTACGTAGACAATATTAATATAGTAATAAGTACACCGCCACGAGAGAGTACTAACGAATATATATTAGAATAAAGAATCCAGCAGATAGCTAACTCCATGCACCAGAGTATAACTGTAACTATTGAATACTCTTCCAATCACCCTAATACTAGACTACCTGTATTAGACACGGAACTCTGGATTAACACTATATACGTGAGGGCCCAAATTCCCCACTCATACTACGCTAAACCCATGATCTACAAATACCTGTAACTCAAAAACTCAGCAATGTCCAGTAGTGCTAAGTTTAATATTCTGATCGCAGACTTGGTACGAGTGATGAAGAACGTGTCCCGCATGTGCGACCCAACAGAAATGGAAAGACACATCCAACACTTCATAAAACATATGCATTTCTCATGGCTACAACCAAAGAGATAGAATCAGAGCATACAAAGTAACCACTGAGATGTATAAGATCCTCATAGAACTGGAGGTGAAAGGAATTTGCCCATTATACAGGAGCAAATCATGGAATATCTTAGATAGGACTAAACATAAAATAGGTAAAACCACCTCATGGTACCACAACCAGAGATACCAGAGTGTCATGCTCGTGGACGCTACCCCTGGAGGGAAATTAGCTACCCAATGTAGAAAGGCCCTGAGTATGACCCACTTAAAGATTAAAGTGTTAGAAAATTCAGGAACTACCATCAAAACACACTCTTTTAAGAAAACCCACTGTACTAATAAGAAATGTGCTATATGTAAAGTAAACTCCCAGATAAACTGTAAAACTAGAAATGTAGTTTATAGCATAAGATGTACAGAGGCTACTTGCAGAAATATGACAACACCATACATAGGCGCGAGAGCTCGTTGCATAGGAGAATGTATAGACCAAAATTGAGGGGAATTAAAAGAACAAAATAAACGTTCAGTACTATACGAATAGTCTAGACAACAACATGACGGTAAACCATAGAAATTAAAATATTATCTATATATAGAAATGAGCCAGCAAGTAGGCACATCAAAGACGCAAGCGAAACACAGTTTAAAAAGACAAAGCTAAACAAAAAAATGAATGGAATACCAACACCCAAACAAAGAATACTGACCTAAGAGAAATATAAATATTTAGGTAATGCCTGAAGTTTCGGGAAATTCGGCTAGAGGTAATGCCTCAAAAAAGCCCTAAAAGGCTGAACAAATGAATTTCTCACCTAATGCGGATAACCAGGCAATAAAAAATTGGATTTTCTTTGCTCCCGGTATGAAGAACAGACTGACTAATACATAGTTACAATTTCAAGAAAATCGGTCTAACTTAACGCCTCAACATACCCCTAAAATCTGAAATAAAATGCACTTTTTCACCTAATGCGGGTCTAGGGGAACAACAAAGTTGTATTTTATGAACCTAACATTCCCTGAAACATAAGTAAAACTCATGTAAAAAAATCGGTTCGGTACTTCTCGAGTTTTATTGATTCAAACTCACAGACCCACACACCACAGACATCCTCAGTTTAATATATATAGATTATAAGGATTCTCTATAAAACATACATGGATTTTTAGTTCAGTTAAATGCAATGTTAAAAACATTATGGAAGAAACAAACAGTATTATAAGAAAAAAATGATATATAATCGTTCCAAATATTATCATATTCTACCAGTTACTACGATATGTGTTTCCGACATTCTTACATGTAAATAAAACCAGACACACACATACGCACACACTCACACGCATATATATATATATATATATATATATATATATATATATATATATATATATATATATATATATATATATATATATTGTTATGCTTTGGGAGGTCATGTTGCCAATAAGAAACACACGCACCAGAAGTTTCACTCCAATTTACTGGTGTTTCTTATTTGCAACATGACCCTCCGAAAGCATAACAATATCGGATTCAACACACGTTTTCAGATAAAGTATCTTGCTAAACAAATTTAGAAACGAAATATATATATATTATATACTGTATATATATAAATGCATACATTTACACACACACACACACATACATATATGATACATACATACATGCATACATACATACATAAACAACTAGTTAGGAAACTACAAGTAGAATCCATTAATGGAACACTAAAAATATATAAAACATTCCAACAATTTTGCCTCTAATAACTACATATGCACATGTACAGATACAAAGCATATACACATGCACACATACAATAACATCCATATCTACACATGCATGCATACGTATATATCTACCTAGTTGGTGTTGTGTTAATTCCAATGAGAGAGTCTTGTGTTTATGTTAGAAACCGACTCTCTCTCTATTGGTAAAACTTTGTGTAATTATAAAACCAGAAGAACATACATACATACATACATACATATACACACACATATATATCTATAATATTATCATGAATATCATAGTTATAATATGAATGGTATAATGATTCACTTAATTATCTAAACAATCGGAATATCTCGGGAAATTTTCCCACGAATCAAAACAGGTCGAGAGTAAAATGATATCGCCACGTAATAATGATACACATTGGATAAGGAATATTTAGGTTTTTAAATTTACCGCTTATCAAGTGATGGTGTAGTAGCATGTTGTTTACTATTAAAACTGTTCAGTTAAATAATTTTGTTAACTGAAAAGTATATTTGGCAAATTGTACTTTCTTCACATTCACTTTTATTTACTATCATTTTCCGCCCACTTTTCCCTGCTTGCAATGGTTGGACGGGCCCTACTCAGCACAGCATCTCCCCACTTGTCACGGTCCTTTGTCAGCTCCTCGGTGAGTTTCACCAACATGTTTTTTGTGGTCAACCTCTACTGCGTCTTCCCTCCACTTGGACTTCCTGGCACTCATTCACCCAGCGCTCATCCTCCATGCACATCATATGTCCATACCATCTCAGACTTCTCTCCTGCACACCACAACTTATCCCTCTTATACCCAGTTTCCTTCTCAACTCGTCTATGCTTGGTCGTTCACGCACGTTAAAATTGCACATCCAACGTAGCATACTTGCTTCATTTCTCTCCAGCCGTCGCAAATCTTCAGCAGTTGCTGTCCATTGTTAACTACCATGGAGCATCCTCGCATCTCACACATGTATCATATAACCGTCATTTTCTACGCAGGGAGAAACGTTTTTTGTCAACAGAAGAAGTAGCTCCAAAACTTCATACAACCCGTCCTTATTCTAGATGGACGCGGAACACCCTCCTCCCATGCTTATATCATTCATCACCTAGGTACCGGAAGCTAACAACCTCTTCTATAGAACCCACCTGCATTGGAAAAATAAGTCTATCACAGCAAGTACTACTGCCAACTTTCCCTGTACCTCTATTGCATACGTAGTTTTCCCGACCTGTTAGTTTGCTCGCTCTCCCACTACATCTCTTGTGTCTCCAAGATCAGCATTGCGTAGATTTTATGGAATTTATCTCAGTTCCTTTCCTATATATCTATCATGGCCAATTCCCCGATGGAATCAGGGCATTGTCCTCTATTCTACTTGTCAACGCTTTTGTTTAGCTATGTTCAGTCTCAGGCCTCTTGATTCCAACTGCTGTTTCCATAGACATAATTTATTCTCTAGGTCCTCTACTGAATCTACTATAAGAACCAGATCATCAGCATAGAGAAGATTCCATGGGCAGCCAGACTTAAATTCCTCTGTTATGGCTTGGAGGACTATAATGAACAAGATTGGGCTGAGGAGCGAACCTTGATGTACATCTACTTTTATATGGAATTCCTCTCAAACTACATTTCTATTATCACTTTACATACAGCACCCCTGTACATTGCATACATTGTCCTCACAAGCGATTCCTGTAAGTATTAATTATTATATTAATGGTATACTGATTCACTGAATTATCTAAATTATCGAAAAACTACTGTAATTTGCCCACGAAACATAACAGGACGAAAGTAAATATATATCGCCATCTAAGCTGATAGACATTGGATAAGGAATACTTAGGTTTTTAAAATTCCCACGTATCAAGTCACGGTGTGGTAGGATATTGTTTACTAATAAAACAGTTCAGTTAAATCATTTTGTTAACTGAAACATACATTTTGCAACTTGTATTTTCTTCACATGCATTTTTATTTTACAATTAGTGTTTATATTAATGTTTTCTATTTTATTCAAATAAACAACGGCAAATATATCTACGGCTGGGGAGAAGGTAATCCCTTATACAAGGGGTGTCGTCTAAACTGGCGTATATAGGTCTAAACCTGATTTGTACCACAACATTTGATTGGTCGACATATGCAGTGGATCAACTTTTACACCGGCATATACGGTATATATATAAATGTATTTATGTATATACATATATATATTCAAATGTAAGTATGTATGTATACGTACATACATATATGTATACAGACGTACAGTAGCATATATATATATATATATATATATATATATATACAGGCACACATATATATATATGCACGTATCAGTTTACCGAACATTTGTTATAATGTTCGCTTTGTTCGTTTGTAAACAAACGAACAGCCTGATTTACGCCGTACAGTGTTCTGGCAACCACGTCACCTTTTTGTTCAACAATGACACAGGAACGAAGTACTAGTTTCAAGCTTGTTAGCTATAGATATACATATACATATATATATTTTTATATATATATATATATATATATATATATATATATATATATATATATATATATATATAGTTTTAATATAGATGAGATTCTACAGGACTAGAACTGTTTCATTCTTTAAAAATCATCAGGAGTCTGGGTATCAAAAAATAAAAATGGTATTTATAGGTCTCTACAAGTGGTAGGAGAGGGTGGGGAGTGGGATGGGTGTAGGTCATTGGTTGATAGAAAAGGGAATTCATTAAAAGCTAATTCTACAAAGCTATAGTTTATTTTTATTTATTTATGTTTTTAGAGTAACAAGGGCAGACAGAATTCTATAAACAGGTTCCGCATGGCAAACCATTCCTTGTCATTAAGTTTCTCTTAAGCTAACATATGTCTATAAGATCAGTGGGGGGAGGTCAGTCATGGTCGATAGAATTGAAGAAAAGGGAGATTCTCTAAAAGCTAAAATCATTAATTTTAAAATTCTAAAATTATCAATATATATGATAATGTTATCAATATATACTAAAATTATCAATATATATGATAATGTTGAAGATATCATTAATTACATACATATATCAATGTTACAATTTTATATCAAATTTCAAGATTAAAGTGGTCTTGTGCTAAACAAATGAAGTTGTAGATTTATTGAATAATATATCGATCCTTTATAAAAAAACATCGGATTTTTAGTTCAATTAAATGCAATGTTAATAACATTAGGAAAGTAACAAACAATACTATAAGAAAAATATCATATATAATCATTCCAAATATTACCATATTCTACAATAATATACTGTATATATATATATACATACATACACACATACACACACACACATACATACATAAATACATACATATTTACATATATACACACATATATATCTATAATATTATCATGAATATCATAGTTATAATATGAATGGTATACTGATTCACTGAATTATCTAAACTATCGGAAAATCTCCGGTAATTTCCCCGCGAAACAAAACAGGTCGAAAGTAAAATTATATCGCCACGTAACAATGATACACACTGGATAAAGAGTATTTAGGTTTTTAAAAATTCCGCCTATCAAGTGATGGTGTGATAGTATATTGTTTACTAATAAAACACTTCAGTTAAAACATTTTGTTAACGGCAAGAATATCTGCGGCTGCGCAGATGGTAATGGCTTATACCTGGGGTGTCGTATCAACCGGTGTCTATAGGCTTCAATCTGAATTACACCACAATATTACACAACAACTTTAACGCACGGCACTAAAATGGAAAAGCACCACATAGGTATGTCATTGAAAAACATACTTATACATACTAACAAGGACTAATGACTTCATCCGTCGAATCCGATGGAAGGCCTATCATTATGATAAAGGACACGCTAATAACACGCAGGAATTTACTAGGAAAAAATACGGATTCAAATCCTGCAAAAATCCTCCGAATAACCCACAGCTCGATGCCTTCGAACTCGACCTCATGAACATGATAGGTGGAACCAAATTCAAAGTACGGACACATCACAAGAAATTGTAAAACGACATCAATACACTTTTAAAAGAACTACGCAACACCAACGGTATTATAGTAAAAGCGGACAAAACATGAAGCATATACAACATGAGACTTAATACATACAATAATTGTATACGTCGTGAACTGCACAAAAGATACAAATAAACAACAGAATCTGCACTCACTAGCATTATTAAAGAAGGACTTACCATTCTAAAAACTGAAAATATCTGATACAACCAAGCCTCTAACACCTTGTAACCCCACATTTAACCTATCATAGTTATAAGATTAATGGTATACTGATTCACTGAATTATCGAAACTTTTGGAAAATCTGCTGTGATTTCCCAACAAAACAAACAGGTCGAAATAATATTATATCGCCATGTAATGCTGATACACATTGGATAAGGAATATTTAGGTTTTTCAAATTAGCGCATATCAAGTGACGGTGTGGTAGCATGTTGTTTACTAATAAAACAGTTCAGTTAAATCTTTTTGTGAAATGAAATATAAATTTTACAAATTGTACTGTCCTCACATGCATTTTAACTTTACAACTATTTAGTATTTATTTCCATATTTCATATTTTGTGCAAATAAACAACGGCAATCACATCTACGGCTGAGGAGATGGTAAAGCCTTATACCTGGGGTGCGTCTCAACCGGCGTATATAGGCCTCAATCTGAATTACACCACAAAATTTGATGTCGACTTATGCAGCGCATCAACTTTCATACCGGCATATAATGTATATATATAATTTTTTTATATATAATTAAATATATACGAATAGATGTGTGTGTGTGTGTGTGTGTGTATGTGCGTGTGCATTGGTGTGTGTGTGTATGTGTGTGTGCGTGTGCGTGTGCGTGAATGTGTGTGTGTATAGTAAGTACGTAACAATTTTATGAGATAGCTTCTTGGCAATTGACACCAATATAACCTGCAGAACATCCATCTGAACATGTTCAGATGAACCTGTTATTTTTATTTCAATTCCAACTCAACTGCCCCCTCAATCTATCTTATTTCTCATTCTTTCTTCTAATGGAGGACTAGTGTCCAAAATGCTGAGACGCTATTTCTGCTATATCAAACGTTAACCTAATATATCCCTTCCATATACTGTACCGATTGTCTTGATATTTCCGTTTACCTTTTACATATATATAATGTATATTGTATATATATATGTTATATATATATATATAAATGCATACATACACACATACACATATATACATACGTACTTATATATACATACATACATACATACATATATATACATATAATATATATATACAACATAATGAAAGAAACAAACAATACCATGAGAAACAACATATATAAACCTTCAAATTTACACCATATTTTATCAGTTACTACGATATGTATTTGCTACATTTTTACTTTGAAATAAACACACACACACACACACACACAAACACACACACAAGTATATTTTCTAAATTGTACTTTCTTCACAAGCATTTTTATTTATTATAATTTTTCCGCCCGCTTTTCCCAGCTAGCAATGGTTGGACGGGTCCTATTCAGCACAGCGCTCCTCACTTGTCACGGTCCTTTGTCATCTCCTCGTTGACTTGCACCAGCCCCGCACATGTTCTTCCTGGTCTACCCCTACTGCGTCTTCCCTCCACTTGGACTTCCTGGCACTTCTTCACACAGCGCTCATCCTCCATGCACATCATATGTCCATACCGTCTCAACGTTCTCTCCTGCACACTACAATGTATCCCTCTTATACCCAGTTTACTTCTCAACTCGTCTATGCTTGGTCGTTCACGCACATTACAATTGCACATTCCAACGGAACATACTTGCTTCATTTCTCTCCAGTCGTCGTATATCTTCAGCAGTTGTTGTCCATTTCTAACTACCATACAGTATCGTCGCATCTCACACATGTATCATATGACCGCCCATTTGTACGCATGGAGAACCGCTTCTTTATCAACAGAGGAAGAAACTCCATAAACTTCTTCCAATCCGCCCTTATTCTAGATAATATGGACGCGGAACACCCTCCTCCCACGCGTATCTTATCACCTGGGTACCGGAAGCTATCAGCCACTTCTATAGAACCCACCTGCATTGGAAAAATGAGTCTATCACAGTAATTACTACTGCCAACTTTCCCTGTACATCAATTGCATACGTAGTTTTCCCTACCTGTTAGTTTGCCTGCTAACCCACTACATCAATTGTGTCTCCAAGATCAGCATTGTGTATATTTTATGGAATTTATGCCAGTTCCTTTTCTATATATCTAACATGGCCATTTCCCTGATAGAATCAGAGCATTGTCCTCTCTTCCACTTATCAACACTTTTGTTTTAGCTATGTTCTCTCTCAGGCCTCTTGATTCAAATTACTGTTTCCATAGCCAGCATTTATTCTCTAGCTCCTGTACTCAATCTGATATAAGAACCAGATCATCAGCATATAGATGTTCCCATGGGCAGCCAGTCTTAAACTCGCCTGTCATGGCTTGGAGGTCTATAATGAAAAAGATTGGACTGAGGAGCGACATTGATGTACACCTGCTTGTATCTGGAATTCCTCACTAAACTCCATTTCTCTTGTCACTTTACTGACAGCACCACTGTACGTATCTTGCATTGTCCTCACAAGCGATTCCTATTAGTATTAATATTCTAGTTACTATATTAATAGAATACTGATTAACTGAATTATCTAAATTATCGGAAAACTAGTGTAATTTCCCCAGGAAACAAAACAGGACGACAGTAAATATATATCGCCCTCTAAGATGATACACATTGGATAAGGAATATTTAGATTTTTACAATTCCCGCGTATCAGGTCACGTGTGGTAGGATATTGTTTACTAATAAAACAGTTCAGTTAAACCATTTTGTTAATTGAAACTTACATTTTGCAACTTGTACTTTCTTCACATGCATTTTTATTTTACAACTATTTAGTGATTATTTTAATATTTTCTGTTTTATGCAAATAAACAACGACAAACATATCTATGGCTGGGGAGAAGGTAAAACTTAGATATAACCTTCAAATTTACACCATATTTTATCTGTTACTACGATATATATTTGCGACATTTCTACATTGAAATAAACACACACACACACGCACAAACTCAGACAAATATATATCCAGGAAAAATTACACAACAAACACATGAGGGGTGAGAGGAGATCGTCAACGATCACATAATAATGAGGACCGTCACCCTAAAGCCAAGCAGACCCACTGCTAAGAACATCTACGCGTCTAACAATGAATTACCACACTTTATGTGCTCCGCAAAGACCATAAGACAGTCGCCGACCAGACAACTGGACTACCAACAAGACTTATATGCGGAGCCAATATCGCTAGCAACTACAGGATCTCCTAGTTCCTCCCAGTGGTTATACGCCCCATAATCAAGATGTTCCCAGATTTATGTGACAGTACAGAAGACCTCCTCAGGAGAATCAATGAGTGCAACAAAAACTAAAACCTATCTAACTGCATAATACGCAGTATGGACGTTGTACCAATATACCCATCCATTAATATTGATTTTGCTGTGGAAACATGTGTGGAGATAATCAGTGTGAGTGAGGTTGAGGTCTGCGACGTCGACGCAGATGAATTAGGCCTCCTACTAAGACTTCCCTATGACACCGTGTACTTAGACAGCCGTGTTCTTAGCCGTTTCTTCCCTAGTAGAACCATAAGAGGAAGACCCCCCACCATAAACTCAATGGCAAAAATGACTCCCATGGGAGAGTGAATTGGGTAGACTAAAGCCATACCAACACCCGAAAACAATGATCAGGTAAGGAAAATGGTTTTGCATGCAATGCGGCTAGTATTAAAACTAGCCTAAAGGGCTATATATTCAAATTCAACGTAAAGATCTACACCCGAAATGAGGCAACAACGATTTGGATCAGCATAGTTGGTGATGTTGCCAACCTTTTTATGGATTGGTGGGAATTGAGACTCAAAAATCTCCTTGAAGTGAGCTCCATAGAATACATCCTGTACTCTCCTTACGTAGACAATATTAAATATAGTAATAAGGACACTGCCACAAGAGAATAGTAACGAATAACAATTAGAATGTACCACAATGGAAAAAATCCAGCAGATAGCTAACTCCATACACCAGAGTATAACTGTAACTATTGAATACCCTTCCAATCAACCTAATAATAGACTACCTGTATTAGACACGGAATTCTGGATTAACACTATATACGATAGGTCCCAAATTGCCCACTCACACTACGCTAAACCCATGGCCTCCAAATACCTGTTACTCAAATACACAGCAATGTTCAGTAGTGCTAAGTTTAATCTTCTGATCGCAGACTTGGTACGAGTGATGAAGAACGTGTTCCGCATGAGCGACCCAAGATAAATGGAAAGACACATCAAACACTTCATAAAGCGCAGGCATTTCTCTGGCTACAACCAAAGAGACAGAATCCGTGTATACAAAGTAAACACTGAGAAGTATAAGACCCTCATAGAACTGGACATGAAAGTAATTTGCCCATTATACAGGAGCAAATCATGGAATAGCTTAGATAGGACTAAGCAAAAGATAGGCAAAGCCACCTCATGGTACCACAACCCGAGATGCCAGATTGTCATATACGTGGACGCTACCCCTGGAGGGAAATTAGCTAACCAATGTAGAATGGTCCTGAGAAAGACCCACTTAATGAGTAAAGTGTTAGAAAAACCAGTAACTACCATGGAATCCCTGATCAGCAAAACACACTTTCAACAAAACCCACTATACTTATGAGAAGTGTACTATATGTAAAGTAAATCCCCAGATAAACTGTAAAACTAGAAATGTAGTCTATAGCATAAGATGTACAGAGGCTACTTGCAGAAACATCACAACACCATACATAGGCGAGACAGCTCGATGCATAGGAGAAAGTATAGACCAACACTGGGGGGAATTAAAAGAGCAAAAAAACAGGTTCAGTACCTACGAACATGCCAGACAACATGACGGTAACATAGTCAACATAGAAATTAAAATAATATCTAAAAAATAGAAATGAGCCAGCAGGTAGGCAAATCAGAGAGTCAAGCGCGACAGAGCTTAAAAAGAGAAAGTTAAACAGAAAAAAATTAATGGAATAACAACACCCAAACAAACAATACTGACTTAAGAGAAATATAAATATATATATAAATAAATGAATAAATACACAAGCACAATAACAAAAAACACATATAAAGACACACTAATAAATTAAGATAGAATACAGTAACCAAAACACAGTCACCCAAACGCGAACAAACACACCAAACAAACGCATGCGCAGGTACGAAGACAAAAATAAATAAAAATAAATAAATAAAAAGATAAAATATAAATGGCGTAGACTTGTAATACAGCAGGAGTGATACATAATAGTACCACTGATGATGTTGCAGATGTGAAACGAAAGAACTTTTTTAGACTATATATATGTATTTATATCTGTATTTTTGACCGTTAGTGAATCAGTGATAAACATTGATTGCCGAATGAATTAACTATGGAGATATAAAACATACAAAGCGAAAACCAACCAAAGCGTGAATGTGTTCTGTTATTATTTCTGGCAAAGTTATTACAACAACATGACCCTCCTCAAGTATAACTATATATATTAATATATATATATATATATATATATATATATATATATAGTATGTATGTATGCATGTATACGTACATACATATATGTATACACGTACAGTAGTATGTATATATATATACGTACATGCACACATATATACATGCAGGTATCGGTTTACCGAACATTTATTATGATGCTCGGTTTGTTTCTTTGTACAAATGTATGTATATATATACATATTTCTGTACGTATGTATACATATATGTATGTACGTATACATAGATAATTGTTTCTACTTTTGGCACAAGGCCAGCAATTATTCCAGTACATTACTGGTACTTTATTTTATCGACCACGTAAGGATGAAAGGCGAAGTCAGTGCCGTACTAAGAGTGAGAAATGAAATTTCGTTTCATTCTATTCCATTTATATATATATATATATACATGTATATGTGTGTGTGTGGGTTGGGTATATAGTTGTGTGTATGTGTGTGTGTGTGTTTAGTAAGTACGCAACAAGTTTATGAGATATCTTCTTGGCAATTGACAACAGTATAACCTGCAGAACATCCATCTGAACATGTTCCATTTCGCTTGGCTCAGTTTATGCTGTTGATACAATGGCATGTCCCATTACAAGCAACACCAAACCTTCCTGCTCTGCATTCTGAAAATATCACTATATGTGATATTGTTGCATATATCATTAATTATAAATGATACAATTTTATACAAAATGTTACGCTTAAAGTGGTCTTGTGGTAAAAAATGAATGTGTATATTTATTGAATACCAGCAGTGGTAGCGGGCGTTGCACGGGATAAGGTATTTTAGAACGCGGGCCACCAACAGCCTTAATCGTGGAAAAACTGCATGCCCGGACAATATGTAAAGAAAATAAACCGTATATTCTGATGGCTGGATAATCTTTGAGATTTTCCTCGATGAATGAGGAAAAATACAGGTTTTCAGCTAATGTGGGCCTTAGGGAATCAAGAAAATGAATTGTTTTCATGTGCATAATATGCCTTGAAAAATATGCCTGAAAAAATGAAGTTGCTCACCTACTGCGGGCCATAGGCAATAATAAAGTTGGATTGTCTTTGCTACCGGTATAAAAAGAGACTGAATAATACATAGTTACAATTTCAAGAAATTCGGTCTGACGTAAAGCATCAAGATACCCCTAAAATCTGAAATAAAACACACTTTTTCACCTAATGCGGGTCCTAGGGGATGAACAAAGTTGAATTGTACGTGCATAACATTCCCTGAAACATACGTAATACAGATGTAAACTTTGAAAAAATCGGTTCGGTACTTCTAGAGTGTTAGGGATTCAAACTCACAGACACACACAAACACAGATATACATCCAAGGTTTCATATATATTGATTATAACGATTCTCTATAAAACATACATGGATTTTTAGTTCAGTTAACGGCAATGTTTAAAACATCATGAAAGAAACAAAGAGTATTATAAGAAACAAATGATATATAATCGTTCCAAATATTATCATATTCTACCAGTTACTACGATATGTGTTTGCGACATTCCTACATGTAAATAAAAACAGACACACACACACGCACACACGCATATATATATATATATATATATATATATATATATAGTACACCGTATATATATAAATGTATACATACACACATACACACACACATACATACATAAATACATATATACATACATATATATATATATACACATATATATCTATAATATTATCATGAATATCATAGTTATAATATGAATGGTATATTGCTTCACTGAATTATCTAAACTATCTGAAAATCTCCGGTAATTTCGCCACTCAACAAAACAGGTCGAATGTAAAATCATATCGCCACGTAATAATGATACACATGGGATAAGGAATATTTAGCTTTTTCAATTTACCCCGTATCAAGTGATGGTGTGGTAGCATGTTGTTTACTAATAAAACTGTTCAGTTAAATCATTTTGTTAACTGAAAAGTTTATTTGGCAAATTGTACTTTCTTCACATGCATTTTTATTTATTATCATTTTCCGCCCGCTTTTCCCTGCTTGCAATAGTTGGACGGGTTCTATTCAGCACATCATCTCCCAACCTGTTACGGTCCTTTGTCATCTCCTTGGTGAGTTTCACCGGCACCGCCCATGTTTTTCGTGATATACCTCCACTGCGTCTTCGCTCCACTTGGACTTCCTGGCACTTCTTCAGCAGTTGCTATCCATTTCTAACTACCATGCAGCAACCTCTCATCTCACACAGGTATCATATAACCGTCCCTTTGTACGCATGGAGAAACGCTTCTTTGTCAACAGAGGAAGAAGCTCCATAAACTTCTTCCAATTCGTCCTTATTCTAGATACTAAGGACGCGGAACACCCTCCTCCCATGCTTATCGGAAAACTACTGTAGTTTCCCATGAGACAAAACATGACGAAAGTAAATATATATCGCCATCTAAGCAGATACACATTGGATAAGGAATATTTAGGTTTTTAAAATTCACGCGTATTAAGTCACGGTGTCGTAGGATATTGTTTACTAATAAATCAGTTCAGTTAAATCATTTTGTTAACTGAAAAATAAATTTTGCAACTTTTACTTTCTTCACAGGCATTTTTTATTTTACGACTAATTAGTGTTGATTTTAATGTTTTCTGTTTTATGCAAATAAACAACGGCAAACATATCTAAGGCTGAGGAGAAGGTAATCCCTTATACCAATGTTGTCGTCTAAACTGGGGTGTATAGGCCTAAACCTGATTTTTACCACATGATTTGATTAGGTCGAGATATGCAGCGGATCAACTTTTACACCGGCATATACGGTATATATATATATGTAGTTATGTATATATATATATATATATATATATATATATATATATATACATATGTGTCTGTGTGGTGTGTGTGTGTGTGTGTGTGTGTGTGTGTGTGTGTGTGTATGTGTGTGTGTGTGTGTGTGTGTGTGTGTGTGTGTGTGTGTGTGTGTGTGTGTGTGTGTGTGTGTGTGTGTGTGTGTTGTGTGTGTGTGTGTGTGCGTGTGTATAATACTTGCGTAAAAATTATATGAGATACCTTCTTGGCAATTGAAACCAGTATAACCTGCAGAACATCCATCTAAACATATTCCATATCGCTTGTCACAGTTCGCGTTGTTGATACAATGGCAGGTCCTATTACAAGCAAGACCAAACTTTCCTTCTGGGCATTCTACAATTTTCAAGATATATGATAATGTTGAAGATATCATTAATTACATACATATATCAATGATATAATTTTATATCGAATTTCAAGATTAAATCTGGTATTGTGCTAAACAAATGAAGTTGTAGATTTATTGAATATTATATCGATCCTTTATAAACAATACTAGGATTTTTAGTTCAATTAAATGCAATGTTAATAACATTATGTTATGGTTGGGGGACTATAATGAACAAGTTTGGGCTGAGGAGAGAACCTTGATGTACACCTACGTGTATCTGGAATTCCTCACTAAACTCCATTTCGATTGTTACTTTACTGACCGCACCCCTGTACATAGCTTGCATTGTCCTCAGAAGCAGTCCTATTTGTATTAATATTATAGTTACTATGTTAATGGTATACTGATTAACTGAATTATCTAAATTATCGGAAAACTACTGTAATTTCCCCACGAAACAAAACAGGGAGAAACTCCATAAACTTCTTCCAACCCGTCCTTATTCTAGATAATATGGACGCGAAACACCCTGCTCCCATGCGTATGTTATCACCTGGGTACCGGAAGCTATCAACCACTTCTATAGAACCCACCTGCATTGGAAAAATGAGTCTATCACAGTGATTACTACTGTCAACTTTCCCTGTACATCTATTGCATACGAAGTTTTCCCCACCTGCTAGTTTGGCTGCTATCCCACTACATCTATTGTGTCTCCAAGGTCAGCATTGTGTACATTTTATGGAATTGATGCTAGTTCCTTTCCTATATATCTAACATGGCCAATTCCATGAGGGAATCAGAGCATTGTCCTCTCTTCCACTTATCAACACTTTTGTTTTAGCTATGTTCACTCTCAGGCCTCTTGATTCAAATTGCTGTTTCCATAGCCAGAATTTATTCTCTAGCTCCTCTACTGAATCTGCTATAAGAACCAGATCATCAGCATATGGAAGTTCCAATGGGCAGCCAGTCTTAAACTCCACTGTTATGGCTTGGCTGTCTATAATGAAAAAGATTGGGCTGTGGAGCGAACATTGATGTACACCTACTTGTATCTGGAATTCCTCACTAAACTCCATTTCTATTGTCACTTTACTGACAGCACCACTGTAAATAGCTTGCATTATCCTCATAAGCAATTCCTATTAGTATTAATATTATAGTTATTATATTAATGGTATACTGATTCACTGAATTATCTAAATTATCGGAAAACTACAGTAATTTCACCATGAACCAAAACAGGACGACAGTAGATATTTATCGACATCTAAGATGATACACATTGGATAAGGAATATTGAGGTTTTTTAAATTCCCGCGTATCAAGTCACGTGTGGTAGGATATTGTTTTCTAATAAAACATTTCAGTTAAACCATTTTGTTAACTGAAACATACATTTTGCAACCTGTACTTTCCTGATATGCATTTTTATTTTACAACTATTTAGTCTTTATTTTAATGTTTTATATTTCATGCAAATAAACAACGGCAAACATATCTAAGTCTGTGGAGAAGGTAATCCCTTATACCAGGGGTATCGTCTAAACTGGCGTATATAGGCCTAAACCTGATTTATACCACAACATTTGATGTGTCGAGATATGCAGCGGATCAACTTTTACACCGGCATATACGCTACATATATAAATGTATTTGTGTATATATATATGTATATATATATATACAATTTTATATTAAATTTCAAGATTAAAGTGGTCTTGTGCTAAACGGCATATGAAGTGAAGGTGTGGCAGCATGTTGTTTACTAATAAAACTGTTCAGTTAAATCTTTTTGTTAAATGAAAAATAAATTTTACAAATTGTACTTTCCTCAGATGAAATTTAATTTTACAACTATTTAGTGTTTATATCCATATTTTATATTTTGTGCAAATAAACAACGGCAAGCATATCTACGGCTGGGGAGATGGTAATGCCTTATACCTGGAGTGTCGTCTAACCGGCGTATATAGGCCTCAACCTGAATTACACCACAACTTTGATGGGTGGACTTTTAAACCGGCATATACGGTATGTATACATATATAAATGTGTGTGTGTATGTATATATATATATATGTGTGTGTCTGTGTGTGTATGTATATATATATATATGTGTGTGTCTGTGTGTGTGTGTGTACACTAATCATCGACATACTCGGCGGATCAACTTTTACACCGGCATATACGGTATATATATAATTTTTATGTATAAATAAATATATATGAATAGATATGTGTGTGTGCGTGTGTGTGTGTGTGTGTGAGTGCATAGTATGCATGTAACAATTTTATGATATACCTTCTTGGCAATTGACACCAATATAACCTTCAGAACATCCATCTGAACATGTTCCATTTCGCTTGTCACAGTTAATATTGTTGATACAATGGCAAGTCCCGTTACAAGCAATACCAAACGTTCCTACTGGGCATTCTAAAACTATCAATATATATGAGAATGATGATGATATCATTAATTACATACAGATATCAATGATACAATTTCATACGAAAGTTTCAGATTATATATTTCTTGTGATAAACAAATGAACTTAGATATTTATTGAATATTAAATCGATCCTCTATAAAATATACATGGATTTTTATTTCAGTCAAAAGCAAGGTTAAAAAATATTATGAAAGAAACAAACAATATTATAAGAAAAAAAAAAACATATATAATCCTTCCAAATCTTACCATATTCTACCAGTTACTACGATATGTAATTGCGACATTCTTACATTTAAATAAACACACACGCACACACATACACGCACACACACTGCAAGAGATGTCAACATAAATGAATCTGTTATTTTTATCTCAGGACATGTTTTCCAATTCCAACGCAACCCTCCCCTCAATCTAATTTATTTCACATTCTTTCTTCTAATTAAGGACTAGTGTCCAAAATGCTGAGACCCTATTCGTGCTATATCAAACGTTAACCTAATATATCCCTTCCATATACTGTAGCGATTGTCTTGTTATTTCTGAATAACTTTTACATATATATAATATATACTGTATATATATATGTATATATAAATATATATATATATAAATGAATACATACACACATACACACACACATATATACATACATACATATATACATATCTATACATATAATATATATATTATATATATATAACATAATGAAAGAAACAAACAATATCATAAGAAAAAACAAATATAATCCTTCAAATTTACACCATATTTTATCAGTTACTACGATATGAATTTCCGACATTTTTACTTTGAAGTAAACACACACACACACACACACACACACACACACACACACACACACACACACACACACACACACACACACACACACACACACACACACACACACAAATATATCTCCAGGCGAAATTACACAACAAACACATGATGGGTGAGAGGAGATCGTCAACGCTCACATGATGATGAGGACCTACATCCTAAAGCCAAGCAGACCAACTGCTATGAACATCCACGCGTCTAACAATGACATACCACCCTTATATGTGCTATTCAAAGACCATACGATACTCGACGACCCGGTGACAGATCCATCAACAAGATTTGTATGCGTAGCCAATATCGCTAGCAACTAAAGGATCTCCTAGTTCCTCTCAGTGGTTATACGCACCTTAATCAAGATATCCCCAGATTTATGTGACAGTACAGAATACCTCTTCAGCAGAATCAATGAGTGCAACAAAAACAAAAACCTATCTAACTGCATAATACGCAGTATGGACGTTGTATCTCTATAACCATCCATTAACATTGATTTTGCTGTGGAAACTTGTGTGGAGATAATCAGTGAGAGTGAGGTTGTGGTCTGGGACGTAGACACATATGAACTGGGCCTCCTACTTAGACTTACCTATGACACCAAGTACCTAGACAGCCGTGTTCTTAGCCGTTTCTGCCCTAGTAGACCCATAAGAAGTAGACCACCCACCATAACCTCAATGGCAAAAAAGACTTCCATGGGAGGGTGAATTTGGTGGACTAAAGCCATACCAACACCCAAAAACAATGATCATGTAAGAAAAGTTGTCGCGCATGCAATGAGGCAAGTATTAAAACTACCCTATTCAACGTAAAGATCTACACCCAAAATGAGGCAGCAACCATTTAGATCAACATAGCTGGTGATGTTGCCAACCTTTTTATGGTTTGCTGGGAAATGAGACTCAAAACCTCCTTCAAGAGAGGTCCATGTACTCTCGTTACGTAGACAATATTAATATAGTAATAAGTACACCGCCACGAGAGAGTACTAACGAATATATATTAGAATAAAGAATCCAGCAGATAGCTAACTCCATACACCAGAGTATAACTGTAACTATTGAATACCCTTCCAATCACCCTAATAATAGACTACCTGTATTAGATACGGAACTCTGGATTAACACTATATACGTGAAGGCCCAAAATCCCCACTCATACTACGATAAACCCATGGCCTCCAAATACCCGTTATTCAAAACCTCAGCGATGTCCAGTAGTGCTAAGTTTAATATCCTAATCGCTGACTTGGTACGAGTGATGAAGAACGTGTCCCGCATGTGCGACCCAACAGAAATGGAAAGACACATCCAACACTTCATAAAGCACATGCATTTCTCTGGCTACAACCAAAGAGATAGAATCAGAGCATACAAAGGAACCACTGAGATGTATAAGACCCTCATAGAACTGCAGATGAAAGGAATTTGCCCATTATACAGGAGCAAATCATGGAATATCTTAGATAGGACTAAACATAAAATAGGTAAAACCACCTCATGGTACCACAACCAGAGATACCAAAGTGTCATTCTCGTGGACGCTACCCCTGGAGGGAAATTAGCTACCCGATGCAAAAAGGCCCTGAGAATGACCTACTTAAAGATGAAAGGGTTAGTAAAATCAGGAACTGCCATGCAATCCCGGATGATCAAAACAGACCCTTTTAAGAAAACCTACTGTACTAATAAGAAATGTGCTATATGTAAAGTAAACCCCCAGATAAACTGTAAAACTAGAAATGTAGTTTATAGCATAAGATGTACAGAGGCTACTTGCAGAAATATGACAACACCATACATAGGCGCGAGAGCTCGATGCATAGGAGAATATATAGACCAAAATTGGGGGGAATTAAAAGAACAAAATAAATGTTCAGTACAATACGAATAGTCCAGACAACAACATGACGGTAAGACATAGAAATTAAAATATTATCTACATATAGAAATGAGCCAGCAAGTAGGCACATCAAAGACGCAAGCGAAACACAGTTTAAAAAGACAAAGCTAAACAAAAAATGAATGGAATACCAACACCCAAACAAAGAATACTGACATAAGAGAAATATAAATAAATAAATAAATACATAAATAAATAAATACATAAATGAATATATACACAAGCACAATAAGAAGAAACACATATAAAGACACACTAATAAACTAAGATAGAATACAATAACCAAAACACAGTCACCCAAACGCGAACTCACACACCAAACAATATACACACACGCAAACGCATGCGCATGGACGAAGTCAAAAATAAATAAAAATAAATAAATAAACAGATAAAATATAAATGGCGTAGACTTTTAATACAATAGGAGGGTTACATATTAGTACCACTGATGATGTTGCAGATGTGCAACGAAAGAACATTTTAAACTATATATAAATATTTATATCTGTATTTTTGACCGTTGGTCAATCAATGATAAACATTGATTGCCAAATAAATTAACTATGGAGATATAAAACATACAAAAGCGAAAAGCAACCAAACAGTGAGTGTGTTCTGTTATTATTTCTGGCAAAATTATCACAACAATATGACCCTCCTCAAGTATAACTATATATATTAATATATATATATATATATATATATATATATATATATATATAAATATATACATATATGTATATGTGTGGGGGTGGGTGGGGTTATGTGGTTGTGCGTGTGTGTAGTAAGTACGTAACAATTTTATGAGATATATTCTTGGCAATTGATAACAGTATAACCTGCAGAACATTCATCTGAACATGTTCCATTTCACTTGTCACAATTTATACTGTTGATACAATGGCATGTCCCATTACAAACACCACACGTTCCTGCTCGGCATTCTAAAAATATCACTATATGTGATAATGTTGCATATATCCTTAATTACATACAGATATCAATGATACAATTTTATACAAAATTTTACGATTAAAGTTCTCTTGTGATAAAGAAATGAACCTGCATATTTATTGAATAATAGCAGTGGTACCCGGCGTTGCACGGGATAAGTTATTTTGGAACGCGTGTCGCCAAAAGCCTTGATCCTGGAAAAACTGCATGCCTGGACAATATGTAAAGAAAATAAACCGAATACTCTGATGGCTGGATAATCTTTAAGATTTTCCTCGATGAAGCAGGAAAAATGCAGGTTTTAACCTAATGTGGACCCTAGGGGATCAAGAAAATGAATTGTTCTCATGTGCATAATATGCCTTGAAGTTTCGAGAAATTCGGCGAGACGTAACGCCTAAAAAAAGCCCTAAAAGGATGAAAAAATGAATTTCTCACCTAATGCGGACCCCAGGCAATACAAAAATTGGATTTTCTTTGCTCCCGGTATGAAGAAGAGACCGACTTATACATAGTTACAATTTCAAGAAAATTGGTCTAACTTAACGCCTCAAAATACCCCTAAAATCTGAAATAAAATGCACTTTTTCACCTAATGCGGGTCCTAGGGGAACAACAACGTTGTTTTTTATGTACATAACATTCCCTGAAACATAAGTAAAACACATGTAAAAATATCGGTTCGGTACTTCTCGAGTTTTATTGATTCCATCTCACAGACACACACACAGACAGACATCCTCAGTTTTATATAGATAGATTATAACGATTCTCTATAAAACATACATGGATTTTTAGTTCAGTTAAATGCAACCGTAGACTATATAATTCTACGACGCAAGCCAATAAAATCTTGCAGCTTAAAAACACAAACCAGGAATATGGGATTAGCTGGTCAAAATATCAGAAGCAAGGGCTAACGATAATGGAATGCCCCACTGCAGAATTTGTAATATGGAGCTATTCCATATTTTAAGGTACGATAAGATGCTGCTTAACAGCAAAATAGAAAGATCAATTTTCTGTAGGCATAAAATAGCTACCAAGTTCACAAGTTTTAAACCACGTGATTCGAGCCAACAATACCAAATTTAGAACTGAACCACCAGAATTTCAACGTATGCAATAGACACAATCAGACCGCTCTTAGCTGCCAAACAACCAACTGGTCACTAGATCATAAATATCTTAACATCTATTTCACCCGCTCTCCTGAAACAGCATCACATCCATTAAGACAGGACAATCAGCAAAATATTTACTACACACATTTGTCAAAGATCCCTTCACCATCCACCCTTACCCTTAAATCTCATACTAGTATCTCCCCATTAATCTCTAATTTATGCTTTTTCTTTTATCTGTCACTACATCAGACTCTCTACTACCAGTATCATATACTGTACTTACATGATCTCACTTATCCTTATTTATTTATATTTTTTTCCACTTCCTTACTTTTTACTGTACCCTTTTTCTTATCTTTTACATTATACATTTACATCTGTAACCTCTCTACCTATTTATCATATATATTTTATTATTGATGTTATTGTTTTGATTATACTCTATTTCTCTCTATATATTTTGCCTTGACTGAATTGTTTTTTGTATTCTGAGGAGTTGGTTTAAAGTAAATAATATAATGGAGATCGAATTGAGCAACTTCAAGCGATTAGCGACCTCTAGACTCACCTGATCAATGAAACAATAGTCAATACCTGACATAAAACTACTTGTTGCACAGCCAACGATGTTACTCTTCATACTTTCACTATTATTACTCCAAGTAGAACCTACATAGGATTTAGCGCGAACTCGCTCCCTAACTATGGAAACATATTGTTGAGTTAAGCAAAGCCGTACGTTAAAACTATCCACGACGCAGAGTACTCACAACATCTAACTGGATTACCTATAACGATAACTTGTTACCCCATATATATATATATATATATATATATATATATATATATATATATATATATATATATATATAAATATATATAAATATGTTTATATGTGTGTCTCTGTGTGTGTGTTTGTATATGTATGTGTGTGTTTGTGTGTCTAATAAGTACGTAACATTGTTATGAGATACCTTGTTGGCAATTGTCACCAGTATAACCTGCAGAACATCCATCTGAACATCTTCCATTTCGCTTGTCACAGTTCATGTTGTTGATACAATGGCATGTCCCATTACAAGCAACACCAAAATTTCCTTCTCGGCATTCTAAATATATCAATATATATGATAAAGTTGAAGATATCATTAATTACATACAAAAATCATTGATACGATTTGATAGCAAATTTCAAGATTAAAGTGGGCTTGGGATAAACCAATTAACTTGTAGAAATATTGAATGTTATATCGATCTTCTATAAATTATAGATGGATTTTTAGTTCAGTTAAATGCAATGTTAATAACATTATAAAAGAAACAAACAATATTATTAGAAAAACAACATGTATAATCCTTCCAAAATAGATATAATATTATCATGAATATCATAGTTGTAAGATTAATGGTATACTGATTCACTGAATTATCGAAACTATTGGAAAATCTGCTGTGATTTTTCCATGAAACAAACACGTCGAAATAAAAATATATCTCCATGTAATGCTGATACACATTGGATAAGGAATATTTAGGTTTTTTTAAATTAGCGCATATCAAGTGACGGTGTGGTAGCATGTTGTTTACTAATAAAACAGTTCAGTTAAATCGTTTTGTGAAATGAAATATAAATTTTACAATTTGTACTTTCCTCACAAGCATTTTAATTTTACAACTATTTAGTGTTTATTTCCATATTTTATATTTTGTGCAAATAAACAACGGCAATCATATCTACGGCTGAGGAGATGGTAAAGCCTTATACCTGGGGTGCCGTCTCAACAGGCGTATATAGGCCTCCACCTGAATTACACCACAACATTTGATGGGTCGACTTATGCAGCGCATCAACTTTCATACCGGCATATACGGTATATATATAATTTTTTTATATATAATTAAATATATACGAATAGATGTGTGTGTGTGTGTGTGGTGTGTGTGTGTGTGTGTGTGTGTGTGTGTGTGTGTGTGTGTGTGTGTGTGTGTGCGTGTGCGCGCGTGTGTGTGTGTGTGTGCGTGAATGTGTGTGTGTATAGTAAGTACGTAACAATTTTATGAGATACCTTCTTGGCAATTGACACCAATATAACCTGCAGAACGTCCATCTGAACATGTTCAGATGAACCTGTTATTTTTATTTTTATTCCAATTCCAATTCAACTGCCCCCTCAATCTATTTTATTTCTCATTGTTTCTTCTAATGAAGGACTAGTGTCCAAAATGCTGAGACGCTATTCCTGCTATATCAAACGTTAACCTAATATATCCCTTCCATATACTGTACCGATTGTCTTGTTATTTCCGTTTACCTTTTACATATATATAATATATACTGTATATATATATATGTTATATATATATATATATAAATGCATACATACACACACACATATATACATACATACTTATATATACATACATGGTGGCTGCCAACTCGTTTTCGAGTACGGCCACTACTTTATATCCATGTAGGAGAACCCCTACCGATGCGCTGAACGAGTGTGACTTTTTAGTCCAGCCAGCGACTTGAAAACTCTGGTACAAACACTACACTTGTGACAATTACTGACACATAGTGCTGGGCCCATGGTACCATGTGACGACAAGTGCAGAGAGATCTCCAGATATAAAGCAATGCCTGTGCCGTGAAGCTTTTATAGTGAGCAAAGGCACTGCACAAAGCCAGTCCCACTCTCTTAACCAAGATGATATTTACCAAAAAGAAGAACAAGTCAACATCATTGGATACCATCAGGGTTGCAGGTGTTATATCAGAGTTTTCCTTCTCCTAGAATTCTGCCTTGACAAAGGCTAAGGGGTCATCTCTCCCGGTGATTTTGGATGGCCATTGACTCTTAAGAGCTCCTTTGCCTTTTGACAGGTTTTGTTTTTAGTCCTGCAGGATGTCCAAAGTCACCCTCCTCACCAAGAAACCTTGGTGGGGTTGCCAGTTTAGTCGCCAACGACCCGACCATGGGACAGGTTGTACTGGGATGCATGTTACCAGTAGCACCAACTGGTGACCTGACATAATATACATACATACATACATACATACATATACATATAATATATATATACAACATAATGAAAGAAACAAACAATACCATGAGAAACAACATATATAAACCTTCAAATTTACACCATATTTTATCAGTTACTACGATATGTATTTGCGACATTTTTACTTTGAAATAAACACACACACACACACACACACACACACACACACACACACACACACACACACACACACACACACACACACACACATATTATAATTTTTCCGCCCGTTTTTCCCAGCTAGCAATGGTTGGACGAGTCCTATTCAGCACAGCATCTCCCCACTTGTCACGTTCCTTTGTCATCTCCTCGGTGAGTTTAACCAGCTCCGGCCATGTTTTTTGTGGTCTACCTCCACTGCGTCTTCCCTCCACTTGGACTTCCTGGCACTTCTTCACCCAGCGCTCATCCTCCATGCACATCATATGTACATATCATCTCAGCCTTCTCTCCTGCACACCACAACTTATCCCTCTTATACTCAGCTCGTCTATGCTTTGTCGTTGACGCACATTAAAATTGCCCCTCCAACTGTGCATACCTGCTTCATTTTTCTCCAGCCGTCGCAAATCTCCAGCAGTTGTGTCCATTTCTAACTACCATGCAGCATCCTCGTATCATATAACCTTCATTTTCTACGCAGGGAGAAACGCTTTTTTGTCAACAGAGGAAGTAGCTCCATAAACTTCTTTCAACCCGTTCTTATTCTAGATACTATGGACGCGAAAAACCCTCCTCCCATGCTTATATCATCACCTAGGTACCGGAAGCTAACAACCTCTTCTATAGAACCCACCTGCATTTGAAAAATGAGTCTATCGCAGGGATTACTACTGCCAACTTTCCCTGTACCTCTATTGCATACGTAGTTTTCCCTACCTGTTAGTTTGCCGGCTATCCCACTACATATTTTGTGTCTCCAAGATCAGCATTGCGTAGATTTCATGGAATTCATGTCAGTTCCATTCCTATATATCTATCATGGCCAATTCCCCGATAGAATCAGAGCATTGTCCTCTATTCTACTTATCAACGCTTTTGTTTAGCTATGTTCAGTCTCAGGCTTCTTGATTCCAACTGCTGTTTCCATAGACATAATTTATTATCTAGCTCCTCTACTGAATCTGCTATAAGAACCAGATCATCAGCATAGAGATGATTCCATGGGCACCAGTCTTAAACTCCTCTGTTATGGCTTGGAGGACTATAATGAACAAGATTGGGCTGAGGAGCGAATCTTGATGTACACCTACTTTTATATGGAATTCCTCACAAACTCCATTTCTATTATCACTTTACTTACAGCACCCATGTACGTAGCTTGCATTGTCCTCACAAGCGATTCCTATTAGTATTAATATTATAATTATTATATTAATGGTATACTGATTCACTGAATTTTCTAAATTATCGAAAAACTACTGTAATTTCCCTACGAAACAAAACAGGACGACAGTAAATATATATCGCCATCTAAGCTGATACACATTGGATAAGGAATATTTAGGTTTTAAAAAATTCCCGCGTACAAGTCATATACGGTATATATATAAATGTATTTATGTATATATATATATATATATATATGTATATCTAAATATTTATATTTGTGTGTTTGTGTGTGGGGGTGTGTGTGCATGTGTGTGTGCGTGTGTATAATAATTACGTAACAATACCTTCTTGGCAATTGACACCAGCATAACCTGCAGAACATCCTTCTAAACATGTGCCGTTTCGCTTGTTACAGTTCGTGTCGTTGATACAATGGCAGGTCCCATTACAAGCAACACCAAACTTTCCTGCTCGGCATTCTAAAATTAACAATATATATGATAATTGTTTCTACTTTTGGCACAAGGCCAGCAATTATCCAGTGTATTACTGGTACTTTATTTTATCGACCCCGTAAGGATGAAAGGCAAAGTTAACCTCGGCGGGATTTGAACTCAGAATGGCAAGGACCGTAACTCTATACGTCAAAGCATGGCGTCCGACCCTCTACCGATACTGCCAATCCACCGCCGGTGGTAATGTTGAAGATATCATTAATTGCATACATATATCAATGATACAATTTTATATCAAATTTTATATCAAATTTTATATCAAATTTCAAGAATAAAGTGGTCTTGTGCTAAACAAATGAAGTTGTAAATTTATTGAATATTATATCGATCCTTTATAAAAAAATACTTGGATTTTTAGTTCAATTAAATGCAATATTAATAACATTATGAAAGTAACAAACAATACTATAAGAAAAATATCATATATAATCCTTCCAAATATTACCATATTCTACAATAATATACTGTATATATATATATATATATGCATACATACACACATACACACACACATACATACATAAATACATACATACATAAATATATACACACATATATATCTATAATATTATCATGAATATCATAGTTATAATATGAATGGTATACTGATTCACTGAATTATCTAAACTATCGGAAAATCTCCGGTAATTTCGCCACAAAACAAAACAGGTCGAAAGTAAAATCATATCGCCACGTAACAATGATACACACTGGATAAAGAGTATTTAGGTTCTTAAAAATTCCGCCTATCAAGTCAGGGTGTGATAGCATATTGTTTACTAATAAAACACTCCAGTTAAATCCTTTTGTTAACGGCAAGCATAATTGCGGCTGGCCAGATGATAATGGCTTATACCTGGTGTGTCGTATCAACCGGTGTCTATAGGCTTCAACCTGACTTACACCATAATATTTGATGGGACGTATATGCAGCGGATCAAAATTTACACCGGAATATAGGGTGTATATAGTGAAAGGATGAAGGTTAACATGGTTGGCTGTACAACACGGGGCCTTATTTCAGGCATTGACACTTGCTTTATTGATCAGGTGAGTCTAGAGCTCGATAATCGCTCGAAGTTGCGGCACTCGAGATCCATTACATTATTTACCTTTAACCAACTCCACATAATACAAAAACAATTCTCTCAAGGCAAGATATATAGAGAGAAATAGCGTATAATCAAAACAATAACAACAATAATAAAATATATATGATAATGGGTAGAGAGGTTACAGATGTAAAATATAAAAAGTAAAAGATAAGAAAAAAGATACAGTAAAAAAGTAAGAAAATGGAAAAATATAAAGTAATAAGAATAAGTGAGACCATGTAAGTACAGAGTATGATAGTGGTGGTGGTGAGTAAGTGTTGTTCGTATAAGGATTGTGTGGTGGGTTTTTTGCTAACATAAAAAGTCATATTCGAAACATACAAAGTCCCTTGATGTACAACCAACCATGTTACTCTTCATACTTTCACTATTATTACTCCAAGTAGAACCTACATAGGAATTACTGCGAACTCGTTGCCTAACTATGGAAACATCTTGTTAAGTTAAACAAAGCAGTACGTTAAAACTATCCATGACGCAGAGTACTGACAACCTCTAACTGGATTACCTATAACGATAACTTGTTACCCCATATACCCAGCTCCCACTAGGTTGAGCAACAACTTTAACGCACGGCACTAAAATGGAAAATCACCACATAGATATGTCTTTGAAAAACATACCTATACATACTAACAAGGACTAATGACTTCATTCGTCGAATCCGATGGAAGGCCTATCATTATGATAAAGGACACGCTAATAACACGGAGGAAATTACTAGGAAAATATACGGATTCAAATCCTGAAAAATCCTCCGAATAACCCCCAGCTCGATGCCTTCGAACTCGACCTCATGAACATGATAGGTGGAACCAAATTCAAAGTAATGACACATCACAACAAATTGTAAAACGACATCAATACACTTCTAAAAGAACTATGCAACGCCAACGGTATTATAGTAAAAGGAGATAAAACTTGAAGCATATACGACATGAGACTTAATACATACAATAATTGTGTACGTCGTGAACTGCACAAAAAATACAAACAAACAACAGAATCTGCACTCACTAGCATTATTAAAAAAGGACTTAGCATTCTAAAATCTGAAAACATCTGATAGAACCAAGCCTCTAGCACATTGTAACCCCACATTTAACCTAAAGGATCACAAATATAATTTCGAAATAGAGCCCGCAATTAGATTAATATGCCCATCGAAGTCGTATATAGATAGAATTGCGAAGTATATACTAGATAGTGTAATCGCACAAATCAAGGACGAACTAGTAATTAAGGTATGGGGTAACACTAACGAAGCAATAGACTGGTTCAGCAAAATAGACAGTAGAGAAACATCCAACTTCGTACAGTTCCACATTGATGACTACTACTCATCCATATCCCCAGTCACCCTAGATAAAGCGCTAACCTTTGCCCAGGAAAATTCGTACCTTACCTCGGACGAAATTAAAATAATAATGCTACTAGGAGAACTATCATTAGATTCGAAAATAGTTACTGGGAACGTAAGAATAGACAGAATAGCTTCAATATCACAATGGGATCTAACGACTCGGCACAGGTAACGGAATTCGTGTGAATATATATAGCGCACAACTTACATAAGGAATTCAATAACCACGAGGGATGAATTTATAGAGACGACACATTCCTTTTAGACAAAAAACTTAAATAATCAAAACATGGAAAAATTACGAAAAAACATCAGAGCCTTCTTTAACAAAGTAGGCCTAGGTACTACGTTCGAACTTAATTCTAAAAAATCAAACATCTTAGATGTAACACTCAACCTAATAACCAGATTAATAGAGCCCTTCCATAAAATAACAACCACCCCCGATCCATAATTAACGACCACCCCCGATCCATAATTAACACCATAGCACATAGTATATCCTTCAGAATATGCAGCCTACCTTCTAACCTAGAGATTTTTAACGAACACCCAAAGTATTATAATATAGCTATACATAAGGCAGGACGTAAAGAGGGGTTGGAGAACATACCAGATAGGGACAGCAGCAACAACCCTAACGAAAACTACACTACCCACACCTTATGAAATAACAAGCATAGGACTAAGCATAGAAGATACCTATGATAGAAAATACCTATGGTTCAATCCAATATCCAAGTCCTCTATAAAAACAAAACTGTCTTCTACATTATTTAAGCTAATAGACAAACACTTTGTTAATCTACTCAAATACCATAGATTCTTTAATAGAAGAACTATCAAACAATCTTACTCTACTGCAGCCAACATAGAATCACACATACGTAAAATCAACCACAAAAGCATCTCTAAAGAAAATAACCTATCAATATACATCATAGCACCAAATACAAAACGCAAACACATAACATCCCAACCACACATACACTAGGGCGCATCACAACAAAACACTAATTGGCCTAAATATCAACCCACCCACAACGAACATACAAAACCGCAACGGAGAAGCGGCACAAAGAAAAGCCTCCAACTGTAATTGCCACCTACCGGATAAGTGCACACTGCAAAATAGATGCGTGGATTCGAGTATGGTGTACCTGCGTACTGTAAATTCAGGCAACTCTACTTGGCACTACATAGGTTCCACGGCTGGGGAGTTAAAAAAAAGGTGGTGCGTCCACAGACACTCCATGAAGAACCGTAGACTATATAATTCTACGACGCAAGCCAATAAAATCTTGCAGCTTAAAAACACAAACCAGGAATATGGGATTAGCTGGTCAAAATATCAGAAGCAAGGGCTAACGACAATGGAATGCCCCACCGCAGAATTTGTAATATGGAGCTATTCCATATTTTAAGGTACGATAAGATGCTGCTTAACAGCAAAATAGAAAGATCAATTTTCTGTAGGCATGAAATAGCTACCAAGTTCACAAGTTTTAAACCACGTGATTCGAGCCAACAATACCAAATTTAGAACTGAACCACCAGAATTTCAACGTATGCAATAGACACAATCACACCGCTCTTAGCTGCCAAACAACCAACTGGTCACTAGATCATAAATATCTTAACATCTATTTCACCCGCTCTCCTGAAACAGCATCACATCCATTAAGACAGGACAATCAGCAAAATATTTACTACACACATTTGTCAAAGATCCCTTCACCATCCACCCTTACCCTTAAATCTCATACTAGTATCTCCCCATTAATCTCTAATTTATGCTTTTTCTTTTATCTGTCACTACATCAGACTCTCTACTACCACTATCATATACTGTACTTACATGATCTCACTTATCCTTATTTATTTATATTTTTTCCATTTCCTTACTTTTTACTGTACCCTTTTTCTTATCTTTTACATTATACATTTACATCTGTAACCTCTCTACCTATGTATCATATATATTTTATTATTGATGTTATTGTTTTGATTATACTCTATTTCTCTCTATATATTTTGCCTTGAGTGAATTGTTTTTTGTATTCTGAGGAGTTGGTTTAAAGTAAATAATATAATGGAGATCGAATTGAGCAACTTCAAGCGATTAGTGACCTGTAGACTCACCTGATCAATGAAACAATAGTCAATACCTGACATAAAACTACTTGTTGCACAGCCAACGATGTTACTCTTCATACTTTCACTATTATTACTCCAAGTAGAACCTACATAGGATTTAGCGCGAACTCGCTCCCTAACTATGGAAACATATTGTTGAGTTAAGCAAAGCCGTACGTTAAAACTATCCACGACTCAGAGTACTCACAACATCTAACTGGATTACCTATAACGATAACTTGTTACCCCATATATATATATATATATATATATATATATATATATATATATAAATATATATAAATATGTTTGTATGTGTGTCTCTGTGTGTGTGTTTGTATATGTATGTGTGTGTTTGTGTGTCTAATAAGTACGTAACATTGTTATGAGATACCTTGTTGGCAATTGTCACCAGTATAACCTGCAGAACATCCATCTGAACATCTTCCATTTCGCTTGTCACAGTTCATGTTGTTGATACAATGGCATGTCCCATTACAAGCAACACCAAAATTTCCTTCTCGGCATTCTAAATATATCAATATATATGATAAAGTTGAAGATATCATTAATTACATACAAAAATCATTGATACGATTTGATAGCAAATTTCAAGATTAAAGTGGGCTTGGGATAAACCAATTAACTTGTAGAAATATTGAATGTTATATCGATCTTCTATAAATTATAGATGGATTTTTAGTTCAGTTAAATGCAATGTTAATAACATTATAAAAGAAACAAACAATATTATTAGAAAAACAACATGTATAATCCTTCCAAAATAGATATAATATTATCATGAATATCATAGTTGTAAGATTAATGGTATACTGATTCACTGAATTATCGAAACTATTGGAAAATCTGCTGTGATTTTTCCATGAAACAAACACGTCGAAATAAAAATATATCTCCATGTAATGCTGATACACATTGGATAAGGAATATTTAGGTTTTTTTAAATTAGCGCATATCAAGTGACGGTGTGGTAGCATGTTGTTTACTAATAAAACAGTTCAGTTAAATCTTTTTGTGAAATGAAATATAAATTTTACAAATTGTACTTTCCTCACATGCATTTTAATTTTACAACTATTTAGTGTTTATTTCCATATTTTATATTTTGTGCAAATAAACAACGGCAAGCATATCTACGGCTGAGGAGATGCTAAAGCCTTATACCTGGGGTGCCGTCTCAACAGGCGTATATAGGCCTCCACCTGAATTACACCACAACATTTGATGGGTCGACTTATGCAGCGCATCAACTTTCATACCGGCATATACGGTATATATATAATTTTTTTATATATAATTAAATATATACGAATAGATGTGTGTGTGTGTGTGTGTGTGCGTGTGCGTGTGCGTGTGCGTGTGCGTGTGCGTGTGCGTGTGCGTGTGTGTGTGTGTGTGTGTGTGTGTGTGTGTGTGTGTGCGCGTGTGCGCGCGTGTGTGTGTGTGTGTGCGTGAATGTGTGTGTGCATAGTAAGTACGTAACAATTTTATGAGATACCTTCTTGGCAATTGACACCAATATAACCTGCAGAACGTCCATCTGAACATGTTCAGATGAACCTGTTATTTTAATTTTTATTCCAATTCCAATTCAACTGCCCCCTCAATCTATTTTATTTCTCATTGTTTCTTCTAATGAAGGACTAGTGTCCAAAATGCTGAGACGCTATTCCTGCTATATCAAACGTTAACCTAATATATCCCTTCCATATACTGTACCGATTGTCTTGTTATTTCCGTTTACCTTTTACATATATATAATATATACTGTATATATATATATGTTATATATATATATATATAAATGCATACATACACACACACATATATACATACATACTTATATATACATACATACATACATACATACATACATACATACATACATACATACATATATATACATATAATATATATATACAACATAATGAAAGAAACAAACAATACCATGAGAAACAACATATATAAACCTTCAAATTTACACCATATTTTATCAGTTACTACGATATGTATTTGCGACATTTTTACTTTGAAATAAACACACACACACACACCCACCCACACATACCCACACACACACACACACACACACACACACACACACACATACACATACACACACACACACACACTCACACATACAAACACACACACACATACACAAAAGTATAATTTCTAAATTGTACTTTCTTCACGAGCATTTTTTTTTATTATAATTTTTCCGCCCGCTTTTCCCAGCTAGCAATGGTTGGACGGGTCCGATTCAGCACAGCATCTCCCCACTTGTCACGGTCCTTTGTCATCTCCTCGGTGAGTTTAACCTGCTCCGGCCATGTTTTTTGTGGTCTACCTCCACTGCGTCTTCCCTCCACTTGGACTTCCTGGCACTTCTTCACCCAGCGCTCATCCTCCATGCACATCATATGTACATATCATCCCAGCCTTCTCTCCTGCACACCACAACTTATCCCTCTTATACTCAGCTCGTCTATGCTTTGTCGTTGACGCACATTAAAATTGCCCCTCCAACTGTGCATACCTGCTTCATTTTTCTCCAGCCGTCGCAAATCTCCAGCAGTTGTGTCCATTTCTAACTACCATGCAGCATCCTCGTATCATATAACCTTCATTTTCTACGCAGGGAGAAACGCTTTTTTCAACAGAGGAAGTAGCTCCATAAACTTCTTTCAACCCGTACTTATTCTAGATACTATGGACGCGAAAAACCCTCCTCCCATGCTTATATCATCACCTAGGTACCGAAAGCTAACAACCTCTTCTATAGAACCCACCTGCATTTGAAAAATGAGTCTATCGCAGCGATTACTACTGCCAACTTTCCCTGTACCTCTATTGCATACGTAGTTTTCCCTACCTGTTAGTTTGCCGGCTATCCCACTACATATCTTGTGTCTCCAAGATCAGCATTGCGTAGATTTCATGGAATTCATGTCAGTTCCATTCCTATATATCTATCATGGCCAATTCCCCGATGGAATCAGAGCATTGTCCTCTATTCTACTTATCAACGCTTTTGTTTAGCTATGTTCAGTCTCAGGCTTCTTGATTCCAACTGCTGTTTCCATAGACATAATTTATTATCTAGCTCCTCTACTGAATCTGCTATAAGAACCAGATCATCAGCATAGAGATGATTCCATGGGCACCAGTCTTAAACTCCTCTGTTATGGCTTGGAGGACTATAATGAACAAGATTGGGCTGAGGAGCGAATCTTGATGTACACCTACTTTTATATGGAATTCCTCACAAACTCCATTTCTATTATCACTTTACTTACAGCACCCATGTACGTAGCTTGCATTGTCCTCACAAGCGATTCCTATTAGTATTAATATTATAATTATTATATTAATGGTATACTGATTCACTGAATTTTCTAAATTATCGAAAAACTACTGTAATTTCCCCACGAAACAAAACAGGACGACAGTAAATATATATCGCCATCTAAGCTGATACACATTGGATAAGGAATATTTAGGTTTTAAAAAATTCCCGCGTACAAGTCATATACGGTATATATATAAATGTATTTATGTATATATATATATATATATATATACATATATATATATATATATATAAATATGTATATTTGTGTGTTTGTGTGTGGGGGTGTGTGTGTATGTGTGTGTGCGTGTGTATAATAATTACGTAACAATACCTTCTTGGCAATTGACACCAGCATAACCTGCAGAACATCCTTCTAAACATGTGCCGTTTCGCTTGTTACAGTTCGTGTCGTTGATACAATGGCAGGTCCCATTACAAGCAACACCAAACTTTCCTGCTCGGCATTCTAAAATTAACAATATATATGATAATGTTGAAGATATCATTAATTGCATACATATATCAATGATACAATTTTATATCAAATTTCAAGAATAAACTGGTCTTGTGCTAAACAAATGAAGTTGTAGATTTATTGAATATTATATCGATCCTTTATAAAAAAATACTTGGATTTTTAGTTCAATTAAATGCAATATTAATAACATTATGAAAGTAACAAACAATACTATAAGAAAAATATCATATATAATCCTTCCAAATATTACCATATTCTACAATAATATACTGTATATATATATATGGTGGCTGCCAACTCGTTTTCGAGTACGGCCACTACTTTATAACCATGTAGGAGAACCCCTACCGATACGCTGAACGAGTGTGACTTTTTAGTCCAGCCAGCAACTTGAAAACTCTGGTACAAACACTACACTTGTGACAATTATTGACACATAGTGCTGGGCCCATGGTACCATGTAATGACAAGTGCAGAGAGATCTCCAGATACAAAGCAATGCCTGTGCCGTGAAGCTTTTATAGTGAGCAAAGGCACTGCACAAAGCCAGTCCCACTCTCTTAACCAAGATGATATTTACCAACTCTCTTAACCAAGATGATATTTACCAAAAAGAAGAACAAGTCAACATCATTGGATACCATCAGGGTTGCAGGTGTTATATCAGAGTTTTCCTTCTCCTAGAATTCTGCCTTGACAAAGGCTAAGGGGTCATCTCTCCCGGTGATTTTGGATGGCCATTGACTCTTAAGAGCTCCTTTGCCCTTTGACAGGTTTTGTTTTTAGTCCTGCAGGATGTCCAAAGTCACCCTCCTCACCAAGAAACCTTAGTGGGGTTGCCAGTTTAGTCGCCAACGACCCGACCATGAGACAGGTTGTACTGGGATACATGTTACCAGTAGCACCAAGTGGTGACCTGACATATATATATATATATGCATACATACACACATACACACACACATACATACATAAATACATACATACATAAATATATACACACATATATATCTATAATATTATCATGAATATCATAGTTATAATATGAATGGTATACTGATTCACTGAATTATCTAAACTATCGGAAAATCTCCGGTGATTTCGCCACAATACAAAACAGGTCGAAAGTAAAATCATATCGCCACGTAACAATGATACACACTGGATAAAGAGTATTTAGGTTTTTAAAAATTCCGCCTATCAATTGTGGGTGTGATAGCATATTGTTTACTAATAAAACACTTCAGTTAAATCCTTTTGTTAACGGCAAGCATAATTGCGGCTGGCCAGATGATAATGGCTTATACCTGGTGTGTCGTATCAACCGGTGTCTATAGGCTTCAACCTAACTTACACCATAATATTTGATGGGACGTATATGCAGCGGATCAAAATTTACACCGGAATATAGGGTGTATATAGTGAAAGGATGAAGGTTAACATGGTTGGCTGTACAACACGGGGCCTTATTTCAGGCATTGACACTTGCTTTATTGATCAGGTGAGTCTAGAGCTCGATAATCGCTCGAAGTTGCGGCACTCGAGATCCATTACATTATTTACCTTTAACCAACTCCACATAATACAAAAACAATTCTCTCAAGGCAAGATATATAGAGAGAAATAGCGTATAATCAAAACAATAACAACAATAATAAAATATATATGATAATGGGTAGAGAGGTTACAGATGTAAAATATAAAAAGTAAAAGATAAGAAAAAAGATACAGTAAAAAAGTAAGAAAATGGAAAAATATAAAGTAATAAGAATAAGTGAGACCATGTAAGTACAGAGTATGATAGTGGTGGTGGTGAGTAAGTGTTGTTCGTATAAGGATTGTGTGGTGGGTTTTTTGCTAACATAAAAAGTCATATTCGAAACATACAAAGTCCCTTGATGTACAACCAACCATGTTACTCTTCATACTTTCACTATTATTACTCCAAGTAGAACCTACATAGGAATTACCGCGAACTCGTTGCCTAACTATGGAAACATCTTGTTAAGTTAAACAAAGCAGTACGTTAAAACTATCCATGACGCAGAGTACTGACAACCTCTAACTGGATTACTTATAACGATAACTTGTTACCCCATATACCCAGCTCCCACTAGGTTGAGCAACAACTTTAACGCACGGCACTAAAATGGAAAATCACCACATAGATATGTCATTGAAAAACATACCTATACATACTAACAAGGACTAATGACTTCATTAGTCGAATCCGATGGAAGGCCTATCATTATGATAAAGGACACGCTAATAACACGGAGGAAATTACTAGGAAAATATACGGATTCAAATCCTGAAAAATCCTCCGAATAACCCCCAGCTCGATGCCTTCGAACTCGACCCCATGAACATGATAGGTGGAACCAAATTCAAAGTAATGACACATCACAACAAATTGTAAAACGACATCAATACACTTCTAAAAGAACTATGCAACGCCAACGGTATTATAGTAAAAGGAGATAAAACTTGAAGCATATACGACATGAGACTTAATACATACAATAATTGTGTACGTCGTGAACTGCACAAAAAATACAAACAAACAACAGAATCTGCACTCACTAGCATTATTAAAGAAGGACTTAGCATTCTAAAAACTGAAAACATCTGATAGAACCAAGCCTCTAGCACCTTGTAACCCCACATTTAACCTAAAGGATCACAAATATAATTTCGAAATAGAGCCCGCGATTAGATTAATATGCCCATCGAAGTCGTATATAGATAGAATTGCGAAGTATATACTAGATAGTGTAATCGCACAAATCAAGGACGAACTAGTAATGAAGGTATGGGGTAACACTAACGAAGCAATAGACTGGTTCAGCAAAATAGACAGTAGAGAAATATCCAACTTCGTACAGTTCCACATTGATGACTACTACTCATCCATATCCCCAGTCACCCTAGATAAAGCGCTAACCTTTGCCCAGGAAAATTCGTACCTTACCTCGGACGAAATTAAAATAATAATGCTACTAGGAGAACTATCATTAGATTCGAAAATAGTTACTGGGAACGTAAGAATAGACAGAATAGCTTCAATATCACAATGGGATCTAACGACTCGGCACAGGTAACGGAATTCGTGTGAATATATATAGCGCACAACTTACATAAGGAATTCAATAACCACGAGGGATGAATTTATAGAGACGACACATTCCTTTTAGACAAAAACTTAAATAATCAAAACATGGAAAAATTACGAAAAAACATCAGAGCCTTCTTTAACAAACTAGGCCTAGGTACTACGTTCGAACTTAATTCTAAAAAAATCAAACATCTTAGATGTAACACTCAACCTAATCACCAGATTAATAGAGCCCTTCCATAAAATAACAACCACCCCCGATCCATAATTAACGACCACCCCCGATCCATAATTAACACCATAGCACATAGTATATCCTTCAGAATATGCAGCCTACCTTCTAACCTAGATATTTTTAACGAACACCCAAAGTATTATAATATAGCTATACATAAGGTAGGACGTAAAGAGGGGTTGGAGAACATACCAGATAGGGACAGCAGCAACAACCCTAACGAAAACTACACTACCCACACCTTATGAAATAACAAGCATAGGACTAAGCATAGAAGATACCTATGATAGAAAATACCTATGGTTCAATCCAATATCCAAGTCCTCTATAAAAACAAAACTGTCTTCTACATTATTTAAGCTAATAGACAAACACTTTGTTAATCTACTCAAATACCATAGATTCTTTAATAGAAGAACTATCAAACAATCTTACTCTACTGCAGCCAACATAGAATCACACATACGTAAAATCAACCACAAAAACATCTCTAAAGAAAATAACCTACCAATATACATCATAGCACCAAATACAAAACGCAAACACATAACATCCCAACCACACATACACTAGGGCGCATCACAACAAAACACTAATTGGCCTAAATATCAACCCACCCACAACGAACATACAAAACCGCAACGGAGAAGCGGCACAAAGAAAAGCCTCCAACTGTAATTGCCACCTACCGGATAAGTGCACACTGAAAAATAGATGCGTGGATTCGAGTATGGTGTACCTGTGTACTGTAAATTCAGGCAACTCTACTTGGCACTACATAGGTTCCACGGCTGGGGAGTTAAAAAAAGGGTGGTACGTCCACAGACACTCCATGAAGAACCGTAGACTATATAATTCTACGACGCAAGCCAATAAAATCTTGCAGCTTACAAACACAAACCAGGAATATGGGATTAGCTGGTCAAAATATCAGAAGCAAGGGCTAACGACAATGGAATGCCCCACTGCAGAATTTGTAATATGGAGCTATTCCATATTTTAAGGTACGATAAGATGCTGCTTAACAGCAAAATAGAAAGATCAATTTTCTGTAGGCATAAAATAGCTACCAAGTTCACAAGTTTTAAACCACGTGATTCGAGCCAACAATACCAAATTTAGAACTGAACCACCAGAATTTCAACGTATGCAATAGACACAATCAGACCGCTCTTAGCTGCCAAACAACCAACTGGTCACTAGATCATAAATATCTTAACATCTATTTCACCCGCTCTCCTGAAACAGCATCACATCCATTAAGACAGGACAATCAGCAAAATATTTACTACACACATTTGTCAAAGATCCCTTCACCATCCACCCTTACCCTTAAATCTCATACTAGTATCTCCCCATTAATCTCTAATTTATGCTTTTTCTTTTATTTGTCACTACATCAGACTCTCTACTACCACTATCATATACTGTACTTACATGATCTCACTTATCCTTATTTATTTATATTTTTTTCCATTTCCTTACTTTTTACTGTACCCTTTTTCTTATCTTTTACATTATACATTTACATCTGTAACCTCTCTACCTATGTATCATATATATTTTATTATTGATGTTATTGTTTTGATTATACTCTATTTCTCTCTATATATTTTGCCTTGAGTGAATTGTTTTTTGTATTCTGAGGAGTTGGTTTAAAGTAAATAATATAATGGAGATCGAATTGAGCAACTTCAAGCGATTAGCGACCTCTAGACTCACCTGATCAATGAAACAATTGTCAATACCTGACATAAAACCCCTTGTTGCACAGCCAACGATGTTACTCTTCATACTTTCACTATTATTACTCCAAGTAGAACCTACATAGGATTTAGCGCGAACTCGCTCCCTAACTATGGAAACATATTGTTGAGTTAAGCAAAGCCGTACGTTAAAACTATCCACGACTCAGAGTACTCACAACATCTAACTGGATTACCTATAACGATAACTTGTTACCCCATATATATATATATATATATATATATATATATATATATATATATATATATATATATATATATATAAATATATATAAATATGTTTATATGTGTGTCTCTGTGTGTGTGTTTGTATATGTATGTGTGTGTTTGTGTGTCTAATAAGTACGTAACATTGTTATGAGATACCTTGTTGGCAATTGTCACCAGTATAACCTGCAGAACATCCATCTGAACATCTTCCATTTCGCTTGTCACAGTTCATGTTGTTGATACAATGGCATGTCCCATTACAAGCAACACCAAAATTTCCTTCTCGGCATTCTAAATATATCAATATATATGATAAAGTTGAAGATATCATTAATTACATACAAAAATCATTGATACGATTTGATAGCAAATTTCAAGATTAAAGTGGGCTTGGGATAAACCAATTAACTTGTAGAAATATTGAATGTTATATCGATCTTCTATAAATTATAGATGGATTTTTAGTTCAGTTAAATGCAATGTTAATAACATTATAAAAGAAACAAACAATATTATTAGAAAAACAACATGTATAATCCTTCCAAAATAGATATAATATTATCATGAATATCATAGTTGTAAGATTAATGGTATACTGATTCACTGAATTATCGAAACTATTGGAAAATCTGCTGTGATTTTTCCATGAAACAAACACGTCGAAATAAAAATATATCTCCATGTAATGCTGATACACATTGGATAAGGAATATTTAGGTTTTTTTAAATTAGCGCATATCAAGTGACGGTGTGGTAGCATGTTGTTTACTAATAAAACAGTTCAGTTAAATCGTTTTGTGAAATGAAATATAAATTTTACAATTTGTACTTTCCTCACATGCATTTTAATTTTACAACTATTTAGTGTTTATTTCCATATTTTATATTTTGTGCAAATAAACAACGGCAAGCATATCTACGGCTGAGGAGATGGTAAAGCCTTATACCTGGGGTGCCGTCTCAACCGGTGTATATAGGCCTCCACCTGAATTACACCACAACATTTGATGGGTCGACTTATGCAGCGCATCAACTTTCATACCGGCATATAAGGTATATATATAATTTTTTTATATATAATTAAATATATACGAATAGATGTGTGTGTGTGCGTGTGTGTGTGTGTGTGTGTGTGTGTGTGTGTGTGTGTGTGTGTGTGTGTGTGTGTGTGTGTGTGTATGTGCGTGCGTGTGTGTGTGTGTGTGCGTGAATGTGTGTGTGTATAGTAAGTACGTAACAATTTTATGAGATACCTTCTTGGCAATTGACACCAATATAACCTGCAGAACGTCCATCTGAACATGTTCAGATGAACCTGTTATTTTTATTTTTATTCCAATTCCAATTCAACTGCCCCCTCAATCTATTTTATTTCTCATTGTTTCTTCTAATGGAGGACTAGTGTCCAAAATGCTGAGACGCTATTCCTGCTATATCAAACGTTAACCTAACATATCCCTTCCATATACTGTACCGATTGTCTTGTTATTTCCGTTTACCTTTTACATATATATAATATATACTGTATATATATATATGTTATATATATATATATATAAATGCATACATACACACACACATATATACATACATACTTATATATACATACATATATATACATATAATATATATATACAACATAATGAAAGAAACAAACAATACCATGAGAAACAACATATATAAACCTTCAAATTTACACTATATTTTATCAGTTACTACGATATGTATTTGCGACATTTTTACTTTGAAATAAACACACACACACACACACACACACACACACACACACACACACACACACACACACACACACACACACACACACACGCACACACACACACACACACACACACACACACACACACACACACACACACACACACACACACACACACACGTATAATTTCTAAATTGTACTTTCTTCACGAGCATTTTTATTTATTATAATTTTTCCGCCCGCTTTTCCCAGCTAGCAATGGTTGGACGGGTCCTATTCAGCACAGCATCTCCTCACTTGTCACGGTCCTTTGTCATCTCCTCGTTGACTTGCACCAGACCCTCCCATGTTCTTCGTGGTCTACCCGTACTGCGTCTTCCCTCCACTTTGACTTCCTGGCACTTCTTCACACAGCGCTCATCCTCCAATCACATCATATGTCCATACCGTCTCAGCGTTCTCTCCTGCACACTACAATGTATCCCCCTTATACCCAGTTTCCTTCTCAACTCGTCTATGCTTGGTCGTTCACGCACATTACAATTGCACATACAACGGAACATACTTGCTTCATTTCTCTCCAGCCGTCGTATATCTTCAGCAGTTGTTGTCCATTTCTAACTACCATGCAGTATCGTCACATCTCACACATGTATCATATGGCCGTCAATTTGTACGCATGGAGAACCACTTCTTTATCAACAGAGGAAGAAACTCCATAAACTTCTTCCAATCCGCCCTTATTCTAGATAATATGGACGCGGAACACCCTCCTCCCATGCGTATCTTATCACCTGGGTACCGGAAGCTATCAGTCACTTCTATAGAACCCACCTGCATTGGAAAAATGAGTCTATCACAGTAATTACTACTGCCAACATTCCCTGTACATCTATTGCATATGTAGTTTTCCCTACCTGTTAGTTTGCCTGCTAACGCACTACATCAATTGTGTCTCCAAGATCAGCATTGTGTATATTTTATGGAATTTATGCCAGTTCCTTTTCTATATATCTAACATGGCCATTTCCCTGATAGAATCAGAGCATTATCCTCTCTTCCACTTATCAACACTTTTGTTTTAGCTATGTTCTCTCTCAGGCCTCTTGATTCAAATTACAGTTTCCATAGCCAGAATATATTCTCTAGCTCCTGTACTCAATCTGATATAAGAACCAGATCATCAGCATATAGAAGTTCCCATGGGCAGCCAGTCTTAAACTCCCCTGTCATGGCTTGGTGGTCTATAATGGAAAAGATTGGGCTGAGGAGCGACATTGATGTACACCTGCTTGTATCTGGAATTCCTCACTAAACTCCATTTCTCTTGTCACTTTACTGACAGCACCACTGTACGTATCTTGCATTGTCCTCACAAGCGATTCCTATTAGTATTAATATTATAGTTATTATATTAATAGAATACTGATTAACTGAATTATCTAAATTATCGGAAAACTACTGTAATTTCTCCACGAAACAAAACAGGACGACAGTAAATATATATCGCCATCTATGATGATACACATTGGATAAGGAATATTTAGATTTTTACAATTCCCGCGTATCAGGTCACGTGTGGTAGGATATTGTTTACTAATAAAACAGTTCAGTTGAACCATTTTGTTAACTGAAACATACAAAAATCTCCTTGAAGTGAGCTCCATAGAACACATCCTGTACTCTCCTTACGTAGACAATATTAAATATAGTAATAAGGACACTGCCACAAGAGAATAGTAACGAATAGCAATTAGAATATAGCACAATGGAAAGAATCCAGCAGATAGCTAACTCCATACACCAGAGTATAACTGTAACTATTGAATACCCTTCCAATCAACCTAATAATAGACTACCTGTATTAGACACGGAATTCTGGATTAACACTATATACGATAGGTCCCAAATTCCCCACTCACACTACGCTAAACCCATGGCCTCCAAATACCTGTTACTCAAATACACAGCAATGTTCAGTAGTGCTAAGGTTAATATTCTGATCGCAGACTTGGTACGAGTGATGAAGAACGTGTCCAGCATGAGCGACCCAAGATAAATGGAAAGACACATCAAACACTTCATAAAGCGCAGGCATTTCTCTGGCTACAACCAAAGAGACAGAATCCGAGTATACAAAGTAAACACTGAGAAGTATAAGACCCTCATAGAACTGGACATGAAAGTAATTTGCCCATTATACAGGAGAAAATCATGGAATAGCTTAGATAGGACTAAGCAAAAGATAGGCAAAGCCACCTCATGGTACCACAACCCGAGATACCAGATTGTCATATACGTGCACGCTACCCCTGGAGGGAAATTAGCTAACCAATGTAGAATGGTCCTGAGAAAGACCCACTTAATGAGTAAAGTGTTAGAAAAACCAGTAACTACCATGAAATCCCTGATCAGCAAAACACACTTTCAACAAAACCCACTATACTTATAAGAAGTGTACTATATGTAAAGTAAATCCCCAGATAAACTGTAAAACTAGAAATGTAGTCTATAGCATAAGATGTACAGAGGCTACTTGCAGAAACATCACAACACCATACATAGGCGAGACAGCTCGATGCATAGGAGAAAGTATAGACCAACACTGGGGGGAATTAAAAGAGCAAAAAAACAGGTTCAGTACCTACGAACATGCCAGACAGCAACATGACGGTAACATAGTCAACATAGAAATTAAAATAATATCTAAAAAATAGAAATGAGCCAGCAGGTAGGCAAATCAGAGAGTCAAGCGCGACAGATCTTAAAAAGAGAAAGATAAACAGAAAAAAATTAATGGAATAACAACACCCAAACAAACAATACTGACTTAAGAGAAATATAAAAATATATATAAATAAATGAATAAATACACAAGCACAATAACAAAAAACACATATAAAGACACACTAATAAATTAAGATAGAATACAATAACCAAAACACAGTTACCCAAACGCGAACAAACACACCAAACAAACGCATGCGCAGGTACGAAGACAAAAATAAAAAAAAAAAAATAAATAAAAAGATAAAATATAAATGGCGTAGACTTGTAATACAGCAGGAGTGATACATAATAGTACCACTGATGATGTTGCAGATGTGAAACGAAAGAACTTTTTTAGACTATATATATGTATTTATATCTGTATTTTTGACCGTTAGTGAATTAGTGATAAACATTGATTGCCGAATGAATTAACTATGGAGATATAAAACATACAAAGCGAACACCAACCAAAGCGTGAATGTGTTCTGTTATTATTTCTGGCAAAGTTATTACAACAATATGACCCTCCTCAAGTATAACTATATATATTAATATATATATATATATATATATATATATATATATATATATATATATATATATAGTATGTATGTATGTATATATACGTACATACATATATGTATATATATACGTACATGCACACATATATACATGCACGTATCGGTTTACCGAACATTTATTATAATGCTCGGTTTGTTTCTTTGTACAAATGTATGTATATATATATACATACTTCTGTACGTATGTATACATATATGTATGTACGTATACATAGATAATTGTTTCTACTTTTGGCACAAGGCCAGCAATTATCCAGTACATTACTGGTACTTTATTTTATCGACCACGTAAGGATGAAAGGCGAAGTCAGTGCCGTACTAAGAGTGAGAAATGCAATTTCGTTTCATTCTATTCCATTTATATATATATATATATATACATGTATATGTGTGTGTGTGGGTTGGGTATATAGTTGTGTGTATGTGTGTGTGTGTGTTTAGTAAGTACGCAACAAGTTTATGAGATATCTTCTTGGCAATTGACAACAGTATAACCTGCAGAACATCCATCTGATCATGTTCCATTTCGCTTGGCACAGTTTATGCTGTTGATACAATGGCATGTCCCATTACAAGCAACACCAAACCTTCCTGCTCGGCATTCTGAAAATATCACTATATGTGATATTGTTGCATATATCATTAATTATAAATGATACAATTTTATACAAAATGTTACGCTTAAAGTGGTCTTGTGGTAAAAAATGAATGTGTATATTTATTGAATACCAGCAGTGGTAGCGGGCGTTGCACGGGATAAGGTATTTTAGAACGCGGGCCACCAACAGACTTAATCGTGGAAAAACTGCATGCCCGGACAATATGTAAAGAAAATAAACCGTATATTCTGATGGCTGGATAATCTTTGAGATTTTCCTCGATGAATGAGGAAAAATACAGGTTTTCATCTAATGTGGGCCTTAGGGAATCAAGAAAATGAATTGTTTTCATGTGCATAATATGCCTTGAAAAATATGCCTGAAAAAATGAAGTTGCTCACCTACTGCGGGCCATAGGCAATAATAAAGTTGGATTGTCTTTGCTACCGGTATAAAAAGAGACTGAATAATACATAGTTACAATTTCAAGAAATTCGGTCTGACGTAAAGCATCAAGATACCCCTAAAATCTGAAATAAAACACACTTTTTCACCTAATGCGGGTCCTAGGGGATGAACAAAGTTGAATTGTACGTGCATAACATTCCCTGAAACATACGTAATACAGATGTAAACTTTGAAAAAATCGGTTCGGTACTTCTAGAGTGTTAGGGATTCAAACTCACAGACACACACAAACACAGATATACATCCAAGGTTTCATATATATTGATTATAACGATTCTCTATAAAACATACATGGATTTTTAGTTCAGTTAACGGCAATGTTTAAAACATCATGAAAGAAACAAAGAGTATTATAAGAAAAAAAATGATATATAATCGTTCCAAATATTATCATATTCTACCAGTTACTACGATATGTGTTTGCGACATTCCTACATGTAAATAAAAACACACACACGCACACACGCATATATATATATATATATATATATATATATATATAATACACCATATATATATAAATGTATACATACACACATACACACACACACACATACATACATAAATACATATATACATACATATATATATATATATACACATATATATCTATAATATTATCATGAATATCATAGTTATAATATGAATGGTATACTGATTCACTGAATTATCTAAACTATCGGAAAATCTCCGGTAATTTCGCCACGGAACAAAACAGGTCGAATGTAAAATCATCTCGCCACGTAACAATGATACACACTGGATAAGGAATATTTAGCTTTTTAAATCTACCCTGTATCAAGTGATGGTGTGGTAGCATGTTGTTTATTAAAAAAACTGTTCAGTTAAATCATTTTGTTAACTGAAAAGTTAATTTGGCAAATTGTACTTTCTTCACATGCATTTTTATTTATTATCATTTTTCGCCCGCTTTTCCCTGCTTGCAATAGTTGGACGGGTTCTATTCAGCACAGCATCTCCCAACCTAAGCAGATACACATTGGATAAGGAATATTTAGGTTTTTAAAATTCACGTGTATTAAGTCACGGTGTCGTAGGATATTGTTTACTAATAAATCAGTTCAGTTAAATCATTTTGTTAACTGAAAAATAAATTTTGCAACTTTTACATTCTTCACAGGCATTTTTTATTTTACAACTATTTAGTGTTGATTTTAATGTTTTCTGTTTTATGCAAATAAACAACGGCAAACATATCTAAGGCTGAGGAGAAGGTAATCCCTTATACCAATGTTGTCGTCTAAACTGGGGTGTATAGGCCTAAACCTGATTTTTACCACATGATTTGATTAGGTCGAAATATGCAGCGGATCAACTTTTACATCGGCATATACGGTATATATATATATATATATATGTAGTTATGTATATATATATATATATATATATATATATATATATATATCTGTGTGTGGTATATGTGTGTGTGTGTGTGTGTCTGTGTGTGTGTGTGTGTGTGTGTGTGTGTGTGTGTGTGTATATGTGTGTATGTGTGCGTGTATGTGTGTGTGTGTGTGTGTGCGTGTGTGTGTGTATATGTGTGTATGTGTGCGTGTATGTGTGTGTGTGTGTGTGCGTGTGCGTGTGTATAATACTTGCGTAAAAATTATATGAGATACCTTCTTGGCAATTGTAACCAGTATAACCAGCAGAACATCCATCTAAACATGTTCCATTTCTCTTGTCACAGTTCGCGTTGTTGATACAATGGCAGGTCCTATTACAATCAAGATCAAACTTTCCTTCTGGGCATTCTAAAATTATCAAGATATATGATAATGTTGAAGATATCATTAATTACATACATATATCAATGATATCATTTTATATTAAATTTCAAGATTAAATCTGGTATTGTGCTAAACAAATGAAGTTGTAGATTTATTGAATATTATATCGATCCTTTATAAACAATACTAGGATTTTTAGTTCAATTAAATGCAATGTTAATAATATTATGTTATGGTTGGGGGACTATAACGAACAAGTTTGGGCTGAGGAGAGAACCTTGATGTATACCTATGTGTATCTGGAATTCCTCACTAAACTCCATTTCGATTGTTACTTTACTGACCGCACCCCTGTACATAGCTTGCATTGTCCTCAGAAGCAGTCCTATTTGTATTAATATTATAGTTACTATGTTAATGGTATACTGATTCACTGATTTATCTAAATTATCGGAAAACTACTGTAATTTCCCCACGAAACAAAACAGGGCGAAACTCCATAAACTTCTTCCAACCCGTCCTTATTCTAGATAATATGGACGCGAAACACCCTCCTCTCATGCGTATGTTATCACCTGGGTACCGGAAGCTATCAACCACTTCTATAGAACCCACCTGCATTGGAAAAATGAGTCTATCACTGTGATTACTACCGTCAACTTTCTCTGTACATCTATTGCATACGAAGTCTTCCCTACCTGCTAGTTTGCCTGCTATCCCACTACATATATTGTGTCTCCAAGATCAGCATTGTGTACACTTTATGGAATTGATGCCAGTTCCTTTCCTATATATCTAACATGGCCAATTCCATGAGGGAATCAGAGCATTGTCCTCTCTTCCACTTATCAACACTTTTGTTTTAGCTATGTTCACTCTCAGGCCTCTTGATTCAAATTGCTGTTTCCATAGCCAGAATTTATTCTCTAGCTCCTCTACTGAATCTGCTATAAGAACCAGATCATCAGCATATGGAAGTTCCAATGGGCAGCCAGTCTTAAACTCCACTGTTATGGCTTGGCTGTCTATAATGAAAAAGATTGGGCTGAGGAGCGAACATTGATGTACACCTACTTGTATCTGGAATTCCTCACTAAACTCCATTTCTATTGTCACTTTACTGACAGCACCACTGTAAATAGCTTGCATTATCCTCATAAGCGATTCCTAATAGTATTAATATTATAGTTATTATATTAATGGTATACTGATTCACTGAATTATCTAAATTATCGGAAAACTACAGTAATTTCACGACGAAACAAAACAGGACGACAGTAGATATTTATCGACATCTAAGATGATACACATTGGATAAGGAATATTGAGGTTTTTTAAATTCCCGCGTATCAAGTCACGTGTGGTAGGATATTGTTTTCTAATAAAACAGTTCAGTTAAACCATTTTGTTAACTGAAACATACATTTTGCAACCTGTACTTTCCTGTTATGCATTTTTATCTTACAACTATTTAGTCTTTATTTTAATGTTTTATATTTCATGCAAATAAACAACGGCAAACATATCTACGTCTGTGGAGAAGGTAATCCCTTATACCAGGGGTATCGTCTAAACTGGCGTATATAGGCCTAAACCTGATTTATACCACAACATTTGATGCGTCGAGATATGCAGCGGATCAACTTTTACACCGGCATATACGCTACATATATAAATGTATGTGTATATATATATGTATATATATATACAATTTTATATTAAATTTCAAGATTAAAGTGGTCTTGTGCTAAACGGCATATGAAGTGAAGGTGTAGCAGCATGTTGTTTACTAATAAAACAGTTCAGTTAAATCTTTTTGTTAAATGAAAAATAAATTTTACAAATTGTACTCTCCTCAGATGCATTTTAATTTTACAACTATTTAGTTTTTATATCCATATTTTATATTTTGTGCTAATAAACAACAGCAAGCATATCAACGGCTGGGAGATGGTAATGCCTTATACCTGGAGTGTCGTCTAACCGGCGTATATAGGCCTCAACCTGAATTACACCACAACTTTGATGGGTCGACTTTTAATATAAATGTATATATACATATATATATAAATGTGTGTGTGTATGTATATATATATATATATATATATGTGTGTCTGTATGTGTGTGTGTGTACACTAATCATCGACATACTCGGCGGATCAACTTTTACACCGGCATATACGGTATATATATAATTTTTATGTATAAATAAATATATATGAATAGATATGTGTGTGTGCGTGTCTGTGTGTGTGTGTGCATAGTATGCAAGTAACAATTTTATGATATACCTTCTTGGCAATTGACACCAATATAACCTTCAGAACATCCATCTGAACATGTTCCATTTCGCTTGTCACAGTTAATATTGTTGATACAATGGCAAGTCCCTTTACAAGCAACACCAAACGTTCCTACTGGGCATTCTAAAACTAACAATATATATGAGAATGATGATGATATCATTAATTACATACAGATATCAATGATACAATTTCATACGAAAGTTTCAGATTATATATTTCTTGTGATAAACAAATGAACTTAGATATTTATTGAATATTAAATCGATCCTCTAAAAATTATACATGGATTTTTATTTCAGTCAAAAGCAAGGTTAAAAAATATTATGAAAGAAACAAACAATATTATAAGAAAAAAAAAACATATATAATCCTTCCAAATCTTACCATATTCTACCAGTTACTACGATATGTAATTGCGACATTCTTACATTTAAATAAACACACACGCACACACATACACGCACACACACTGCAAGAGATTTCAACATAAATGAATCTGTTATTTTTATCTCAGGACATGTTTTCCAATTCTAACGCAACCCTCCCCTCAATCTAATTTATTTCACATTCTTTCTTCTAATTAAGGACTAGTGTCCAAAATGCTGAGACCCTATTCGTACTATATCAAATTAAACTAATATATCCCTTCCATATACTGTAGTGATTGTCTTGTTATTTCTGAATAACTTTTACATATATATAATATATATTGTATATATATATGTAAATATAAATATATATATATATAAATGCATACATACACACATACACATACACATACACATATATACATACATACATATATACATATCTATACATATAATATATATATTATATATATATATAACATAATGAAGGAAACAAACAATATCATAAGAAAAAACAAATATAATCCTTCAAATTTACACCATATTTTATCAGTTACTACGATATGAATTTACGACATTTTTACTTTGAAATAAACACACACACGCACACACACACGCACACGCACACGCACACACATACACGTGCGCGCACACACACACAGACACACATACAGACAAATATATCTCCAGGCGAAATTACACAACAAACACATGATGGGTGAGAGGAGATCGTCAACGCTAACATGATGATGAGGACCGACATCCTAAAGCCAAGCAGACCCACTGCTATGAACATACACGCGTCTAACAATGACATACCACCCCTATATGTGCTCTTCAAAGACCATAAGATACTCGACGACCCGGTGACAGATCCACCAACAAGACTTGTATGCGTAGCCAATATCGCTAGCAACTAAAGGATCTCCTACTTCCTCTCAGTGGTTATACGCTCCTTAATCAAGATATCCCCAGAATCAATGAGTGCAACAAAAACAAAAACCTATCTAACTGCATAATACGCAGTATGGACGTTGTATCTCTATAACCATCCATTAACATTGATTTTGCTGTGGAAACTTGTGTGGAGATAATCAGTGAGAGTGAGGTTGTGGTCTGCGACGTAGACACAGATGAATTGGGCCTCCTACTTAGACTTACCTATGACACCAAGTATCTAGACAGCCGTGTTCTTAGCCGTTTCTGCCCTAGTAGACCCATAAGAAGTAGACCACCCACCATAACCTCAATGGCAAAAAAGACTTCCATGGGAGGGTGAATTTGGTGGACTAAAGCCATACCAACACCCAAAAACAATGATCAGGTAAGAAAAGTTGTCGCGCATGCAATGGGGCAAGTATTAAAACTACCCTATTCAACGTAAAGATCTACACCCAAAATGAGGCAGCAACCATTTAGATCAACATAGCTGGTGATGTTGCCAACCTTTTTATGGTTTGCTGGGAAATGAGACTCAAAACCTCCTTCAAGAGAGGTCCATGTACTCTCGTTACGTAGACAATATTAATATAGTAATAAGTACACCGCCACGAGAGAGTACTAACGAATATATATTAGAATAAAGAATCCAGCAGATAGCTAACTCCATACACCAGAGTATAACTGTAACTATTGAATACCCTTCCAATCACCCTAATAATAGACTACCTGTATTAGATACGGAACTCTGGATTAACACTATATACGTGAAGGCCCAAAATCCCAACTCATACTACGCTAAACCCATGGCCTCCAAATACCCGTTATTCAAAACCTCAGCGATGTCCAGTAGTGCTAAGTTTAATATTCTAATCGCTGACTTGGTACGAGTGATGAAGAACGTGTCCCGCATGTGCGACCCAACAGAAATGGAAAGACACATCCAACACTTCATAAAGCACATGCATTTCTCTGGCTACAACCAAAGAGATAGAATCAGAGCATACAAAGGAACCACTGAGATGTATAAGACCCTCATAGAACTGCAGATGAAAGGAATTTGCCCATTATACAGGAGCAAATCATGGAATATCTTAGATAGGACTAAACATAAAATAGGTAAAACCACCTCATGGTACCACAACCAGAGATACCAAAGTGTCATTCTCGTGGACGCTACCCCTGGAGGGAAATTAGCTACCCGATGCAAAAAGGCCCTGAGAATGACCTACTTAAAGATGAAAGGGTTAGTAAAATCAGGAACTGCTATGCAATCCCGGATGATCAAAACAGACCCTTTTAAGAAAACCTACTGTACTAATAAGAAATGTGCTATATGTAAATTAAACCCCCAGATAAACTGTAAAACTAGAAATGTAGTTTATAGCATAAGATGTACAGAGGCTACTTGCAGAAATATGACAACACCATACATAGTCGCGAGAGCTCGATGCATAGGAGAATATATAGACCAAAATTGGGGGGAATTAAAATAACAAAATAAACGTTCAGTACAATACGAATAGTCCAGACAACAACATGACGGTAAGACATAGAAATTAAAATATTATCTACATATAGAAATGAGCCAGCAAGTAGGCACATCAAAGACGCAAGCGAAACACAGTTTAAAAAGACAAAGCTAAACAAAAAATGAATGGAATACCAACAACCAAACAAAGAATACTGACATAAGAGAAATATAAATAAATAAATAAATACGTAAATAAATAAATACATAAATGAATATATACACAAGCACAACAAGAAGAAACACATATAAAGACACACTAATAAACTAAGATAGAATACAATAACCAAAACATAGTCACCCAAACGCGAACTCACACACCAAACAATATACACACACGCAAACGCATGCGCATGGACGAAGTCAAAAATAAATAAAAATAAATAAATAAACAGATAAAGTATAAATGGCGTAGACTTTTAATACAATAGGAGGGTTACATATTAGTACCACTGATGATGTTGCAGATGTGCAACGAAATAACTTTTTTAAACTATATATAAATATTTATATCTGTATTTTTGACCGTTGGTCAATCAATGATAAACATTGATTGCCAAATAAATTAACTATGGAGATATAAAACATACAAAAGCGAAAACCAACCAAACAGTGAGTGTGTTCTGTTATTATTTCTGGCAAAATTATCACAACAATATGACCCTCCTCAAGTATAACTATATATATTAATATATATATATATATATATATATATATATATATATATATATATATATATATATATATATATATATATATATATATATATAAATATATACATATATGTATATTTGTGGGGGTGGGTGGGGGTATGTGCTTGTGCGTGTGTGTAGTAAGTACGTAACAATTTTATGAGATATATTCTTGGCAATTGATAACAGTATAACCTGCAGAACATTCATCTGAACATGTTCCATTTCACTTGTCACAATTTATACTGTTGATACAATGGCATGTCCCATTACAAGCACCACACGTTCCTGCTCGGCATTCTAAAAATATTACTATATGTGATAATGTTGCATATATCATTAATTACATACAGATATCAATGATACAATTGTATACAAAATTTTATGATTAAAGTTCTCTTGTGATAAAGAAATGAACCTGCATATTTATTGAATAATAGCAGTGGTACCCGGCGTTGCACGGGATAAGTTATTTTGGAACGCGTGTCGCCAAAAGCCTTGATCCTGGAAAAACTGCATGCCTGGACAATATGTAAAGAAAATAAACCGAATACTCTGATGGCTGGATAATCTTTAAGATTTTCCTCGATGAAGCAGGAAAAATGCAGGTTTTAACCTAATGTGGACGCTAGGGGATCAAGAAAATGAATTGTTCTCATGTGCATAATATGCCTTGAAGTTTCGAGAAATTCGGCGAGACGTAACGCCTCAAAAAAGCCCTAAAAGAATGAAAAAATGAATTTCTCACCTAATGCGGACCCCAGGCAATACAAAAATTGGATTTTCTTTGCTCCCGGTATGAAGAAGAGACCGACTTATACATAGTTACAATTTCAAGAAAATTGGTCTAACTTAACGCCTCAAAATACCCCTAAAATCTGAAATAAAATGCACTTTTTCCCCTAATGCGGGTCCTAGGGGAACAACAAAGTTGTTTTTTATGTACATAACATTCCCTGAAACATAAGTAAAACTCATGTAAAAATATCGGTTCGGTACTTCTCGAGTTTTATTGATTCAATCTCACAGACACACACACAGACAGACATCCTCAGTTTTATATATATAGATTATAACGATTCTCTATAAAACATACATGGATTTTTAGTTCAGTTAAATGCAATGTTAAAAACATTATTGAAGAAACAAGCAGTATTATAAGAAAAAAATGATATATAAGCGTTCCAAATATTATCATATTCTACCAGTTACTACGATATGTGTTTGCGTCATTCTTACATGTAAATAAAACCAGACACACACATACGCACAAGCACACACGCATATATATATATATATTGTTATGCTTTGGGAGGGTCATGTTGCCAATAAGAAACACACGCACCAGAAGTTTCACTTCAATTTACTGGTGTTTCTTATTGGCAACATGACCCTCCGAAAGCATAACAATATCGGATTCAACACACGTTTTCAGATAAAGTATCTTGCTAAACAAATTCAGAAACGAAATATATATATATTATATACTGTATATATATAAATGCATACATTTACACATACACGCACACATACATATATGATACATACATACATGCATACATACATACATAAACAACTAGTTAGGAAACTACAAGTAGAATCCATTAATGGAACAGTAAAAATATATAAAACATTCCAACAATGTTGCCTCTAATAACTACATATGCACATGTACAGATACAAAGCATATACACATGCACACATACAATAACATCCATATCTACACATGCATGCATATATATATATATACCTAGTTGGTGTTGTGTTAATTCCAATGAGAGAGTCTTGTGTTTATGTTAGAAACCGACTCTCTCTCTATTGATAAAACTTTGTGAAATTATAAAACCAGCGGAACATGCATACATACATACATACATACATACATACATACATACATACATACATACATACATACATACATATACACACACATATATATCTATAATATTATAATGAATATCATAGTTATAATATGAATGGTATACTGATTCATTGAATTATCTAAACAATCGGAAAATCTCCGGTAATTTTCCCACGAAACAAAACAGATCGAGAGTAAAATGATATCGCCACGTAATAATGACACACATTGGATAAGGAATATTTAGGTTTTTAAATTTACCGCGTATCAAGTGATGGTGTATTAGCATGTTGTTTACTATTAAAACTGTTCAGTTAAAGCATTTTGTTAACTGAAAAGTATATTTGGCAATTTGTACTTTCTTCACATTCATTTTTATTTACTATCATTTTCCGCCCTATTTTCCCTGCTTGCAATGGTTGGACGGGCCCTATTCAGCACAGCATCTCCCCACTTGTCACGGTCCTTTGTCATCTCCTCGGTGAGTTTAACCAGCTGCGGCCATGTTTTTTGTGGTCCACCTCCACTGCGTCTTCCCTCCACTTGGACTTCCTGGCACTTCTTCACCCAGCGCTCATCCTCCATGCACATCATATGTACATATCATCTGAGACTTCTCTCCTGCACACCACAACTTATCCCTCTTATACTCAGCTCGTCTATGCTTTGTCGTTGACGCACATTAAAATTGCCCCTCCAACTGTGCATACCTGCTTCATTTTTCTCCAGCCGTCGCAAATCTCCAGCAGTTGTGTCCATTTCTAACTACCATGCAGCATCCTCGTATCATATAACCTTCATTTTCTACGCAGGGAGAAACACTTTTTTGTCAACAGAGGAAGTAGCTCCATAAACTTCTTTCAACCCGTTCTTATTCTAGATACTATGGACGCGAAAAACCCTCCTCCCATGCTTATATCATCACCTAGGTACCGGAAGCTAACAACCTCTTCTATAGAACCCACCTGCATTTGCAAAATGAGTCTATCGCAGCGATTACTACTGCCAACTTTCCCTGTACCTCTATTGCATACGTAGTTTTCCCTACCTGTTAGTTTGCCGGCTATCCCACTACATATCTTGTGTCTCCAAGATCAGCATTGCGTAGATTTCATGGAATTCATGTCAGTTCCATTCCTATATATCTATCATGGCCAATTCCCCGATGGAATCAGAGCATTGTCCACTATTCTACTTATCAACGCTTTTGTTTAGCTATGTTCAGTCTCAGGCTTCTTGATTCCAACTGCTGTTTCCATAGAAATAATTTATTATCTAGCTCCTCTACTGAATCTGCTATAAGAACCAGATCATCAGCATAGAGATGATTCCATGGGCACCAGTCTTAAACTCCTCTGTTATGGCTTGGAGGACTATAATGAACAAGATTGGGCTGAGGAGCGAATCTTGATGTACACCTACTTTTATATGGAATTCCTCACAAACTCCATTTCTATTATCACTTTACTTACAGCACCCATGTACGTAGCTTGCATTGTCCTCACAAGCGATTCCTATTAGTATTAATATTATAATTATTATATTAATGGTATACTGATTCACTGAATTTTCTAAATTATCGAAAAACTACTGTAATTTCCCCACGAAACAAAACAGGACGACAGTAAATATATATCGCCATCTAAGCTGATACACATTGGATAAGGAATATTTAGGTTTTAAAAAATTCCCGCGTACAAGTCATATACGGTCTATATATAAATGTATTTATGTATATATATATATATATATATATATATATACATATATATATATATATATATATATATATATATATATATATATATATATATATATATATATATATATATAAATATGTATATTTGTGTGTTTGTATGTGGGGGTGTGTGTGTATGTGTGTGTGCGTGTGTATAATAATTACGTAACAATACCTTCTTGGCAATTGACACCAGCATAACCTGCAGAACATCCTTCTAAACATGTGCCGTTTCGCTTGTTACAGTTCGTGTCGTTGATACAATGGCAGGTCCCATTACAATCAACACCAAACCTTCCTGCTCGGCATTCTAAAATTAACAATATATATGATAATGTTGAAGATATCATTAATTACATACATATATCAATGATACAATCTTATATCAAATTTCAAGAATAAAGTGGTCTTGTGCTAAACAAATGAAGTTGTAAATTTATTGAATATTATATCGATCCTTTATAAAAAAATACTTGGATTTTTAGTTCAATTAAATGCAATATTAATAACATTATGAAAGTAACAAACAATACTATAAGAAAAATATCATATATAATCCTTCCAAATATTACCATATTCTACAATAATATACTGTATATATATATATATATGCATACATACACACATACACACACACATACATACATAAATACATACATACATAAATATATACACACATATATATCTATAATATTATCATGAATATCATAGTTATAATATGAATGGTATACTGATTCACTGAATTATCTAAACTATCGGAAAATCTCCGGTAATTTCGCCACAATACAAAACAGGTCGAAAGTAAAATCATATCGCCACGTAACAATGATACACACTGGATAAAGAGTATTTAGGTTTTTAAAAATGCCGCCTATCAAGTCAGGGTGTGATAGCATATTGTTTACTAATAAAACACTTCAGTTAAATCCTTTTGTTAACGGCAAGCATAATTGCGGCTGGCCAGATGATAATGGCTTATACCTGGTGTGTCGTATCAACCGGTGTCTATAGGCTTCAACCTAACTTACACCATAATATTTGATGGGACGTATATGCAGCGGATCAAGATTTACACCGGAATATAGGGTGTATATAGTGAAAGGATGAAGGTTAACATGGTTGGCTGTACAACACGGGGCCTTATTTCAGGCATTGACACTTGCTTTATTGATCAGGTGAGTCTAGAGCTCGATAATCGCTCGAAGTTGCGGCACTCGAGATCCATTACATTATTTACCTTTAACCAACTCCACATAATACAAAAACAATTCTCTCAAGGCAAGATATATAGAGAGAAATAGCGTATAATCAAAACAATAACAACAATAATAAAATATATATGATAATGGGTAGAGAGGTTACAGATGTAAAATATAAAAAGTAAAAGATAAGAAAAAAGATACAGTAAAAAAGTAAGAAAATGGAAAAATATAAAGTAATAAGAATAAGTGAGACCATGTAAGTACAGAGTATGATAGTGGTGGTGGTGAGTAAGTGTTGTTCGTATAAGGATTGTGTGGTGGGTTTTTTGCTAACATAAAAAGTCATATTCGAAACATACAAAGTCCCTTGATGTACAACCAACCATGTTACTCTTCATACTTTCACTATTATTACTCCAAGTAGAACCTACATAGGAATTACCGCGAACTCGTTGCCTAACTATGGAAACATCTTGTTAAGTTAAACAAAGCAGTACGTTAAAACTATCCATGACGCAGAGTACTGACAACTTCTAACTGGATTACCTATAACGATAACTTGTTACCCCATATACCCAGCTCCCACTAGGTTGAGCAACAACTTTAACGCACGGTACTAAAATGGAAAATCACCACATAGATATGTCATTGAAAAACATACCTATACATACTAACAAGGACTAATGACTTCATTCGTCGAATCCGATGGAAGGCCTATCATTATGATAAAGGACACGCTAATAACACGGAGGAAATTACTAGGAAAATATACGGATTCAAATCCTGAAAAATCCTCCGAATAACCCCCAGCTCGATGCCTTCGAACTCGACCTCATGAACATGATAGGTGGAACCAAATTCAAAGTAATGACACATCACAACAAATTGTAAAACGACATCAATACACTTCTAAAAGAACTATGCAACGCCAACGGTATTATAGTAAAAGGAGATAAAACTTGAAGCATATACGACATGAGACTTAATACATACAATAATTGTGTACGTCGTGAACTGCATAAAAAATACAAACAAACAACAGAATCTGCACTCACTAGCATTATTAAAGAAGGACTTAGCATTCTAAAAACTGAAAACATCTGATAGAACCAAGCCTCTAGCACCTTCGAACCCCACATTTAACCTAAAGGATCACAAATATAATTTCGAAATAGACCCCGCAATTAGATTAATATGCCCATCGAAGTCGTATATAGATAGAATTGCGAAGTATATACTAGATAGTGTAATCGCACAAATCAAGGACGAACTAGTAATTAAGGTATGGGGTAACACTAACGAAGCAATAGACTGGTTCAGCAAAATAGACAGTAGAGAAACATCCAACATCGTACAGTTCCACATTGATGACTACTACTCATCCATATCCCCAGTCACCCTAGATAAAGCGCTAACCTTTGCCCAGGAACATTCGTACCTTACCTCGGACGAAATTAAAATAATAATGCTACTAGGAGAACTATCATTAGATTCGAAAATAGTTACTGGGAACGTAAGAATAGACAGAATAGCTTCAATATCACAATGGGATCTAACGACTCGGCACAGGTAACGGAATTCGTGTGAATATATATAGCGCACAACTTACATAAGGAATTCAATAACCACGAGGGATGAATTTATAGAGACGACACATTACTTTTAGACAAAATCTTAAATAATCAAAACATGGAAAAATTACGAAAAAACATCAGAGCCTTCTTTAACAAACTAGGCCTAGGTACTACGTTCGAACTTAATTCTAAAAAATCAAACATCTTAGATGTAACACTCAACCTAATCACCAGATTAATAGAGCCCTTCCATAAAATAACAACCACCCCCGATCCATAATTAACGACCACCCCCGATCCATAATTAACACCATAGCACATAGTATATCCTTCAGAATATGCAGCCTACCTTCTAACCTAGAGATGTTTAACGAACACCCAAAGTATTATGATATAGCTATACATAAGGCAGGACGTAAAGAGGGGTTGGAAACATACCAGATAGGGACAGCAGCAACAACCCTAACGAAAACTACACTACCCACACCTTATGAAATAACAAGCATAGGACTAAGCATAGAAGATACCTATGATAGAAAATACCTATGGTTCAATCCAATATCCAAGTCCTCTATAAAAACAAAACTGTCTTCTACATTATTTAAGCTAATAGACAAACACTTTGTTAATCTACTCAAATACCATAGATTCTTTAATAGAAGAACTATCAAACAATCTTACTCTACTGCAGCCAACATAGAATCACACATACGTAAAATCAACCACAAAAACATCTCTAAAGAAAATAACCTACCAATATACATCATAGCACCAAATACAAAACGCAAACACATAACATCCCAACCACACATACACTAGGGCGCATCACAACAAAACACTAATTGGCCTAAATATCAACCCACCCACAACGAACATACAAAACCGCAACGGAGAAGCGGCACAAAGAAAAGCCTCCAACTGTAATTGCCACCTACCGGATAAGTGCACACTGCAAAATAGATGCGTGGATTCGAGTATGGTGTACCTGTGTACTGTAAATTCAGGCAACACTACTTGGCACTACATAGGTTCCACGGCTGGGGAGTTTAAAAAAAGGTGGTGCGTCCACAGACACTCCATGAAGAACCGTAGACTATATAATTCTACGACGCAAGCCAATAAAATCTTGCAGCTTAAAAACACAAACCAGGAATATGGGATTAGCTGGTCAAAATATCAGAAGCAAGGGCTAACGACAATGGAATGCCCCACTGCAGAATTTGTAATATGGAGCTATTCCATATTTTAAGGTACGATAAGATGCTGCTTAACAGCAAAATAGAAAGATCAATTTTCTGTAGGCATAAAATAGCTACCAAGTTCACAAATTTTAAACCACGTGATTCGAGCCAACAATACCAAATTTAGAACTGAACCACCAGAATTTCAACGTATGCAATAGACACAATCACACCGCTCTTAGCTGCCAAACAACCAACTGGTCACTAGATCATAAATATCTTAACATCTATTTCACCCGCTCTCCTGAAACAGCATCACATCCATTAAGACGGGACAATCAGCAAAATATTTACTACACACATTTGTCAAAGATCCCTTCAACATCCACCCTTACCCTTAAATCTCATACTAGTATCTCCCCATTAATCTCTAATTTATGCTTTTTCTTTTATCTGTCACTACATCAGACTCTCTACTACCACTATCATATACTGTACTTACATGATCTCACTTATCCTTATTTATTTATATTTTTTTCCATTTCCTTACTTTTTACTGTACCCTTTTTCTTATCTTTTACATTATACATTTACATCTGTAACCTCTCTACCTATGTATCATATATATTTTATTATTGATGTTATTGTTTTGATTATACTCTATTTCTCTCTATATATTTTGCCTTGAGTGAATTGTTTTTTGTATTCTGAGGAGTTGGTTTAAAGTAAATAATATAATGGAGATCGAATTGAGCAACTTCAAGCGATTAGCGACCTCTAGACTCACCTGATCAATGAAACAATAGTCAATACTTGACATAAAACTACTTGTTGCACAGCCAACGATGTTACTCTTCATACTTTCACTATTATTACTCCAAGTAGAACCTACATAGGATTTACCGCGAACTCGCTCCCTAACTATGGAAACATATTGTTGAGTTAAGCAAAGCCGTACGTTAAAACTATCCACGACGCAGAGTACTCACAACATCTAACTGGATTACCTATAACGATAACTTGTTACCCCATATATATATATATAAATATGTTTATATGTGTGTCTCTGTGTGTGTGTTTGTATATGTATGTGTGTGTTTGTGTGTCTAATAAGTACGTAACATTGTTATGAGATACCTTGTTGGCAATTGTCACCAGTATAACCTGCAGAACATCCATCTGAACATCTTCCATTTCGCTTGTCACAGTTCATGTTGTTGATACAATGGCATGTCCCATTACAAGCAACACCAAAATTTCCTTCTCGGCATTCTAAATATATCAATATATATGATAAAGTTGAAGATATCATTAATTACATACAAAAATCATTGATACGATTTGATAGCAAATTTCAAGATTAAAGTGGGCTTGGGATAAACCAATTAACTTGTAGAAATATTGAATGTTATATCGATCTTCTATAAATTATAGATGGATTTTTAGTTCAGTTAAATGCAATGTTAATAACATTATAAAAGAAACAAACAATATTATTAGAAAAACAACATGTATAATCCTTCCAAAATAGATATAATATTATCATGAATATCATAGTTGTAAGATTAATGGTATACTGATTCACTGAATTATCGAAACTATTGGAAAATCTGCTGTGATTTTTCCATGAAACAAACACGTCGAAATAAAGATATATCGCCATGTAATGCTGATACACATTGGATAAGGAATATTTAGGTTTTTTTAAATTAGCGCATATCAAGTGACGGTGTGGTAGCATGTTGTTTACTAATAAAACAGTTCAGTTAAATCTTTTTGTGAAATGAAATATAAATTTTACAAATTGTACTTTCCTCACATGCATTTTAATTTTACAACTATTTAGTGTTTATTTCCATATTTTATATTTTGTGCAAATAAACAACGGCAAGCATATCAACGGCTGAGGAGATGGTAAAGCCTTATACCTGTGGTGGCGTCTCAACCGGCGTATATAGGCCTCCACCTGAATTACACCACAACATTTGATGGGTCGACTTATGCAGCGCATCAACTTTCATACCGGCATATGAGGTATATATATAATTTTTTTATATATAATTAAATATATACGAATAGGTGTGTGTGTGTGTGTGTGTGTGTGTGTGTGTGTGTGTGTGTGTGTGTGTGTGTGTGTGTGTGTGTGTGTGTGTGTGTGCGTGCGTATGCGCGCGCGCGTGTGTGTGCGTGTGCGTGAATGTGTGTGTGTATAGTAAGTACGTAACAATTTTATGAGATACCTTCTTGGCAATTGACACCAATATAACCTGCAGAACATCCATCTGAACATGTTCAGATGAACCTGTTATTTTTATTTTTGTTCCAATTCCAATTCAAATGCCCCCTCAATCTATTTTATTTCTCATTGTTTCTTCTAATGAAGGACTAGTGTCCAAAATGCTGAGACGCTATTCCTGCTATATCAAACGTTAACCTAATATATCCCTTCCATATACTGTACCGATTGTCTTGTTATTTCCGTTTACCTTTTACATATATATAATATATACTGTATATATATATATATGTTATATATATATATATATAAATGCATACATACACACACACACATATATACATACATACTTATATATACATACATACATACATACATACATACATACATACATACATACATATATATACATATAATATATATATACAACATAATGAAAGAAACAAACAATACCACGAGAAACAACATATATAAGCCTTCAAATTTACACCATATTTTATCAGTTACTACGATATGTATTTGCGACATTTTTACTTTGAAATAAACACACACACACACACCCACACATACACATACACACACACACACTCATACATACAAACACACACACACACACACACAAGTATAATTTCTAAATTGTACTTTCTTCACGAGCATTTTTATTTATTATAATTTTTCCGCCCGCTTTTCCCAGCTAGCAATGGTTGGACGGGTCCTATTCAGCACAGCATCTCCTCATTTGTCACGGTCCTTTGTCATCTCCTCGTTGACTTGCACCAGACCCGCCCATGTTCTTCGTGGTCTACCCGTACTGCGTCTTCCCTCCACTTGGACTTCCTGGCACTTCTTCACACAGCGCTCATCCTCCAATCACATCATATGTCCATACCGTCTCAGCGTTCTCTCCTGCACACTACGATGTATCCCTCTTATACCCAGTTTCCTTCTCAACTCGTCTATGCTTGGTCGTTCACGCACATTACAATTGCACATACAACGGAACATACTTGCTTCATTTCTCTCCAGCCGTCGTATATCTTCAGCAGTTGTTGTCCATTTCTAACTACCATGCAGTATCGTCGCATCTCACACATGTATCATATGGCCGTCCATTTGTACGCATGGAGAACCGCTTCTTTATCAACAGAGGAAGAAACTCCATAAACTTCTTCCAATCCGCCCTTATTCTAGATAATATGGACGCGGAACACCCTCCTCCCATGCGTATCTTATCACCTGGGTACCGGAAGCTATCAGTCACTTCTATAGAACCCAGTTGCATTGGAAAAATGAGTCTATCACAGTAATTACTACTGCCAACTTTCCCTGTACATCTATTGCATACGTAGTTTTCCCTACCTGTTAGTTTGCCTGCTAACCCACTACATCAATTGTGTCTCCAAGATCAGCATTGTGTATATTTTATGGAATTTATGCCAGTTCCTTTTCTATATATCTAACATGGCCATTTCCCTGATAGAATCAGAGCATTGTCCTCTCTTCCACTTATCAACACTTTTGTTTTAGCTATGTTCTCTCTCAGGCCTCTTGATTCAAATTACTGTTTCCATAGCCAGAATATATTCTCTAGCTCCTGTACTCAATCTGATATAAGAACCAGATCATCAGCATATAGAAGTTCCCATGGACAGCCAGTCTTAAACTCCCCTGTCATGGCTTGGTGGTCTATAATGGAAAAGATTGGGCTGAGGAGCGACATTGATGTACACCTGCTTGTATCTGGAATTCCTCACTAAACTCCATTTCTCTTGTCACTTTACTGACAGCACCACTGTACGTATCTTGCATTGTCCTCACAAGCGATTCCTATTAGTATTAATATTATAGTTATTATATTAATAGAATACTGATTAACTGAATTATCTAAATTATCGGAAAACTACTGTAATTTCTCCACGAAACAAAACAGGACGACAGTAAATATATATCGCCATCTATTATGATACACATTGGATAAGGAATATTTAGATTTTTACAATTCCCGCGTATCAGGTCACGTGTGGTAGGATATTGTTTACTAATAAAACAGTTCAGTTGAACCATTTTGTTAACTGAAACATACAAAAATCTCCTTGAAGTGAGCTCCATAGAACACATCCTGTACTCTCCTTACGTAGACAATATTAAATATAGTAATAAGGACACTGCCACAAGAGAATAGTAACGAATAGCAATTAGATTATAGCACAATGGAAAGAATCCAGCAGATAGCTAACTCCATACACCAGAGTATAACTGTAACTATTGAATACCCTTCCAATCACCGTAATAATAGACTACCTGTATTAGACACGGAATTCTGGATTAACACTATATACGATAGGTCCCACATTCCCCACTCACACTACGCTAAACCCATGGCCTCCAAATACCTGTTACTCAAATACACAGCAATGTTCAGTAGTGCTAAGTTTAATATTCTGATCGCAGACTTGGTACGAGTGATGAAGAACGTGTCCAGCATGAGCGACCCAAGATAAATGGAAAGACACATCAAACACTTCATAAAGCGCAGGCATTTCTCTGGCTACAACCAAAGAGACAGATTCCGAGTATACAAAGTAAACACTGAGAAGTATAAGACCCTCATAGAACTGGACATGAAAGTAATTTGCCCATTATACAGGAGAAAATCATGGAATAGCTTAGATAGGACTAAGCAAAAGATAGGCAAAGCCACCTCATGGTACAACAACCCGAGATACCAGATTGTCATATACGTGCACGCTACCCCTGGAGGGAAATTAGCTAACCAATGTAGAATGGTCCTGAGAAAGACCCACTTAATGAGTAAAGTGTTAGAAAAACCAGTAACTACCATGAAATCCCTGATCAGCAAAACACACTTTCAACAAAACCCACTATACTTATAAGAAGTGTACTATATGTAAAGTAAATCCCCAGATAAACTGTAAAACTAGAAATGTAGTCTATAGCATAAGATGTACAGAGGCTACTTGCAGAAACATCACAACACCATACATAGGCGAGACAGCTCGATGCATAGGAGAAAGTATAGACCAACACTGGGGGGAATCAAAAGAGCAAAAATACAGGTTCAGTACCTACGAACATGCCAGACAACAACATGACGGTAACATAGTCAACATAGAAATTAAAATAATATCTAAAAAATAGAAATGAGCCAGCAGGTATGCAAATCAGAGAGTCAAGCGCGACAGATCTTAAAAAGAGGAAGCTAAACAGAAAAAAAATTAATGGAATAACAACACCCAAACAAACAATACTGACTTAAGAGAAATATAAAAATATATATAAATAAATGAATAAATACACAAGCACAATAACAAAAAACACATATAAAGACACACTAATAAATTAAGATAGAATACAATAACCAAAACACAGTTACCCAAACGCGAACAAACACACCAAACAAACGCATGCGCAGGTACGAAGACAAAAATAAATAAAAATAAATAAATAAAAAGATAAAATATAAATGGCGTAGACTTGTAATACAGCAGGAGTGATACATAATAGTACCACTGATGATGTTGCAGATGTGAAACGAAAGAACTTTTTTAGACTATATATATGTATTTATATCTGTATTTTTGACCGTTAGTGAATCAGTGATAAACATTGATTGCCGAATGAATTAACTATGGAGATATAAAACATACAAAGCGAAAACCAACCAAAGCGTGAATATGTTCTGTTATTGTTGTAATAACTTTGCCAGAAATAATATGACCCTCCTCAAGTATAACTATATATATTAATATATATATATATATATATATATATATATATATATATATATATAGTATGTATGTATGTATATATACGTACATACATATATGTATATATATACGTACATGCACACATATATACATGCACGTATCGGTTTACCGAACATTTATTATAATGCTCGGTTTGTTTCTTTGTACAAATGTATGTATATATATACATACTTCTGTACGTATGTATACATATATGTATGTACGTATACATAGATAATTGTTTCTACTTTTGGCACAAGGCCAGCAATTATTCCAGTACATTACTGGTACTTTATTTTATCGACCACGTAAGGATGAAAGGCGAAGTCAGTGCCGTACTAAGAGTGAGAAATGAAATTTCGTTTCATTCTATTCCATTTATATATATATATATATATATACATGTATATGTGTGTGTGTGGGTTGGGTATATAGTTGTGTGTATGTGTGTGTGTGTGTAGTAAGTACGCAACAAGTTTATGAGATATCTTCTTGGCAATTGACAACAGTATAACCTGCAGAACATCCATCTGAACATGTTCCATTTCGCTTGGCACAGTTTATGCTGTTGATACAATGGCATGTCCCATTACAAGCAACACCAAACCTTCCTGCTCTGCATTCTGAAAATATCACTATATGTGATATTGTTGCATATATCATTAGTTATAAATGATACAATTTTATACAAAATGTTACGCTTAAAGTGGTCTTGTGGTAAAAAATGAATGTGTATATTTATTGAATACCAGCAGTGGTACCGGGCGTTGCACGGGATAAGGTATTTTAGAACGCGGGCCACTAACAGCCTTAATCGTGGAAAAACTGCATGCCCGGACAATATGTAAAGAAAATAAACCGTATATTCTGATGGCTGGATAATCTTTGAGATTTTCCTCGATGAATGAGGAAAAATACAGGTTTTCAGCTAATGTGGGCCTTAGGGAATCAAGAAAATGAATTGTTTTCATGTGCATAATATGCCTTGAAAAATATGCCTGAAAAAATGAAGTTGCTCACCTACTGCGGGCCATAGGCAATAATAAAGTTGGATTGTCTTTGCTACCGGTATAAAAAGAGACTGAATAATACATAGTTACAATTTCAAGAAATTCGGTCTGACGTAAAGCATCAAGATACCCCTAAAATCTGAAATAAAACACACTTTTTCACCTAATGCGGGTCCTAGTGGATGAACAAAGTTGAATTGTACGTGCATAACATTCCCTGAAACATACGTAATACAGATGTAAACTTTGAAAAAATCGGTTTGGTACTTCTAGAGTGTTAGGGATTCAAACTCACAGACACACACAAACACAGATATACATCCAAGGTTTCATATATATTGATTATAACGATTCTCTATAAAACATACATGGATTTTTAGTTCAGTTAACGGCAATGTTTAAAACATCATGAAAGAAACAAAGAGTATTATAAGAAAAAAATGATATATAATCGTTCCAAATATTATCATATTCTACCAGTTACTACGATATGTGTTTGCGACATTCCTACATGTAAATAAAAACAGACACACACACACGCACACACGCATATATATATATATACATATATATATATAATACACCGTATATATATAAATGTATACATACACACATACACACACACATACATAAATACATATATACATACATATATATATATATACACATATATATCTATAATATTATCATGAATATCATAGTTATAATATGAATGGTATACTGATTCACTGAATTATCTAAACTATCGGAAAATCTCCGGTAATTTCGCCACGGAACAAAACAGGTCGATATGAAATCATATCGCCACGTAATAATGATACACATTGGATAAGGAATATTTAGCTTTTTAAATCTACCCTGTATCAAGTGATGGTGTGGTAGCATGTTGTTTATTAAAAAAACTGTTCAGTTAAATCATTTTGTTAACTGAAAAGTTAATTTGGCAAATTGTACTTTCTTCACATGCATTTTTATTTATTATCATTTTTCGCCCGCTTTTCCCTGCTTGCAATAGTTGGACGGGTTCTATTCAGCACAGCATCTCCCAACCTAAGCAGATACACATTGGATAAGGAATATTTAGGTTTTTAAAATTCACGCGTATTAAGTCACGGTGTCGTAGGATATTGTCTACTAATAAATCAGTTCAGTTAAATCATTTTGTTAATTGAAAAATAAATTTTGCAACTTTTACTTTCTTCACAGGCATTTTTTATTTTACAACTATTTAGTTTTGATTTTAATGTTTTCTGTTTAATGCAATTAAACAACGGCAAACATATCTACAGCTGGGGAGAAGGTATCCTTTATACCAATGTTGTCGTCTAAACTGGGGTGTATAGGCCTAAACCTGATTTTTACCACATGATTTGATTAGGTCGAAATATGCAGCGGATCAACTTTTACACCGGCATATACGGTATATATATATATATATATATGTAGTTATGTATATATATATGTATATATATATATATATATATACATATATATATATATATATTTGTGTGTGGTATATGTGTGTGTGTGTGTCTGTGTGTGTGTGTGTGTGTGTGTGTGTATGTGTGTGTGTGTGTGAGTGCGTGTATGTGTGTGTGTGTGTGTGCGTGTGCGTGTGTATAATACTTGCGTAAACATTATATGAGATACCTTCTTGGCAATTGTAACCAGTATAACCAGCAGAACATCCATCTAAACATATTCCATATCGCTTGTCACAGTTCGCGTTGTTGATACAATGGCAGGTCCTATTACAATCAAGATCAAACTTTCCTGCTGGACATTCTAAAATTATCAAGATATATGATAATGTTGAAGATATCATTAATTACATACATATATCAATGATATAATTTTATATTAAATTTCAAGATTAAATCTGGTATTGTGCTAAACAAATGAAGTTGTAGATTTATTGAATATTATATCGATCCTTTATAAACAATACTAGGATTTTTAGTTCAATTAAATGCAATGTTAATAATATTATGTTATGGTTGGGGGACTATAACGAACAAGTTTGGGCTGAGGAGAGAACCTTGATGTATACCTATGTGTATCTGGAATTCCTCACTAAACTCCATTTCGATTGTTACTTTACTGACCGCACCCCTGTACATAGCTTGCATTGTCCTCAGAAGCAGTCCTATTTGTATTACTATTATAGTTACTATGTTAATGGTATGCTGATTCACTGAATTATCTAAATTATCGGAAAACTACTGTAATTTCCCCACGAAACAAAACAGGGCGAAACTCCATAAACTTCTTCCAACCCGTCCTTATTCTAGATAATATGGACGCGAAACACCCTCCTCTCATGCGTATGTTATCACCTGGGTACCGGAAGCTATCAACCACTTCTATAGAACCCACCTGCATTGGAAAAATGAGTCTATCATTGTGATTACTACTGTCAACTTTCCCTGTACATCTATTGCATACGAAGTTTTCCCTACCTGCTAGTTTGCCTGCTATCCCACTACATCTATTGTGTCTCCAAGATCAGCATTGTGTACATTTTATGGAATTGATGCCAGTTCCTTTCCTATATATCTAACATGGCCGATTCCATGAGGGAATCAGAGCATTGTCCTCTCTTCCACTTATCAACACTTTTGTTTTAGCTATGTTCACTCTCAGGCCTCTTGATTCAAATTGCTGTTTCCATAGCCAGAATTTATTCTCTAGCTCCTCTACTGAATCTGCTATAAGAACCAGATCATCAGCATATGGAAGTTCCAATGGGCAGCCGGTCTTAAACTCCACTGTTATGGCTTGGCTGTCTATAATGAAAAAGATTGGGCTGTGGAGCGAACATTGATGTACACCTACTTGTATCTGGAATTCCTCACTAAACTCCATTTCTATTGTCACTTTACTGACAGCACCACTGTAAATAGCTTGCATTATCCTCATAAGCGATTCCTAATAGTATTAATATTATAGTTATTATATTAATTGTATCCTGATTCACTGAATTATCTAAATTATCGGAAAACTACAGTAATTTCACCACGAAACAAAACAGGACGACAGTAGATATTTATCGACATCTAAGATGATACAAATTGGATAAGGAATATTGAGGTTTTTTAAATTCCCGCGTATCAAGTCACGTGTGGTAGGATATTGTTTTCTAATAAAACATTTCAGTTAAACCATTTTGTTAACTGAAACATACATTTTGCAACCTGTACTTTCCTGATATGCATTTTTATCTTACAACTATTTAGTCTTTATTTTAATGTTTTATATTTCATGCAAATAAACAACGGCAAACATATTTACGTCTGTGGAGAAGGTAATCCCTTATACCAGGGGTATCGTCTAAACTGGCGTATATAGGCCTAAACCTGATTTATACCACAACATTTGATGGCTCGAGATATGCAGCGGATCAACTTTTACACCGGCATATACGCTACATATATAAATGTATTTGTGTATATATATATGTATATATATATACAATTTTATATTAAATTTCAAGATTAAAGTGGTCTTGTGCTAAACGGCATATGAAGTGAAGGTGTGGCAGCATGTTGTTTACTAATAAAACAGTTCAGTTAAATCTTTTTGTTAAATGAAAAATAAATTTTACAAATTGTACTTTCCTCAGATGCATTTTAATTTTACAACTATTTAGTTTTTATATCCATATTTTATATTTTGTGCAAATAAACAACGGCAAGCATATCTACGGCTGGGGAGATGGCAATGCCTTATACCTGGAGTGTCGTCTAACCGGCGTATATAGGCCTCAACCTGAATTACACCACAACATTTGATGGGTGGACTTTTAAACCGGCATATACGGGATATATATAAATGTATATATACATATATATATAAATGTGTGTGTGTATGTATATATATATATATATATGTGTGTCTGTATGTGTGTGTGTGTACACTAATCATCGACATACTCGGCGGATCAACTTTTACACCGGCATATACGGTATATATATAATTTTTATGTATAAATAAATATATATGAATAGATATCTGTGTGTGCGTGTGTGTGTGTGTGTGTGCATAGTATGCATGTAACAATTTTATGATATACCTTCTTGGCAATTGACACCAATATAACCTTCAGAACATCCATCTGAACATGTTCCATTTCGCTTGTCACAGTTATTATTGTTGATACAATGGCAAGTCCCTTTACAATCAACACCAAACGTTCCCACTGGGCATTCTAAAACTATCAATATATATGATGATATCATTAATTACATACAGATATCAATGATACAATTTCATACGAAAGATTCAGATTATATATTTCTTGTGATAAACAAATGAACTTAGATATTTATTGAATATTAAATCGATCCTCTAAAAAATATACATGGATTTTTATTTCAGTCAAAAGCAAGGTTAAAAAATATTATGAAAGAAACAAACAATATTATAAGAAAAAAAAAAACATATATAATCCTTCCAAATGTTACCATATTCTACCAGTTACTACGATATGTAATTGCGACATTCTTACATTTAAATAAACACACACGCACACACATACACGCACACACACTGCAAGAGATGTCAACATATTTTTGTCACATTCTTTCTTCTAATTAAGGACTAGTGTCCAACATGCTGAGACCCTATTCGTGCTATATCAAACGTTAACCTAATATATCCCTTCCATATACTGTAGCGATTGTCTTGTTATTTCTGAATAACTTTTACATATATATAATATATACTGTATATATATATGTATATATAAATATATATATATAAATGCATACATACACACATACACACACACATATATACATACATACATATATACATATCTATACATATAATATATATATTATATATATATATATAACATAATGAAGGAAACAAACAATATCAATTAAAAAAACAAATATAATCCTTCAAATTTACACCATATTTTATCAGTTACTACGATATGAATTTACGACATTTTTACTTTGAAATAAACACACACACACAGGCACACACACACGCACACACACACGCACATACACACGCACACACACACACTTGCGCGCACACACACACAGACACACATACAGACAGATATATCTCCAGGCGAAATTACACAACAAACACATGATGGGTGAGAGGAGATCGTCAACGCTAACATGATGATGAGGACCGACATCCTAAAGCCAAGCAGACCCACTGCTATGAACATACACGCGTCTAACAATGACATACCACCCCTATATGTGCTCTTCAAAGACCATAATATACTCGACGACCCGGTGACAGATCCACCAACAAGACTTGTATGCGTAGCCAATATCGCTAGCAACTAAAGGATCTCCTAGTTCCTCTCAGTGGTTATACGCTCCTTAATCAAGATATCCCCAGAATCAATGAGTGCAACAAAAACAAAAACCTATCTAACTGCATAATACGCAGTATGGACGTTGTATCTCTATAACCATCCATTAACATTGATTTTGCTGTGGAAACTTGTGTGGAGATAATCAGTGAGAGTGAGTTTGTGGTCTGCGACGTAGACACAGATGAACTGGGCCTCCTACTTAGACTTACCTATGACACCAAGTACCTAGACAGCCGTGTTCTTAGACGTTTCTGCCCTAGTAGAACCATAAGAAGTAGACCACCCACCATAACCTCAATGGCAAAAAAGACTTCCATGGGAGGGTGAATTTGGTGGACTAAAGCCATACCAACACCCCAAAACAATGATCAGGTAAGAAAAGTTGTCGCGCATGCAATGGGCCTAGTATTAAAACTACCCTATTCAACGTAAAGATCTACACCCAAAATGAGGCAGCAACCATTTAGATCAACATAGCTGGTGATGTTGCCAACCTTTTTATGGTTTGCTGGGAAATGAGACTCAAAACCTCCTTCAAGAGAGGTCCATGTACTCTCGTTACGTAGACAATATTAATATAGTAATAAGTACACCGCCACGAGAGAGTACTAACGAATATATATTAGAATAAAGAATCCAGCAGATAGCTAACTCCATACACCAGAGTATAACTGTAACTATTGAATACCCTTCCAATCACCCTAATAATAGACTACCTGTATTAGATACGGAACTCTGGATTAACACTATATACGTGAAGGCCCAAAATCCCCACTCATACTACGCTAAACCCATGGCCTCCAAATACCCGTTATTCAAAACCTCAGCGATGTCCAGTAGTGCTAAGTTTAATATTCTAATCGCTGACTTGGTACGAGTGATGAAGAACTTGTCCCGCATGTGCGACCCAACAGAAATGGAAAGACACATCCAACACTTCATAAAGCACATGCATTTCTCTGGCTACAACAAAAGAGATAGACTCAGAGCATACAAAGGAACCACTGAGATGTATAAGACGCTCATAGAACTGGAGATGAAAGGAATTTGCCCATTATACAGGAGCAAATCATGGAATATCTTAGATAGGACTAAACATAAAATAGGTAAAACCACCTCATGTTACCACAACCAGAGATACCAAAGTGTCATGCTCGTGGACGCTACCCCTGGAGGGAAATTAGCTACCCGATGCAAAAAGGCCCTGAGAATGACCTACTTAAAGATGAAAGGGTTAGTAAAATCAGGAACTGCCATTCAATCCCGGATGATCAAAACAGACCCTTTTAAGAAAACCTACTGTACTAATAAGAAATGTGCTATATGTAAAGTAAACCCCCAGATAAACTGTAAAACTAGAAATGTAGTTTATAGCATAAGATGTACAGAGGCTACTTGCAGAAATATGACAACACCATACATAGGCGCGAGAGCTCGATGCATAGGAGAATATATAGACCAAATTTGGGGGGAATTAAAAGAACAAAATAAACGTTCAGTACAATACGAATAGTCCAGACAACAACATGACGGTAAGACATAGAAACTAAAATATTATCTACATATAGAAATGAGCCAGCAAGTAGGCACATCAAAGACGCAAGCGAAACACAGTTTAAAAAGACAAAGCTAAACAAAAAATGAATGGAATACCAACACCCAAACAAAGAATACTGACATAAGAGAAATATAAATAAATAAATAAATACATAAATGAATATATACACAAGCACAATAAGAAGAAACACATATAAAGACACAATAATAAACTAAGATAGAATACAATAACCAAAACACAGTCACCCAAACGCGAACTCACACACCAAACAATATACACACACGCAAACGCATGCGCATGGACGAAGTCAAACATAAATAAAAATAAATAAATAAACAGATGAAATATAAATGGCGTAGACTTTTAATACAATAGGAGGGTTACATATTAGTACCACTGATGATGTTGCAGATGTGCAACGAAAGAACTTTTTTAAACTATATATAAATATTTATATCTGTATTTTTGACCGTTGGTCAATCAATGATAAACATTGATTGCCAAATAAATTAACTATGGAGATATAAAACATACGAAAGCGAAAACCAACCAAACAGTGAGTGTGTTCTGTTATTATTCCTGGCAAAATTATCACAACAATATGACCCTCCTCAAGTATAACTATATATATTAATATATATATATATATATATATATATATATATATATATATATATATAAATATATGTATATGTGTGGGGGTGGGTGGGGGTATGTGGTTGTGCGTGTGTGTAGTAAGTACGTAACAATTTTATGAGATATATTCTTGGCAATTGATAACAGTATAACCTGCAGAACATTCATCTGAACATGTTCCATTTCACTTGTCACAAATTATACTGTTGATACAATGGCATGTCCCATTACAAGCACCACACGTTCCTGCTCGGCATTCTAAAAATATCACTATATGTGATAATGCTGCATATATTATTAATTACATACAGATATCAATGATACAATTTTATACAAAATTTTACGATTAAAGTTCTCTTGTGATAAAGAAATGAACCTGCATATTTATTGAATAATAGCAGTGGTACCTGGCGTTGCACGGGATAAGTTATTTTGGAACGCGTGTCGCCAAAAGCCTTGATCCTGGAAAAACTGCATGCCTGGACAATATGTAAAGAAAATAAACCGAATACTCTGATGGCTGGATAATCTTTAAGATTTTCCTCGATGAAGCAGGAAAAATGCAGGTTTTAACCTAATGTGGACCCTAGGGGATCAAGAAAATGAATTGTTCTCATGTGCATAATATGCCTCAAAGTTTCGAGAAATTCGGCGAGACGTAACGCCTCAAAAAAGCCCTAAAAGGATGAAAAAATGAATTTCTCACCTAATGCGGACCCCAGGCAATACAAAAATTGGATTTTCTTGGCTCCCGGTATGAAGAAGAGACCGACTTATACATAGTTACAATTTCAAGAAAATTGGTCTAACTTAACGCCTCAAAATACCCCTAAAATCTGAAATAAAATGCACTTTTTCACCTAATGCGGGTCCTAGGGGAACAACAAAGTTGTTTTTTATGTACATAACATTCCCGGAAACATAAGTAAAACTCATGTAAAAATATCGGTTCGGTACTTCTCGAGTTTTATTGATTCAATCTCACAGACACACACACAGACAGACATCCTCAGTTTTATATATATAGATTATAACGATTCTCTATAAAACATACATGGATTTTTAGTTCAGTTAAATGCAATGTTAAAAACATTATTGAAGAAACAAGCAGTATTATAAGAAAAAAAATGATATATAAGCGTTCCAAATATTATCATATTCTACCAGTTACTACGATATGTGTTTGCGTCATTCTTACATGTAAATAAAACCAGACACACACATACGCACAAGCACACACGCATATATATATTGTTATGCTTTGGGAGGGTCATGTTGCCAATAAGAAACACACGCACCAGAAGTTTCACTTCAATTTACTGGTGTTTCTTATTGGCAACATGACCCTCCGAAAGCATAACAATATCGGATTCAACACACGTTTTCAGATAAAGTATCTTGCTAAACAAATTCAGAAACGAAATATATATATATTATATACTGTATATATATAAATGCATACATTTACACATACACGCACACATACATATATGATACATACATACATGCATACATACATACATAAACATCTAGTTAGGAAACTACAAGTAGAATCCATTAATGGAACAGTAAAAATATATAAAACATTCCAACAATTTTGCCTCTAATAACTACATATGCACATGTACAGATACAAAGCATATACACATGCACACATACAATAACATCCATATCTACACATGCATGCATATATATATATCTACCTAGTTGGTGTTGTGTTAATTCCAATGAGAGAGTCTTGTGTTTATGTTAGAAACCGACTCTCTCTCTATTGATAAAACTTTGTGAAATTATAAAACCAGCGGAACATGCATACATACATACATACATACATACATACATACATACATACATACATACATACATATACACACACATATATATCTATAATATTATAATGAATATCATAGTTATAATATGAATGGTATACTGATTCATTGAATTATCTAAACAATCGGAAAATCTCCGGTAATTTTCCCACGAAACAAAACAGATCGAGAGTAAAATGATATCGCCACGTAATAATGACACACATTGGATAAGGAATATTTAGGTTTTTAAATTTACCGCGTATCAAGTGATGGTGTATTAGCATGTTGTTTACTATTAAAACTGTTCAGTTAAAGCATTTTGTTAACTGAAAAGTATATTTGGCAATTTGTACTTTCTTCACATTCATTTTTATTTACTATCATTTTCCGCCCTCTTTTCCCTGCTTGCAATGGTTGGACGGGTCCTATTCAGCACAGCATCTCCCCACTTGTCACGGTCCTTTGTCATCTCCTCGGTGAGTTTAACCAGCAGCGGCCATGTTTTTTGTGGTCTACCTCCACTGCATCTTCCCTCCACTTGGACTTCCTGGCACTTCTTCACCCAGCGCTCATCCTCCATGCACATCATATGTACATATCATCTCAGCCTTCTCTCCTGCACACCACAACTTATCCCTCTTATACTCAGCTCGTCTATGCTTTGTCGTTGACGCACATTAAAATTGCCCCTCCAACTGTGCATACCTGCTTCATTTTTCTCCAGCCGTCGCAAATCTCCAGCAGTTGTGTCCATTTCTAACTACCATGCAGCATCCTCGTATCATATAACCTTCATTTTCTACGCAGGGAGAAACACTTTTTTGTCAACAGAGGAAGTAGCTCCATAAACTTCTTTCAACCCGTTCTTATTCTAGATACTATGGACGCGAAAAACCCTCCTCCCATGCTTATATCATCACCTAGGTACCGGAAGCTAACAACCTCTTCTATAGAACCCACCTGCATTTGCAAAATGTGTCTATCGCAGCGATTACTACTGCCAACTTTCCCTGTACCTCTATTGCATACGTAGTTTTCCCTACCTGTTAGTTTGCCGGCTATCCCACTACATATCTTGTGTCTCCAAGATCAGCATTGCGTAGATTTCATGGAATTCATGTCAGTTCCATTCCTATATATCTATCATGGCCAATTCCCCGATGGAATCAGAGCATTGTCCTCTATTCTACTTATCAACGCTTTTGTTTAGCTATGTTCAGTCTCAGGCTTCTTGATTCCAACTGCTGTTTCCATAGACATAATTTATTATCTAGCTCCTCTACTGAATCTGCTATAAGAACCAGATCATCAGCATAGAGATGATTCAATGGGCACCAGTCTTAAACTCCCCTGTTATGGCTTGGATGACTATAATGAACAAGATTGGGCTGAGGAGCGAATCTTGATGTACACCTACTTTTATATGGAATTCCTCACAAACTCCATTTCTATTATCACTTTACTTACATCACCCATGTACGTAGCTTGCATTGTCCTCACAAGCGATTCCTATTAGTATTAATATTATAATTATTATATTAATGGTATACTGATTCACTGAATTTTCTAAATTATCGAAAAACTACTGTAATTTCCCCACGAAACAAAACAGGACGACAGTAAATATATATCGCCATCTAAGCTGATACACATTGGATAAGGAATATTTAGGTTTTAAAAAATTCCCGCGTACAAGTCATATACGGTATATATATAAATGTATTTATGTATGTATATATATATATATATATATATATATATATATATATATATATATATATATATATATATATAAATATGTATATTTGTGTGTTTGTGTGTGGGGGTGTGTGTGTATGTGTGTGTGCGTGTGTATAATAATTACGTAACAATACCTTCTTGGCAATTGACACCAGCATAACCTGCAGAACATCCTTCTAAACATGTGCCGTTTCGCTTGTTACAGTTCGTGTCGTTGATACAATGGCAGGTCCCATTACAAGCAACACCAAACTTTCCTGCTCGGCATTCTAAAATTAACAATATATATGATAATGTTGAAGATATCATTAATTGCATACATATATCAATGATACAATTTTATATCAAATTTCAAGAATAAAGTGGTCTTGTGCTAAACAAATGAAGTTGTAGATTTATTGAATATTATATCGATCCTTTATAAAAAAATACTTGGATTTTTAGTTCAATTAAATGCAATATTAATAACATTATGAAAGTAACAAACAATACTATAAGAAAAATATCATATATAATCCTTCCAAATATTACCATATTCTACAATAATATACTGTATATATATATATATATATGCATACATACACACATACACACACACATACATACATAAATACATACATACATAAATATATACACACATATATATCTATAATATTATCATGAATATCATAGTTATAATATGAATGGTATACTGATTCACTGAATTATCTAAACTATCGGAAAATCTCCGGTGATTTCGCCACAATACAAAACAGGTCGAAAGTAAAATCATATCGCCACGTAACAATGATACACACTGGATAAAGAGTATTTAGGTTTTTAAAAATTCCGCCTATCAATTGTGGGTGTGATAGCATATTGTTTACTAATAAAACACTTCAGTTAAATCCTTTTGTTAACGGCAAGCATAATTGCGGCTGGCCAGATGATAATGGCTTATACCTGGTGTGTCGTATCAACCGGTGTCTATAGGCTTCAACCTAACTTACACCATAATATTTGATGGGACGTATATGCAGCGGATCAAAATTTACACCGGAATATAGGGTGAATATAGTGAAAGGATGAAGGTTAACATGGTTGGCTGTACAACACGGGGCCTTATTTCAGGCATTGACACTTGCTTTATTGATCAGGTGAGTCTAGAGCTCGATAATCGCTCGAAGTTGCGGCACTCGAGATCCATTACATTATTTACCTTTAACCAACTCCACATAATACAAAAACAATTCTCTCAAGGCAAGATATATAGAGAGAAATAGCGTATAATCAAAACAATAACAACAATAATAAAATATATATGATAATGGGTAGAGAGGTTACAGATGTAAAATATAAAAAGTAAAAGATAAGAAAAAAGATACAGTAAAAAAGTAAGAAAATGGAAAAATATAAAGTAATAAGAATAAGTGAGACCATGTAAGTACAGAGTATGATAGTGGTGGTGGTGAGTAAGTGTTGTTCGTATAAGGATTGTGTGGTGGGTTTTTTGCTAACATAAAAAGTCATATTCGAAACGTACAAAGTCCCTTGATGTACAACCAACCATGTTACTCTTCATACTTTCACTATTATTACTCCAAGTAGAACCTACATAGGAATTACCGCGAACTCGTTGCCTAACTATGGAAACATCTTGTTAAGTTAAACAAAGCAGTACGTTAAAACTATCCATGACGCAGAGTACTGACCACCTCTAACTGGATTACCTATAACGATAACTTGTTACCCCATATACCCAGCTCCCACTAGGTTGAGCAACAACTTTAACGCACGGCACTAAAATGGAAAATCACCACATAGATATGTCATTGAAAAACATACCTATACATACTAACAAGGACTAATGACTTCATTCGTCGAATCCGATGGAAGGCCTATCATTATGATAAAGGACACGCTAATAACACGGAGGAAATTACTAGGAAAATATACGGATTCAAATCCTGAAAAATCCTCCGAATAACCCCCAGCTCGATGCCTTCGAACTCGACCTCATGAACATGATAGGTGGAACCAAATTCAAAGTAATGACACATCACAACAAATTGTAAAACGACATCAATACACTTCTAAAAGAACTATGCAACGCCAACGGTATTATAGTAAAAGGAGATAAAACTTGAAGCATATACGACATGAGACTTAATACATACAATAATTGTGTACGTCGTGAACTGCACAAAAAATACAAACAAACAACAGAATCTGCACTCACTAGCATTATTAAAGAAGGACTTAGCATTCTAAAAACCGAAAACATCTGATAGAACCAAGCCTCTAGCACCTTGTAACCCCACATTTAACCTAAAGGATCACAAATATAATTTCGAAATAGAGCCCGCAATTAGATTAATATACCCATCGAAGTCGTATATAGATAGAATTGCGAAGTATATACTAGATAGTGTAATCGCACAAATCAAGGACGAACTAGTAATTAAGGTATGGGGTAACACTAACGAAGCAATAGACTGGTTCAGCAAAATAGACAGTAGAGAAACATCCAACTTCGTACAGTTCCACATTGATGACTACTACTCATCCATATCCCCAGTCACCCTAGATAAAGCGCTAACCTTTGCCCAGGAAAATTCGTACCTTACCTCGGACGAAATTAAAATAATAATGCTACTAGGAGAACTATCATTAGATTCGAAAATAGTTACTGGGAACGTAAGAATAGACAGAATAGCTTCAATATCACAATGGGATCTAACGACTCGGCACAGGTAACGGAATTCGTGTGAATATATATAGCGCACAACTTACATAAGGAATTCAATAACCACGAGGGATGAATTTATAGAGACGACACATTCCTTTTAGACAAAAACTTAAATAATCAAAACATGGAAAAATTACGAAAAAACATCAGAGCCTTCTTTAACAAACTAGGCCTAGGTACTACGTTCGAACTTAATTCTAAAAAAAATCAAACATCTTAGATGTAACACTCAACCTAATCACCAGATTAATAGAGCCCTTCCATAAAATAACAACCACCCCCGATCCATAATTAACGACCACCCCCGATCCATAATTAACACCATAGCACATAGTATATCCTTCAGAATATGCAGCCTACCTTCTAACCTAGAGATTTTTAACGAACACCCAAAGTATTATAATATAGCTATACATAAGGCAGGACGTAAAGAGGGGTTGGAGAACATACCAGATAGGGACAGCAGCAACAACCCTAACGAAAACTACACTACCCACACCTTATGAAATAACAAGCATAGGACTAAGCATAGAAGATACCTATGATAGAAAATACCTATGGTTCAATCCAATATCCAAGTCCTCTATAAAAACAAAACTGTCTTCTACATTATTTAATCTAATAGACAAACACTTTGTTAATCTACTCAAATACCATAGATTCTTTAATAGAAGAACTATCAAACAATCTTACTCTACTGCAGCCAACATAGAATCACACATACGTAAAATCAACCACAAAAACATCTCTAAAGAAAATAACCTACCAATATACATCATAGCAACAAATACAAAACGCAAACACATAACATCCCAACCACACATACACTAGGGCGCATCACAACAAAACACTAATTGGCCTAAATATCAACCCACCCACAACGAACATACAAAACCGCAACGGAGAAGCGGCACAAAGAAAAGCCTCCAACTGTAATTGCCACCTACCGGATAAGTGCACACTGCAAAATAGATGCGTGGATTCGAGTATGGTGTACCTGTGTACTGTAAATTCAGGCAACTCTACTTGGCACTACATAGGTTCCACGGCTGGGGAGTTAAAAAAAAGGTGGTGCGTCCACAGACACTCGATGAAGAACCGTAGACTATATAATTCTACGACGCAAGCCAATAAAATCTTGCAGCTTATAAACACAAACCAGGAATATGGGATTAGCTGGTCAAAATATCAGAAGCAAGGGCTAACGACAATGGAATGCCCCACTGCAGAATTTGTAATATGGAGCTATTCCATATTTTAAGGTACGATAAGATGCTGCTTAACAGCAAAATAGAAAGATCAATTTTCTGTAGGCATAAAATAGCTACCAAGTTCACAAGTTTTAAACCACGTGATTCGAGCCAACAATACCAAATTTAGAACTGAACCACCAGAATTTCAACGTATGCAATAGACACAATCAGACCGCTCTTAGCTGCCAAACAACCAACAGGTCACTAGATCATAAATATCTTAACATCTATTTCACCCGCTCTCCTGAAACAGCATCACATCCATTAAGACAGGACAATCAGCAAAATATTTACTACACACATTTGTCAAAGATCCCTTCACCATCCACCCTTACCCTTAAATCTCATACTAGTATCTCCCCATTAATCTCTAATTTATGCTTTTTCTTTTATCTGTCACTACATCAGACTCTCTACTACCACTATCATATACTGTACTTACATGATCTCACTTATCCTTATTTATTTATATTTTTTTCCATTTCCTTACTTTTTACTGTACCCTTTTTCTTATCTTTTACATTATACATTTACATCTGTAACCTCTCTACCTATGTATCATATATATTTTATTATTGATGTTATTGTTTTGATTATACTCTATTTCTCTCTATATATTTTGCCTTGAGTGAATTGTTTTTTGTATTCTGAGGAGTTGGTTTAAAGTAAATAATATAATGGAGATCGAATTGAGCAACTTCAAGCGATTAGCGACCTCTAGACTCACCTGATCAATGAAACAATAGTCAATACTTGACATAAAACTACTTGTTGCACAGCCAACGATGTTACTCTTCATACTTTCACTATTATTACTCCAAGTAGAACCTACATAGGATTTAGCGCGAACTCGCTCCCTAACTATGGAAACATATTGTTCAGTTAAGCAAAGCCGTACGTTAAAACTATCCACGACTCAGAGTACTCACAACATCTAACTGGATTACCTATAACGATAACTTGTTACCCCATATATATATATATATATATATATATATATATATATATAAATATATATAAATATGTTTATATGTGTGTCTCTGTGTGTGTGTTTGTATATTAATGTGTGTGTTTGTGTGTCTAATAAGTACGTAACATTGTTATGAGATACCTTTTTGGCAATTGTCACCAGTATAACCTGCAGAACATCCATCTGAACATCTTCCATTTCGCTTGTCACAGTTCATGTTGTTGATACAATGGCATGTCCCATTACAAGCAACACCAAAATTTCCTTCTCGGCATTCTAAATATATCAATATATATGATAAAGTTGAAGATATCATTAATTACATACAAAAATCATTGATACGATTTGATAGCAAATTTCAAGATTAAAGTGGGCTTGGGATAAACCAATTAACTTGTAGAAATATTGAATGTTATATCGATCTTCTATAAATTATAGATGGATTTTTAGTTCAGTTAAATGCAATGTTAATAACATTATAAAAGAAACAAACAATATTATTAGAAAGACAACATGTATAATCCTTCCAAAATAGATATCATATTATCATGAATATCATAGTTGTAAGATTAATGGTATACTGATTCACTGAATTATCGAAACTATTGGAAAATCTGCTGTGATTTTTCCATGAAACAAACACGTCGAAATAAAAATATATCTCCATGTAATGCTGATACACATTGGATAAGGAATATTTAGGTTTTTTTAAATTAGCGCATATCAAGTGACGGTGTGGTAGCATGTTGTTTACTAATAAAACAGTTCAGTTAAATCTTTTTGTGAAATGAAATATAAATTTTACAATTTGTACTTTCCTCACATGCATTTTAATTTTACAACTATTTAGTGTTTATTTCCATATTTTATATTTTGTGCAAATAAACAACGGCAAGCATATCTACGGCTGAGGAGATGGTAAAGCTTTTACCTGGGGTGTCGTCTCAACCGGCGTATATAGGCCTCCACCTGAATTACACCACAACATTTGATGGGTCGACTTATGCAGCGCATCAACTTTCATACCGGCATATAAGGTATATATATAATTTTTTTATATATAATTAAATATATACGAATAGATGTGTGTGTGTGTGTGTGTGTGTGTGTGTGTGTGTGTGTGTGTGTGTGTGTGTGTGTGTGTGTGTGTGTGTGTGTATGTGTGTGTGTATGTGTGTGTGTGTGTGTGTGTGTGCGTGCGTGCGTGCGTGCGTGTGTGTGTGTGTGTGTGTGTGTGCGTGTGCGCGCGTGTGTGTGTGTGTGTGCGTGAATGTGTGTGTGTATAGTAAGTACGTAACAATTTTATGAGATAACTTCTTGGCAATTGACACCAATATAACCTGCAGAACGTCCATCTGAACATGTTCAGATGAACCTGTTATTTTTATTTTTATTCCAATTCGAATTTAACTGCCCCCTCAATCTATTTTATTTCTCATTGTTTCTTCTAATGAAGGACTAGTGTCCAAAATGCTGAGACGCTATTCCTGCTATATCAAACGTTAACCTAATATATCCCTTCCATATACTGTACCGATTGTCTTGTTATTTCCGTTTACCTTTTACATATATATAATATATACTATATATATATATATATGTTATATATATATATATATAAATGCATACATACACACACACATATATACATACATACTTATATATACATACATACATACATACATACATACATATATATACATATAATATATATATACAACATAATGAAAGAAACAAACAATACCATGAGAAACAACATATATAAACCTTCAAATTTACACCATATTTTATCAGTTACTACGATATGTATTTGCGACATTTTTACTTTGAAATAAACACACACACACACACACACCCACACATACACATACACACACACACACACACACACACACACTCATACATACAAACACACACACACACACACAAAAGTATAATTTCTAAATTGTACTTTCTTCACGAGCATTTTTATTTATTATAATTTTTCCGCCCGCTTTTCCCAGCTAGCAATGGTTGGACGGGTCCTATTCAGCACAGCATCTCCTCACTTGTCACGGTCCTTTGTCATCTCCTCGTTGACTTGCACCAGACCCGCCCATGTTCTTCGTGGTCTACCCGTACTGCGTCTTCCCTCCACTTGGACTTCCTGGCACTTCTTCACACAGCGCTCATCCTCCAATCACATCATATGTCCATACCTTCTCAGCGTTCTCTCCTGCACACTACAATGTATCCCTCTTATACCCAGTTTCCTTCTCAACTCGTCTATGCTTGGTCGTTCACGCACATTACAATTGCACATACAACGGAACATACTTGCTTCATTTCTCTCCAGCCGTCGTATATCTTCAGCAGTTGTTGTCCATTTCTAACTACCATGCAGCATCGTCGCATCTCACACATGTATCATATGGCCGTCAATTTGTACGCATGGAGAACCGCTTCTTTATCAACAGAGGAAGAAACTCCATAAACTTCTTCCAATCCGCCCTTATTCTAGATAATATGGACGCGGAACACCCTCCTCCCATGCGTATCTTATCACCTGGGTACCGGAAGCTATCAGTCACTTCTATAGAACCCACCTGCATTGGAAAAATGAGTCTATCACAGTAATTACTACTGCCAACTTTCCCTGTACATCTATTGCATACGTAGTTTTCCCTACCTGTTAGTTTGCCTGCTAACGCACTACATCAATTGTGTCTCCAAGATCAGCATTGTGTATATTTTATGGAATTTATGCCAGTTCCTTTTCTATATATCTAACATGGCCATTTCCCTGATAGAATCAGAGCATTATCCTCTCTTCCACTTATCAACACTTTTGTTTTAGCTATGTTCTCTCTCAGGCCTCTTGATTCAAATTACTGTTTCCATAGCCAGAATATATTCTCTAGCTCCTGTACTCAATCTGATATAAGAACCAGATCATCAGCATATAGAAGTTCCCATGGGCAGCCAGTCTTAAACTCCCCTGTCATGGCTTGGTGGTCTATAATGGAAAAGATTGGGCTGAGGAGCGACATTGATGTACACCTGCTTGTATCTGGAATTCCTCACTAAACTACATTTCTCTTGTCACTTTACTGACAGCACCACTGTACGTATCTTGCATTGTCCTCACAAGCGATTCCTATTAGTATTAATATTATAGTTATTATATTAATAGAATACTGATTAACTGAATTATCTAAATTATCGGAAAACTACTGTAATTTCTCCACGAAACAAAACAGGACGACAGTAAATATATATCGCCATCTATGATGATACACATTGGATAAGGAATATTTAGATTTTTACAATTCCCGCGTATCAGGTCACGTGTGGTAGGATATTGTTTACTAATAAAACAGTTCAGTTGAACCATTTTGATACCTGAAACATACAAAAATCTCCTTGAAGTGAGCTCCATAGAACACATCCTGTACTCTCCTTACGTAGACAATATTAAATATAGTAATAAGGACACTGCCACAAGAGAATAGTAACGAATAGCAATTAGAATATAGCACAATGGAAAGAATCCAGCAGATAGCTAACTCCATACACCAGAGTATAACTGTAACTATTGAATACCCTTCCAATCAACCTAATAATAGACTACCTGTATTAGACACGGAATTCTGGATTAACACTATATACGATAGGTCCCAAATTCCCCACTCACACTACGCTAAACCCGTGGCCTCCAAATACCTGTTACTCAAATACACAGCAATGTTCAGTAGTGCTAAGTTTAATATTCTGATCGCAGACTTGGTACGAATGATGAAGAACGTGTCCAGCATGAGCGACCCAAGATAAATGGAAAGACACATCAAACACTTCATAAAGCGCAGGCATTTCTCTGGCTACAACCAAAGAGACAGAATCCGAGTATACAAAGTAAACACTGAGAAGTATAAGACCCTCATAGAACTGGACATGAAAGTAATTTGCCCATTATACAGGAGAAAATCATGGAATAGCTTAGATAGGACTAAGCAAAAGATAGGCAAAGCCACCTCATGGTACCACAACCCGAGATACCAGATTGTCATATACGTGCACGCTACCCCTGGAGGGAAATTAGCTAACCAATGTAGAATGGTCCTGAGAAAGACCCACTTAATGAGTAAAGTGTTAGAAAAACCAGTAACTACCATGAAATCCCTGATCAGCAAAACACACTTTCAACAAAACCCACTATACTTATAAGAAGTGTACTATATGTAAAGTAAATCCCCAGATAAACTGTAAAACTAGAAATGTAGTCTATAGCATAAGATGTACAGAGGCTACTTGCAGAAACATCACAACACCATACATAGGCGAGACAGCTCGATGCATAGGAGAAAGTATAGACCAACACTGGGGGGAATTAAAAGAGCAAAAAAACAGGTTCAGTACCTACGAACATGCCAGACAGCAACATGACGGTAACATAGTCAACATAGAAATTAAAATAATATCTAAAAAATAGAAATGAGCCAGCAGGTAGGCAAATCAGAGAGTCAAGCGCGACAGATCTTAAAAAGAGAAAGCTAAACAGAAAAACATTAATGGAATAACAACACCCAAACAAACAATACTGACTTAAGAGAAATATAAAAATATATATAAATAAATGAATAAATACACAAGCACAATAACAAAAAACACATATAAAGACACACTAATAAATTAAGATAGAATACAATAACCAAAACACAGTTACCCAAACGCGAACAAACACACCAAACAAACGCATGCGCAGGTACGAAGACACAAATGAAAAAAAAATAAATAAATAAAAACATAAAATATAAATGGCGTAGACTTGTAATACAGCAGGAGTGATACATAATAGTACCAGTGATGATGTTGCAGATGTGAAACGAAAGAACTTTTTTAGACTATATATATGTATTTATATCTGTATTTTTGACCGTTAGTGAATTAGTGATAAACATTGATTGCCGAATGAATTAACTATGGAGATATAAAACATACAAAGCGAACACCAACCAAAGCGTGAATATGTTCTGTTATTATTTCTGGCAAAGTTATTACAACAATATGACCCTCCTCAAGTATAACTATATATATTAATATATATATATATATATATATATATATATATATATAGTATGTATGTATGTATATATACGTACATACATATATGTATATATATACGTACATGCACACATATATACATGCACGTATCGGTTTACCGAACATTTATTATAATGCTCGGTTTGTTTCTTTGTACAAATGTATGTATATATATATACATACTTCTGTACGTATGTATACATATATGTATGTACGTATACATAGATAATTGTTTCTACTTTTGGCACAAGGCCAGCAATTATTCCAGTACATTACTGGTACTTTATTTTATCGACCACGTAAGGATGAAAGGCGAAGTCAGTGCCGTACTAAGAGTGAGAAATGAAATTTCGTTTCATTCTATTCCATTTATATATATATATATATACATGTATATGTGTGTGTGTGGGTTGGGTATATAGTTGTGTGTATGTGTGTGTGTGTTTAGTAAGTACGCAACAAGTTTATGAGATATCTTCTTGGCAATTGACAACAGTATAACCTGCAGAACATCCATCTGAACATGTTCCATTTCGCTTGGCACAGTTTATGCTGTTGATACAATGGCGTGTCCCATTACAAGCAACACAAAACCTTCCTGCTCTGCATTCTGAAAATATCACTATATGTGATATTGTTGCATATATCATTAATTATAAATGATACAATTTTATACAAAATGTTACGCTTAAAGTGGTCTTGTGGTAAAAAATGAATGTGTATATTTATTGAATACCAGCAGTGGTAGCGGGCGTTGCACGGGATAAGGTATTTTAGAACGCGGGCCACCAACAGACTTAATCGTGGAAAAACTGCATGCCCGGACAATATGTAAAGAAAATAAACCGTATATTCTGATGGCTGGATAATCTTTGAGATTTTCCTCGATGAATGAGGAAAAATACAGGTTTTCATCTAATGTGGGCCTTAGGGAATCAAGAAAATGAATTGTTTTCATGTGCATAATATGCCTTGAAAAATATGCCTGAAAAAATGAAGTTGCTCACCTACTGCGGGCCATAGGCAATAATAAAGTTGGATTGTCTTTGCTACCGGTATAAAAAGAGACTGAATAATACATAGTTACAATTTCAAGAAATTCGGTCTGACGTAAAGCATCAAGATACCCCTAAAATTTGAAATAAAACACACTTTTTCACCTAATGCGGGTCCTAGGGGATGAACAAAGTTGAATTGTACGTGCATAACATTCCCTGAAACATACGTAATACAGATGTAAACTTTGAAAAAATCGGTTCGGTACTTCTAGAGTGTTAGGGATTCAAACTCACAGACACACACAAACACAGATATACATCCAAGGTTTCATATATATTGATTATAACGATTCTCTATAAAACATACATGGATTTTTAGTTCAGTTAACGGCAATGTTTAAAAGATCATGAAAGAAACAAAGAGTATTATAAGAAAAAAAATGATATATAATCGTTCCAAATATTATCATATTCTACCAGTTACTACGATATGTGTTTGCGACATTCCTACATGTAAATAAAAACACACACACGCACACACGCGTATATATATATATATATATATATATATATATAATACACCGTATATATATAAATGTATACATACACACATACACACACACATACATACATAAATACATATATACATACATATATATATATATATACACATATATATCTATAATATTATCATGAATATCATAGTTATAATATGAATGGTATACTGATTCACTGAATTATCTAAACTATCGGAAAATCTCCGGTAATTTCGCCACGGAACAAAACAGGTCGAATGTAAAATCATCTCGCCACGTAACAATGATACACACTGGATAAGGAATATTTAGCTTTTTAAATCTACCCTGTATCAAGTGATGGTGTGGTAGCATGTTGTTTATTAAAAAAACTGTTCAGTTAAATCATTTTGTTAACTGAAAAGTTAATTTGGCAAATTGTACTTTCTTCACATGCATTTTTATTTATTATCATTTTTCGCCCGCTTTTCCCTGCTTGCAATAGTTGGACGGGTTCTATTCAGCACAGCATCTCCCAACCTAAGCAGATACACATTGGATAAGTAATATTTAGGTTTTTAAAATTCACGCGTATTAAGTCACGGTGTCGTAGGATATTGTTTACTAATAAATCAGTTCAGTTAAATCATTTTGTTAACTGAAAAATAAATTTTGCAACTTTTACTTTCTTCACAGGCATTTTTTATTTTACAACTATTTAGTGTTGATTTTAATGTTTTCTGTTTTATGCAAATAAACAACGGCAAACATATCTAAGGCTGAGGAGAAGGTAATCCCTTATACCAATGTTGTCGTCTAAACTGGGGTGTATAGGCCTAAACCTGATTTTTACCACATGATTTGATTAGGTCGAAATATGCAGCGGATCAACTTTTACATCGGCATATACGGTATATATATATATATATATGTAGTTATGTATATATATATATATATATATATATATATATATATATATATATATATATATATATATATATCTGTGTGTGGTATATGTTTGTGTGTGTGTGTCTGTGTGTGTGTGTGTGTGTATGTGTGTGTGTGTGTGTGTGTGTGTGTATGTGTGTATGTGTGTATGTGTGCGTGTATGTGTGTGTGTGTGTGTGCGTGTGCGTGTGTATAATACTTGCGTAAAAATTATATGGATACCTTCTTGGCAATTGTAACCAGTATAACCAGCAGAACATCCATCTAAACATGTTCCATTCCTCTTGTCACAGTTCGCGTTGTTGATACAATGGCAGGTCCTATTACAATCAAGATCAAACTTTCCTTCTGGGCATTCTAAAATTATCAAGATATATGATAATGTTGAAGATATCATTAATTACATACATATATCAATGATATCATTTTATATTAAATTTCAAGATTAAATCTGGTATTGTGCTAAACAAATGAAGTTGTAGATTTATTGAATATTATATCGATCCCCTTTTAAACACTACTAGGATTTTTAGTTCAATTACATGCAATGTTTCTAATATTATGTTATGGTTGGGGGACTATAACGAACAAGTTTGGGCTGAGGAGAGAACCTTGATGTATACCTATGTGTATCTGGAATTCCTCACTAAACTCCATTTCGATTGTTACTTTACTGACCGCACCCCTGTACATAGCTTGCATTGTCCTCAGAAGCAGTCCTATTTGTATTAATATTATAGTTACTATGTTAATGGTATACTGATTCACTGATTTATCTAAATTATCGGAAAACTACTGTAATTTCCCCACGAAACAAAACAGGGCGAAACTCCATAAACTTCTTCCAACCCGTCCTTATTCTAGATAATATGGACGCGAAACACCCTCCTCTCATGCGTATGTTATCACCTGGGTACCGGAAGCTATCAACCACTTCTATAGAATCCACCTGCATTGGAAAAATGAGTCTATCACTGTGATTACTACTGTCAACTTTCCCTGTACATCTATTGCATACGAAGTCTTCCCTACCTGCTAGTTTGCCTGCTATCCCACTACATATATTGTGTCTCCAAGATCAGCATTGTGTACACTTTATGGAATTGATGCCAGTTCCTTTCCTATATATCTAACATGGCCAATTCCATGAGGGAATCAGAGCATTGTCCTCTCTTCCACTTATCAACACTTTTGTTTTAGCTATGTTCACTCTCAGGCCTCTTGATTCAAATTGCTGTTTCCATAGCCAGAATTTATTCTCTAGCTCCTCTACTGAATCTGCTATAAGAACCAGATCATCAGCATATGGAAGTTCCAATGGGCAGCCAGTCTTAAACTCCACTGTTATGGCTTGGCTGTCTATAATGAAAAAGATTGGGCTGTGGAGCGAACATTGATGTACACCTACTTGTATCTGGAATTCCTCACTGAACTCCATTTCTATTGTCACTTTACTGACAGCACCACTGTAAATAGCTTGCATTATCCTCATAAGCGATTCCTAATAGTATTAATATTATAGTTATTATATTAATGGTATACTGATTCACTGAATTATCTAAATTATCGGAAAACTACAGTAATTTCACGACGAAACAAAACAGGACGACAGTAGATATTTATCGACATCTAAGATGATACACATTGGATAAGGAATATTGAGGTTTTTTAAATTCCCGCGTATCAAGTCACGTGTGGTAGGATATTGTTTTCTAATAAAACAGTTCAGTTAAACCATTTTGTTAACTGAAACATACATTTTGCAACCTGTACTTTCTTGTTATGCATTTTTATCTTACAACTATTTAGTCTTTATTTGAATGTTTTATATTTCATGCAAATAAACAACGGCAAACATATCTACGTCTGTGGAGAAGGTAATCCCTTATACCAGGGGTATCGTCTAAACTGGCGTATATAGGCCTAAACCTGATTTATACCACAACATTTGATGGGTCGAGATATGCAGCGGATCAACTTTTACACCGGCATATACGCTACATATATAAATGTATTTGTGTATATATATATGTATATATATATACAATTTTATATTAAATTTCAAGATTAAAGTGGTCTTGTGCTAAACGGCATATGAAGTGAAGGTGTAGCAGCATGTTGTTTACTAATAAAACAGTTCAGTTAAATCTTTTTGTTAAATGAAAAATAAATTTTACAAGTTGTACTTTCCTCAGATGCATTTTAATTTTACAACTATTTAGTTTTTATATCCATATTTTATATTTTGTGCAAATAAACAACAGCAAGCATATCTACGGCTGGGGAGATGGTAATGCCTTATACCTGGGGTGTCGTCTAACCGGTGTATATAGGCCTCAACCTGAATTACACCACAACATTTGATGGGTGGACTTTTAATATAAATGTATATATACATATATATATAAATGTGTGTGTGTATGTATATATATATATATATATGTGTGTCTGTATGTGTGTGTGTGTACACTAATCATCGACATACTCGGCGGATCAACTTTTACACCGGCATATACGGTATATATATAATTTTTATGTATAAATAAATATATATGAATAGATATCTGTGTGTGCGTGTGTGTGTGTGTGTGTGAGTGCATAGTATGCATGTAACAATTTTATGATATACCTTCTTGGCAATTGACACCAATATAACCTTCAGAACATCCATCTGAACATGTTCCATTTCGCTTGTCACAGTTATTATTGTTGATACAATGGCAAGTCCCTTTACAATCAACACCAAACGTTCCCACTGGGCATTCTAAAACTATCAATATATATGATGATATCATTAATTACATACAGATATCAATGATACAATTTCATACGAAAGTTTCAGATTATATATTTCTTGTGATAAACAAATGAACTTAGATATTTATTGAATATTAAATCGATCCTCTATAAAATATACATGGATTTTTATTTCAGTCAAAAGCAAGGTTAAAAAATATTATAAAAGAAACAAACAATATTATAAGAAAAAAAAAACATATATAATCCTTCCAAATCTTACCATATTCTACCAGTTACTACGATATGTAATTGCGACATTCTTACATTTAAATAAACACACACGCACACACATACACGCACACACACTGCAAGAGATGTCAACATAAATGAATCTGTTATTTTTATCTCAGGACATGTTTTCCAATTCCAACGCAACCCTCCCCTCAATCTAATTTATTTCACATTCTTTCTTCTAATTAAGGACTAGTGTCCAAAATGCTGAGACCCTATTCGTACTATATCAAACGTTAACCTAATATATCCCTTCCATATACTGTAGCGATTGTCTTGTTATTTCTGAATAACTTTTACATATATATAATATATACTGTATATATATATGTATATATAAATATATATATATATAAATGAATACATACACACATACACACACACATATATACATACATACATATATACATATCTATACATATAATATATATATTATATATATATAACATAATGAAAGAAACAAACAATATCATAAGAAAAAACAAATATAATCCTTCAAATTTACACCATATTTTATCAGTTACTACGATATGAATTTCCGACATTTTTACTTTGAAATAAACACACACACACACACACACACACACACACACACACACACACACACACACACACACACACACACACACACACACACACACACACACACACACACACACACAAATATATCTCCAGGCGAAATTACACAACAAACACATGATGGGTGAGAGGAGATCGTCAACGCTCACATGATGATGAGGACCTACATCCTAAAGCCAAGCAGACCAACTGCTATGAACATCCACGCGTCTAACAATGACATACCACCCTTATATGTGCTATTCAAAGACCATACGATACTCGACGACCCGGTGACAGATCCATCAACAAGATTTGTATGCGTAGCCAATATCGCTAGCAACTAAAGGATCTCCTAGTTCCTCTCAGTGGTTATACGCTCCTTAATCAAGATATCCCCAGATTTATGTGACAGTACAGAATACCTCTTCAGCAGAATCAATGAGTGCAACAAAAACAAAAACCTATCTAACTGCATAATACGCAGTATGGACGTTGTATCTCTATAACCATCCATTAACATTGATTTTGCTGTGGAAACTTGTGTGGAGATAATCAGTGAGAGTGAGGTTGTTGTCTGCGACGTAGACACAGATTAACTGGGCCTCCTACTTAGACTTACCTATGACACCAAGTACCTAGACAGCCGTGTTCTTAGCCGTTTCTGCCCTAGTAGACCCATAAGAAGTAGACCACCCACCATAACCTCAATGGCAAAAAAGACTTCCATGGGAGGGTGAATTTGGTGGACTAAAGCCATACCAACACCCAAAAACAGTGATCAGGTAAGAAAAGTTGTCGCGCATGCAATGGGGCAAGTATTAAAACTACCCTATTCAACGTAAAGATCTACACCCAAAATGAGGCAGCAACCATTTAGATCAACATAGCTGGTGATGTTGCCAACCTTTTTATGGTTTGCTGGGAAATGAGACTCAAAACCTCCTTCAAGAGAGGTCCATGTACTCTCGTTACGTAGACAATATTAATATAGTAATAAGTACACCGCCACGAGAGAGTACTAACGAATATATATTAGAATAAATAATCCAGCAGATAGCTAACTCCATACACCAGAGTATAACTGTAACTATTGGATACCCTTCCAATCACCCTAATAATAGACTACCTGTATTAGATACGGAACTCTGGATTAACACTATATACGTGAAGGCCCAAAATCCCAACTCATACTACGCTAAACCCATGGCCTCCAAATACCCGTTATTCAAAACCTCAGCGATGTCCAGTAGTGCTAAGTTTAATATTCTAATCGCTGACTTGGTACGAGTGATGAAGAACGTGTCCCGCATGTGCGACCCAACAGAAATGGAAAGACACATCCAACACTTCATAAAGCACATGCATTTCTCTGGCTACAACCAAAGAGATAGAATCAGAGCATACAAAGGAACCACTGAGATGTATAAGACCCTCATAGAACTGCAGATGAAAGGAATTTGCCCATTATACAGGAGCAAATCATGGAATATCTTAGATAGGACTAAACATAAAATAGGTAAAACCACCTCATGGTACCACAACCAGAGATACCAAAGTGTCATTCTCGTGGACGCTACCCCTGGAGGGAAATTAGCTACCCGATGCAAAAAGGCCCTGAGAATGACCTACTTAAAGATGAAAGGGTTAGTAAAATCAGGAACTGCCATGCAATACCGGATCATCAAAACATACCCTTTTAAGAAAACCTACTGTACTAATAAGAAATGTGCTATATGTAAAGTAAACCCCCAGATAAACAGTAAAACTAGAAATGTAGTTTATAGCATAAGATGTACAGAGGCTACTTGCAGAAATATGACAACACCATACATAGTCGCGAGAGCTCGATGCATAGGAGAATATATAGACCAAAATTGGGGGGAATTAAAAGAACAAAATAAACGTTCAGTACAATACGAATAGTCCAGACAACAACATGACGGTAAGACATAGAAATTAAAATATTATCTACATATAGAAATGAGCCAGCAAGTAGGCACATCAAAGACGCAAGCGAAACACAGTTTAAAAAGACAAAGCTAAACAAAAAATGAATGGAATACCAACAGCCAAACAAAGAATACTGACATAAGCGAAATATAAATAAATAAATAAATACATAAATAAATAAATACATAAATGAATATATACACAAGCACAATAAGAAGAAACACATATAAAGACACACTAATAAACTAAGATAGAATACAATAACCAAAACACAGTCACCCAAACGCGAACTCACACACCAAACAATATACACACACGCAAACGCATGCGCATGGACGAAGTCAAAAATAAATAAAAATAAATAAATAAACAGATAAAATATAAATGGCGTAGACTTTTAATACAATAGGAGGGTTACATATTAGTACCACTGATGATGTTGCAGATGTGCAACGAAAGAACTTTTTTAAACTATATATAAATATTTATATCTGTATTTTTGACCGTTGGTCAATCAATGATAAACATTGATTGCCAAATAAATTAACTATGGAGATATAAAACATACAAAAGCGAAAACCAACCAAACAGTGAGTGTGTTCTGTTATTATTTCTAGCAAAATTATCACAACAATATGACCCTCCTCAAGTATAACTATATATATTAATATATATATATATATATATATATATATATATATATATATATATAAATATATACATATATGTATATTTGTGGGGGTGGGTGGGGGTATGTGGTTGTGCGTGTGTGTAGTAAGTACGTAACAATTTTATGAGATATATTCTTGGCAATTGATAACAGTATAACCTGCAGAACATTCATCTGAACATGTTCCATTTCACTTGTCACAATTTATACTGTTGATACAATGACATGTCCCATTACAAGCACCACACGTTCCTGCTCGGCATTCTAAAAATATTACTATATGTGATAATGTTGCATATATCATTAATTACATACAGATATCAATGATACAATTTTATACAAAATGTTATGATTAAAGTTCTCTTGTGATAAAGAAATGAACCTGCATATTTATTGAATAATAGCAGTGGTACCCGGCGTTGCACGGGATAAGTTATTTTGGAACGCGTGTCGCCAAAAGCCTTGATCCTGGAAAAACTGCATGCCTGGACAATATGTAAAGAAAATAAACCGAATACTCTGATGGCTGGATAATCTTTAAGATTTTCCTCGATGAAGCAGGAAAAATGCAGGTTTTAACCTAATGTGGACCCTAGGGGATCAAGAAAATGAATTGTTCTCATGTGCATAATATGCCTTGAAGTTTCGAGAAATTCGGCGAGACGTAACGCCTCAAAAAAGCCCTAAAAGGATGAAAAAATGAATTTCTCACCTAATGCGGACCCCAGGCAATACAAAAATTGGATTTTCTTTGCTCCCGGTATGAAGAAGAGACCGACTTATACATAGTTACAATTTCAAGAAAATTGGTCTAACTTAACGCCTCAAAATACCCCTAAAATCTGAAATAAAATGCACTTTTTCACCTAATGCGGGTCCTAGGGGAACAACAAAGTTGTTTTTTATGTACATAACATTCCCTGAAACATAAGTAAAACTCATGTAAAAATATCGGTTCGGTACTTCTCGAGTTTTATTGATTCAATCTCACAGACACACACACAGACAGACATCCTCAGTTTTATATATATAGATTATAACGATTCTCTATAAAACATACATGGATTTTTAGTTCAGTTAAATGCAATGTTAAAAACATTATTGAAGAAACAAGCAGTATTATAAGAAAAAAAATGATATATAAGCGTTCCAAATATTATCATATTCTACCAGTTACTACGATATGTGTTTGCGTCATTCTTACATGTAAATAAAACCAGACACACACATACGCACAAGCACACACGCATATATATATATATTGTTATGCTTTGGGAGGGTCATGTTGCCAATAAGAAACACACGCACCAGAAGTTTCACTTCAATTTACTGGTGTTTCTTATTGGCAACATGACCCTCCGAAAGCATAACAATATCGGATTCAACACACGTTTTCAGATAAAGTATCTTGCTAAACAAATTCAGAAACGAAATATATATATATTATATACTGTATATATATAAATGCATACATTTACACATACACGCACACATACATATATGATACATACATACATGCATACATACATACATAAACAACTAGTTAGGAAACTACAAGTAGAATCCATTAATGGAACAGTAAAAATATATAAAACATTCCAACAATTTTGCCTCTAATAACTACATATGCACATGTACAGATACAAAGCATATACACATGCACACATACAATAACATCCATATCTACACATGCATGCATATATATATATATATACCTAGTTGGTGTTGTGTTAATTCCAATGAGAGAGTCTTGTGTTTATGTTAGAAACCGACTCTCTCTCTCTATTGATAAAACTTTGTGAAATTATAAAACCAGCGGAACATGCATACATACATACATACATACATACATACATACATACATACATATACACACACATATATATCTATAATATTATAATGAATATCATAGTTATAATATGAATGGTATACTGATTCATTGAATTATCTAAACAATCGGAAAATCTCCGGTAATTTTCCCACGAAACAAAACAGATCGAGAGTAAAATGATATCGCCACGTAATAATGACACACATTGGATAAGGAATATTTAGGTTTTTAAATTTACCGCGTATCAAGTGATGGTGTATTAGCATGTTGTTTACTATTAAAACTGTTCAGTTAAAGCATTTTGTTAACTGAAAAGTATATTTGGCAATTTGTACTTTCTTCACATTCATTTTTATTTACTATCATTTTCCGCCCTCTTTTCCCTGCTTGCAATGGTTGGACGGGTCCTATTCAGCACAGCATCTCCCCACTTGTCACGGTCCTTTGTCATCTCCTCGGTGAGTTTAAACAGCTGCGGCCATGTTTTTTGTGGTCCACCTCCACTGCGTCTTCCCTCCACTTGGACTTCCTGGCACTTCTTCACCCAGCGCTCATCCTCCATGCACATCATATGTACATATCATCTGAGACTTCTCTCCTGCACACCACAACTTATCCCTCTTATACTCAGCTCGTCTATGCTTTGTCGTTGACGCACATTAAAATTGCCCCTCCAACTGTGCATACCTGCTTCATTTTTCTCCAGCCGTCGCAAATCTCCAGCAGTTGTGTCCATTTCTAACTACCATGCAGCATCCTCGTATCATATAACCTTCATTTTCTACGCAGGGAGAAACACTTTTTTGTCAACAGAGGAAGTAGCTCCATAAACTTCTTTCAACCCGTTCTTATTCTAGATACTATGGACGCGAAAAACCCTCCTCCCATGCTTATATCATCACCTAGGTACCGGAAGCTAACAACCTCTTCTCTAGAACCCACCTGCATTGGAGAAATGATTGTATCACAGCGATTACTACTGCCATCGTGCCCTGTACCTCTATTGCATACGTAATTTTCCCGACCTCTTAGTTAGCCTGATATCCCACTACATCTCTTGTGTCTCCAAGATCAACATTGCGTAAATTTTATGGAATTTATGCCAGTTACTTTCCTATATATCTAAAATGGCCAATTCTCCGATGGAATCAGAGCATTGTCCTCTCTTCTACTTATCAACACTTTTGATTTACCTATCTTCACTCTCAGGCCTCTTGATTACAACTGCTGTTTCCATAACCAGAATTTATTCTCTAGTTCCTCTACTGAATCTGCTATAAGAACCAGATCATCAGCATTTAGAAGTTCCCATAGGCAGCCAGTCTTAAACTTCTCAGTTATGGCTTGGAGGACTATAATGAATAAGATTGGCTGAGGAGCTAATCTTTATGCACACCTACATGTATCTGAAATTCCTCACTAAACTCCATTTCTATTGTCACTTTACCGACAGGACCCCTGTACATAGCTTGCATTGTCCTCACAAGCGATTCCTATTAGTATTAATAGTATACTGATTCACTGAATTATCTAAATTATGGGAAAACTACTGTAATTTCCTTACGAAACATAACAGGTCGAAAGTAAATATATATCGCCATCTAAGCTGGATAATTAATATTTAGGATAAGGAATATTTAGGCTTTTAAAATTCTATAGAACCCACCTGCATTTGCAAAATGAGTCTATCGCAGCGATTACTACTGCCAACTTTCCCTGTACCTCTATTGCATACGTAGTTTTCCCTACCTGTTAGTTTGCCGGCTATCCCACTACATATCTTGTGTCTCCAAGATCAGCATTGCGTAGATTTCATGGAATTCATGTCAGTTCCATTCCTATATATCTATCATGGCCAATTCCCCGATGGAATCAGAGCATTGTCCTCTATTCTACTTATCAACGCTTTTGTTTAGCTATGTTCAGTCTCAGGCCTCTTGATTCCAACTGCTGTTTCCATAGAAATAATTTATTATCTAGCTCCTCTACTGAATCTGCTATAAGAACCAGATCATCAGCATAGAGATGATTCCATGGGCACCAGTCTTAAACTCCTCTGTTATGGCTTGGAGGACTATAATGAACAAGATTGGGCTGAGGAGCGAATCTTGATGTACACCTACTTTTATATGGAATTCCTCACAAACTCCATTTCTATTATCACTTTACTTACAGCACCCATGTACGTAGCTTGCATTGTCCTCACAAGCGATTCCTATTAGTATTAATATTATAATTATTATATTAATGGTATACTGATTCACTGAATTTTCTAAATTATCGAAAAACTACTGTAATTTCCCCACGAAACAAAACAGGACGACAGTAAATATATATCGCCATCTAAGCTGATACACATTGGATAAGGAATATTTAGGTTTTAAAAAATTCCCGCGTACAAGTCATATACGGTATATATATAAATGTATTTATGTATATATATATATATATATATATATATATATATATATATAAATATGTATATTTGTGTGTTTGTATGTGGGGGTGTGTGTGTATGTGTGTGTGCGTGTGTATAATAATTACGTAACAATACCTTCTTGGCAATTGACACCAGCATAACCTGCAGAACATCCTTCTAAACATGTGCCGTTTCGCTTGTTACAGTTCGTGTCGTTGATACAATGGCAGGTCCCATTACAATCAACACCAAACTTTCCTGCTCGGCATTCTAAAATTAACAATATATATGATAATGTTGAAGATATCATTAATTACATACATATATCAATGATACAATATTATATCAAATTTCAAGAATAAAGTGGTCTTGTGCTAAACAAATGAAGTTGTAAATTTATTGAATATTATATCGATCCTTTATACAAAAATACTTGGATTTTTAGTTCAATTAAATGCAATATTAATAACATTATGAAAGTAACAAACAATACTATAAGAAAAATATCATATATAATCCTTCCAAATATTACCATATTCTACAATAATATACTGTATATATATATATATATGCATACATACACACATACACACACACATACATACATAAATACATACATACATAAATATATACACACATATATATCTATAATATTATCATGAATATCATAGTTATAATATGAATGGTATACTGATTCACTGAATTATCTAAACTATCGGAAAATCTCCGGTAATTTCGCCACAATACAAAACAGGTCGAAAGTAAAATCATATCGCCACGTAACAATGATACACACTGGATAAAGAGTATTTAGGTTTTTAAAAATTCCGCCTATCAAGTCAGGGTGTGATAGCATATTGTTTACTAATAAAACACTTCAGTTAAATCCTTTTGTTAACGGCAAGCATAATTGCGGCTGGCCAGATGATAATGGCTTATACCTGGTGTGTCGTATCAACCGGTGTCTATAGGCTTCAACCTAACTTACACCATAATATTTGATGGGACGTATATGCAGCGGATCAAAATTTACACCGGAATATAGGGTGTATATAGTGAAAGGATGAAGGTTAACATGGTTGGCTGTACAACACGGGGCCTTATTTCAGGCATTGACACTTGCTTTATTGATCAGGTGAGTCTAGAGCTCGATAATCGCTCGAAGTTGCGGCACTCGAGATCCATTACATTATTTACCTTTAACCAACTCCACATAATACAAAAACAATTCTCTCAAGGCAAGATATATAGAGAGAAATAGCGTATAATCAAAACAATAACAACAATAATAAAATATATATGATAATGGGTAGAGAGGTTACAGATGTAAAATATAAAAAGTAAAAGATAAGAAAAAAGATACAGTAAAAAAGTAAGAAAATGGAAAAATATAAAGTAATAAGAATAAGTGAGACCATGTAAGTACAGAGTATGATAGTGGTGGTGGTGAGTAAGTGTTGTTCGTATAAGGATTGTGTGGTGGGTTTTTTGCTAACATAAAAAGTCATATTCGAAACATACAAAGTCCCTTGATGTACAACCAACCATGTTACTCTTCATACTTTCACTATTATTACTCCAAGTAGAACCTACATAGGAATTACCGCGAACTCGTTGCCTAACTATGGAAACATCTTGTTAAGTTAAACAAAGCAGTACGTTAAAACTATCCATGACGCAGAGTACTGACAACCTCTAACCGGATTACCTATAACGATAACTTGTTACCCCATATACCCAGCTCCCACTAGGTTGAGCAACAACTTTAACGCACGGCACTAAAATGGAAAATCACCACATAGATATGTCATTGAAAAACATACCTATACATACTAACAAGGGCTAATGACTTCATTCGTCGAATCCGATGGAAGGCCTATCATTATGATAAAGGACACGCTAATAACACGGAGGAAATTACTAGGAAAATATACGGATTCAAATCCTGAAAAATCCTCCGAATAACCCCCAGCCCGATGCCTTCGAACTCGACCTCATGAACATGATAGGTGGAACCAAATTCAAAGTAATGACACATCACAACAAATTGTAAAACGACATCAATACACTTCTAAAAGAACTATGCAACGCCAACGTTATTATAGTAAAAGGAGATAAAACTTGAAGCATATACGACATGAGACTTAATACATACAATAATTGTGTACGTCGTGAACTGCACAAAAAATACAAACAAACAACAGAATCTGCACTCACTAGCATTATTAAAGAAGGACTTAGCATTCTAAAAACTGAAAACATCTGATAAAACCAAGCCTCTAGCACCTTGTAACCCCACATTTAACCTAAAGGATCACAAATATAATTTCGAAATAGACCCCGCAATTAGATTAATATGCCCATCGAAGTCGTATATAGATAGAATTGCGAAGTATATACTAGATAGTGTAATCGCACAAATCAAGGACGGACTAGTAATTAAGGTATGGGGTAACACTAACGAAGCAATAGACTGGTTCAGCAAAATAGACAGTAGAGAAACATCCAACTTCGTATAGTTCCACATTGATGACTACTACTCATCCATATCCCCAGTCACCCTAGATAAAGCGCTAACCTTTACCCAGGAAAATTCGTACCTTACCTCGGACGAAATTAAAATAATAATGCTACTAGGAGAACTATCATTAGATTCGAAAATAGTTACTGGGAACGTAAGAATAGACAGAATAGCTTCAATATCACAATGGGATCTAACGACTCGGCACAGGTAACGGAATTCGTGTGAATATATATAGCGCACAACTTACATAAGGAATTCAATAACCACGAGGGATGAATTTATAGAGACGACACATTCCTTTTAGACAAAAACTTAAATAATCAAAACATGGAAAAATTACGAAAAAACATCAGAGCCTTCTTTAACAAACTAGGCCTAGGTACTACGTTCGAACTTAATTCTAAAAAAATCAAACATCTTAGATGTAACACTCAACCTAATCACCAGATTAATAGAGCCCTTCCATAAAATAACAACCACCCCCGATCCATAATTAACGACCACCCCCGATCCATAATTAACACCATAGCACATAGTATATCCTTCAGAATATGCAGCCTACCTTCTAACCTAGAGATTTTTAACGAACACCCAAAGTATTATAATATAGTTATACATAAGGCAGGACGTAAAGAGGGGTTGGAGAACATACCAGATAGGGACAGCAGCAACAACCCTAACGAAAACTACACTACGCACACCTTATGAAATAACAAGCATATGACTAAGCATAGAAGATACCTATGATAGAAAATACCTATGGTTCAATCCAATATCCAAGTCCTCTATAAAAACAAAACTGTCTTCTACATTATTTAAGCTAATAGACAAACACTTTGTTAATCTACTCAAATACCATGGATTCTTTAATAGAAGAACTATCAAACAATCTTACTCTACTGCAGCCAACATAGAATCACACATACGTAAAATCAACCACAAAAACATCTCTAAAGAAAATAACCTACCAATAAACATCATAGCACCAAATACAAAACGCAAACACATAACATCCCAACCACACATACACTAGGGCGCATCACAAGAAAACACTAATTGGCCTAAATATCAACCCACCCACAAAGAACATACAAAACCGCAACGGAGAAGCGGCACAAAGAAAAGCCTCCAACTGTAATTGCCACCTACCGGATAAGTGAACACTGCAAAATAGATGCGTGGATTCGAGTATGGTGTACCTGTGTACTGTAAATTCAGGCAACTCTACTTGGCACTACATAGGTTCCACGGCTGGGGAGTTAAAAAAAGGGTGGTACGTCCACAGACACTCCATGAAGAACCGTAGACTATATAATTCTACGACGCAAGCCAATAATATCTTGCAGCTTAAAAACACAAACCAGGAATATGGGATTAGCTGGTCAAAATATCAGAAGCAAGGGCTAACGACAATGGAATGCCCCACTGCAGAATTTGTAATATGGAGCTATTCCATATTTTAAGGTACGATAAGATGCTGCTTAACAGCAAAATAGAAAGATCAATTTTCTGTAGGCATAAAATAGCTACCAAGTTCACAAGTTTTAAACCACGTGATTCGAGCCAACAATACCAAATTTAGAACTGAACCACCAGAATTTCAACGTATGCAATAGACACAATCACACCGCTCTTAGCTGCCAAACAACCAACTGGTCACTAGATCATAAACATCTTAACATCTATTTCACCCGCTCTCCTGAAACAGCATCACATCCATTAAGACAGGACGATCAGCAAAATATTTACTACACACATTTGTCAAAGATCCCTTCACCATCCACCCTTACCCTTAAATCTCATACTAGTATCTCCCCATTAATCTCTAATTTATGCTTTTTCTTTTATCTGTCACTACATCAGACTCTCTACTACCACTATCATATACTGTACTTACATGATCTCACTTATCCTTATTTATTTATATTTTTTCCATTTCCTTACTTTTTACTGTACCCTTTTTCTTATCTTTTACATTATACATTTACATCTGTAACCTCTCTACCTATGTATCATATATATTTTATTATTGATGTTATTGTTTTGATTATACTCTATTTCTCTCTATATATTTTGCCTTGAGTGAATTGTTTTTTGTATTCTGAGGAGTTGGTTTAAAGTAAATAATATAATGGAGATCGAATTGAGCAACTTCAAGCGATTAGCGACCTCTAGACTCACCTGATCAATGAAACAATAGTCAATACCTGACATAAAACTACTTGTTGCACAGCCAACGATGTTACTCTTCATACTTTCACTATTATTACTCCAAGTAGAACCTACATAGGATTTAGCGCGAACTCGCTCCCTAACTATGGAAACATATTGTTGAGTTAAGCAAAGCCGTACGTTAAAACTATCCACGATGCAGAGTACTCACAACCTCTAACTGGATTACCTGCAACGATAACTTGTTACCCCATATATATATATATATATATATATATAAATATGTTTATATGCGTGTCTCTGTGTGTGTGTGTGTGTTTGTATATGTATGTGTGTGTTTGTGTTTGTGTGTCTAATAAGTACGTAACATTGTTATGAGATACCTTGTTGGCAATTGTCACCAGTATAACCTGCAGAACATCCATCTGAACATCTTCCATTTCGCTTGTCACAGTTCATGTTGTTGATACAATGGCATGTCCCATTACAAGCAACACCAAACTTTCCTTCTCGGCATTCTAAATATATCAATATATATGATAAAGTTGAAGATATCATTAATTACATACACAAATCATTGTTACGATTTGATAGCAAATTTCAAGATTAAAGTGGGCTTGGGATAAACCAATTAACTTGTAGAAATATTGAATGTTATATCGATCTTCTATAAATTATAGATGGATTTTTAGTTCAATTAAATGCAATGTTAATAACATTATAAAAGAAACAAACAATATTATTAGAAAAACAACATGTATAATCCTTCCAAAATAGATATAATATTATCATGAATATCATAGTTATAAGATTAATGGTATACTGATTCACTGAATTATCGAAACTATTGGAAAATCTGCTGTGATTTTTCCATGAAACAAACACGTCGAAATAAAAAATATATCGCCATGTAATGCTGATACACATTGGATAAGGAATATTTAGGTTTTTTTAAATTAGCGCATATCAAGTGACGGTGTGGTAGCATGTTGTTTACTAATAAAACAGTTCAGTTAAATCTTTTTGTGAAATGAAATATAAATGTTACAAATTGTACTTTCCTCACATGCATTTTAATTTTACAACTATTTAGTGTTTATTTCCATATTTTATATTTTGTGCAAATAAACAACGGCAAGCATATCTACGGCTGAGGAGATGGTAAAGCATTATACCTGGGGTGCCGTCTCAACCGGCGTATATAGGCCTCCACCTGAATTACACAACAACATTTGATGGGTCGACTTATGCAGCGCATCAACTTTCATACCGGCATATAAGGTATATATATAATTTTTTTATATATAATCAAATATATACGAATAGGTGTGTGTGTGTGTGTGTGTGTGTGTGTGTGTGTGTGTGTGTGTGTGTGTGTGTGTGTGTGTGTGTGTGTGTGTGTGTGTGTGTGTGTGTGTGCGTGTGCGCGTGTGTGTGTGTGTGCGTGAATGTGTGTGTGTTTAGTAAGTACGTAACAATTTTATGAGATACCTTCTTGGCAATTGACACCAATATAACCTGCAGAACGTCCATCTGAACATGTTCAGATGAACGTGTTATTTTTATTTTTATTCCAATTCCAATTCAACTGCCCCCTCGATCTATTTTATTTCTCATTGTTTCTTCTAATGAAGGACTAGTGTCCAAAATGCTGAGACGCTATTCCTGCTATATCAAACGTTAACCTAATATATCCCTTCCATATACTGTACCGATTGTCTTGTTATTTCCGTTTACCTTTTACATATATATAATATATACTGTATATATATATATGTTATATATATATATATATAAATGCATACATACACACACACATATATACATACATACTTATATATACATACATACATACATATATATACATATAATATATATATACAACATAATGAAAGAAACAAACAATACCATGAGAAACAACATATATAAACCTTCAAATTTACACCATATTTTATCAGTTACTACGATATGTATTTGCGACATTTTTACTTTGACACACACACACACACACACACACACACACACACACACACACACACACACACACACACACACACACACACACACGTATAATTTCTAAATTGTACTTTCTTCACGAGCATTTTTATTTATTATAATTTTTCCGCCCGCTTTTCCCAGCTAGCAATGGTTGGACGGGTCCTATTCAGCACAGCATCCCCTCACTTGTCACGGTCCTTTGTCATCTCCTCGTTGACTTGCACCAGACCCGCCCATGTTCTTCGTGGTCTACCCGTACTGCGTCTTCCCTCCACTTGGACTTCCTGGCACTTCTTCACACAGCGCTCATCCTCCAATCACATCATATGTCCATAGCGTCTCAGCGTTCTCTCCTGCACACTACAATGTATCCCTCTTATACCCAGTTTCCTTCTCAACTCGTCTATGCTTGGTCGTTCACGCACATTACAATTGCACATACAACGGAACATACTTGCTTCATTTCTCTCCAGCCGTCGTATATCTTCAGCAGTTGTTGTCCATTTCTAACTACCATGCAGTATCGTCGCATCTCACACATGTATCATATGGCCGTCCATTTGTACGCATGGAGAACCGCTTCTTTATCAACAGAGGAAGAAACTCCATAAACTTCTTCCAATCCGCCCTTATTCTAGATAATATGGACGCGGAACACCCTCCTCCCATGCGTATCTTATCACCTGGGTACCGGAAGCTATCAGTCACTTCTATAGAACCCACCTGCATTGGAAAAATGAGTCTATCACAGTAATTACTACTGCCAACTTTCCCTGTACATCTATTGCATACGTAGTTTTCCCAACCTGTTAGTTTGCCTGCTAACGCACTACATCAATTGTGTCTCCAAGATCAGCATTGTGTATATTTTATGGAATTTATGCCAGTTCCTTTTCTATATATCTAACATGGCCATTTCCCTGATAGAATCAGAGCATTGTCCTCTCTTCCACTTATCAACACTTTTGTTTTAGCTATGTTCTCTCTCAGGCCTCTTGATTCAAATTATTGTTTCCATAGCCAGAATATATTCTCTAGCTCCTGTACTCAATCTGATATAAGAACCAGATCATCAGCATATAGAAGTTCCCATGGGCAGCCAGTCTTAAACTCCCCTGTCATGGCTTGGTGGTCTATAATGGAAAAGATTGGACTGAGGAGCGACATTGATGTACACCTGCTTGTATCTGGAATTCCTCACTAAACTTCATTTCTCTTGTCACTTTACTGACAGCACCACTGTACGTATCTTGCATTGTCCTCACAAGCGATTCCTATTAGTATTAATATTATAGTTATTATATTAATAGAATACTGATTAACTGAATTATCTAAATTATCGGAAAACTACTGTAATTTCTCCACGAAACAAAACAGGACGACAGTAAATATATATCGCCATCTATGATGATACACATTGGATAAGGAATATTTAGATTTTTACAATTCCCGCGTATCAGGTCACGTGTGGTAGGATATTGTTTACTAATAAAACAGTTCAGTTGAACCATTTTGTTAACTGAAACATACAAAAATCTCCTTGAAGTGAGCTCCATAGAACACATCATGTACTCTCCTTACGTAGACAATATTAAATATAGTAATAAGGACACTGCCACAAGAGAATAGTAACGAATAGCAATTAGAATATAGCACAATGGAAATAATCCAGCAGATAACTAACTCCATACACCAGAGTATAACTGTAACTATTGAATACCCTTCCAATCAACCTAATAATAGACTACCTGTATTAGACATGGAATTCTGGATTAACACTATATACGATAGGTCCCAAATTCCCCACTCACACTACGCTAAACCCGTGGCCTCCAAATACCTGTTACTCAAATACACAGCAATGTTCAGTAGTGCTAAGTTTAATATTCTGATCGCAGACTTGGTACGAGTGATGAAGAACGTGTCCCGCATGAGCGACCCAAGATAAATGGAAAGACACATCAAACACTTCATAAAGCGCAGGCATTTCTCTGGCTAGAACCAAAGAGACAGAATCCGAGTATACAAAGTAAACACTGAGAAGTATAAGACCCTCATAGAACTGGACATGAAAGTAATTTGCCCATTATACAGGAGAAAATCATGGAATAGCTTAGATAGGACTAAGCAAAAGATAGGCAAAGCCACCTCATGGTACCACAACCCGAGATACCAGATTGTCATATACGTGCACGCTACCCCTGGAGGGAAATTAGCTAACCAATGTAGAATGGTCCTGAGAAAGATCCACTTAATGAGTAAAGTGTTAGAAAAACCAGTAACTACCATGAAATCCCTGATCAGCAAAACACACTTTCAACAAAACCCACTATACTTATAAGAAGTGTACTATATGTAAAGTAAATCCCCAGATAAACTGTAAAACTAGAAATGTAGTCTATAGCATAAGATGTACAGAGGCTACTTGCAGAAACATCACAACACCATACATAGGCGAGACAGCTCGATGCATAGGAGAAAGTATAGACCAACACTGGGGGGAATTAAAAGAGCAAAAAAACAGGTTCAGTACCTACGAACATGCCAGACAACAACATGACGGTGACATAGTCAACATAGAAATTAAAATAATATCTAAAAAATAGAAATGAGCCAGCAGGTAGGCAAATCAGAGAGTCAAGCGCGACAGATCTTAAAAAGAGAAAGCTAAACAGAAAAAAATTAATGGAATAACAACACCCAAACAAACAATACTGACTTAAGAGAAATATAAAAATATATATAAATAAATGAATAAATACACAAGCACAATAACAAAAAAACACATATAAAGACACACTAATAAATTAAGATAAAATACAATAACCAAAACACAGTCACCCAAACGCGAACAAACACACCAAACAAACGCATGCACAGGTACGAAGACAAAAATAAATAAAAATAAATAAATAAAAAAGATAAAATATAAATGGCGTAGACTTGTAATACAGCAGGAGTGATACATAATAGTACCACTGATGATGTTGCAGATGTGAAACGAAAGAAATTTTTTAGACTATATATATGTATTTATATCTGTATTTTTGACCGTTAGTGAATCAGTGATACACATTGATTGCCGAATGAATTAACTATGGAGATATAAAACATACAAAGCGAAAACCAACCAAAGCGTGAATGTGTTCTGTTATTATTTCTGGCAAAGTTATTACAACAATATGACCCTCCTCAAGTATAACTATATATATTAATATATATATATATATATATATATATATATATATATATATATATATATAGTATGTATGTATGTATATATACGTACATACATATATGTATATATATACGTACATGCACACATATAAACATGCACGTATCGGTTTACCGAACATTTATTATAATGCTCGGTTTGTTTCTTTGTACAAATGTATGTATATATATACATACTTCTGTACGTATGTATACATATATGTATGTACGTATACATAGATAATTGTTTCTACTTTTGGCACAAGGCCAGCAATTATTCCAGTACATTACTGGTACTTTATTTTATCGACCACGTAAGGATGAAAGGCGAAGTCAGTGCCGTACTAAGAGTGAGAAATGAAATTTCGTTTCATTCTATTCCATTTATATATATATATATATACATGTATATGTGTGTGTGTGGGTTGGGTATATAGTTGTGTGTATGTGTGTGTGTGTGTTTAGTAAGTACGCAACAAGTTTATGAGATATCTTCTTGGCAATTGACAACAGTATAACCTGCAGAACATCCATCTGAACATGTTCCATTTCGCTTGGCACAGTTTATGCTGTTGATACAATGGCATGTCCCATTACAAGCAACACCAAACCTTCCTGCTCTGCATTCTGAAAATATCACTATATGTGATATTGTTGCATATATCATTAATTATAAATGATACAATTTTATACAAAATGTTACGCTTAAAGTGGTCTTGTGGTAAAAAATGAATGTGTATATTTATTGAATACCAGCAGTGGTAGCGGGCGTTGCACGGGATAAGGTATTTTAGAACGCGGGCCACCAACAGCCTTAATCGTGGAAAAACTGCATGCCCGGACAATATGTAAAGAAAATAAACCGTATATTCTGATGGCTGGATAATCTTTGAGATTTACCTCGATGAATGAGGAAAAATACAGGTTTTCAGCTAATGTGGGCCTTAGGGAATCAAGAAAATGAATTGTTTTCATGTGCATAATATGCCTTGAAAAATATGCCTGAAAAAATGAAGTTGCTCACCTACTGCGGGCCATAGGCAATAATAAAGTTGGATTGTCTTTGCTACCGGTATAAAAAGAGACTGAATAATACATAGTTACAATTTCAAGAAATTCGGTCTGACGTAAAGCATCAAGATACCCCTAAAATCTGAAATAAAACACACTTTTTCACCTAATGCGGGTCCTAGGGGATGAACAAAGTTGAATTGTACGTGCATAACATTCCCTGAAACATACGTAATACAGATGTAAACTTTGAAAAAATCGGTTCGGTACTTCTAGAGTGTTAGGGATTCAAACTCACAGACACACACAAACACAGATATACATCCAAGGTTTCATATATATTGATTATAACGATTCTCTATAAAACATACATGGATTTTTAGTTCAGTTAACGGCAATGTTTAAAACATCATGAAAGAAACAAAGAGTATTATAAGAAAAAAATGATATATAATCGTTCCAAATATTATCATATTCTACCAGTTACTACGATATGTGTTTGCGACATTCCTACATGTAAATAAAAACAGACACACACACACGCACACACGCATATATATATATATACATATATATATATAATACACCGTATATATATAAATGTATACATACACACATACACACACACATACATAAATACATATATACATACATATATATATATACACATATATATCTATAATATTATCATGAATATCATAGTTATAATATGAATGGTATACTGATTCACTGAATTATCTAAACTATCGGAAAATCTCCGGTAATTTCGCCACGGAACAAAACAGGTCGATATGAAATCATATCGCCACGTAATAATGATACACAATGGATAAGGAATATTTAGCTTTTTAAATCTACCCTGTATCAAGTGATGGTGTGGTAGCATGTTGTTTATTAAAAAAACTGTTCAGTTAAATCATTTTGTTAACTGAAAAGTTAATTTGGCAAATTGTACTTTCTTCACATGCATTTTTATTTATTATCATTTTTCGCCCGCTTTTCCCTGCTTGCAATAGTTGGACGGGTTCTATTCAGCACAGCATCTCCCAACCTAGCAGATACACATTGGATAAGGAATATTTAGGTTTTTAAAATTCACGCGTATTAAGTCACGGTGTCGTAGGATATTGTCTACTAATAAATCAGTTCAGTTAAATCATTTTGTTAACTGAAAAATAAATTTTGCAACTTTTACTTTCTTCACAGGCATTTTTTATTTTACAACTTTTTAGTTTTGATTTTAATGTTTTCTGTTTAATGCAAATAAACAACGGCAAACATATCTACAGCTGGGGAGAAGGTATCCTTTATACCAATGTTGTCGTCTAAACTGGGGTGTATAGGCCTAAACCTGATTTTTACCACATGATTTGATTAGGTCGAAATATGCAGCGGATCAACTTTTACACCGGCATATGTATGTATGTATGTATGTATGTATGTATGTATGTATGTATGTATGTATGCATGCATGCATGCATGCATGTATGCATGTGTGTATGTGTGTGTATGTGTGCGTGTGTGCGTGTGTGTGTGTGTGTGTGTGTGTGTGTGTGTGTGTGTGTGTGTGTGTGTGTGTGTGTGTGCGTGCGTGCGTGCGTGCGTGCGTGCGTGCGTGCGTGCGTGCGTGCGTGCGTGCGTGCGTGCGTGCGTGCGTGCGTGCGTGCGTGCGTGCGTGCGTGCGTGTATAATGCTTGCGTAAACATTATATGAGATACCTTCTTGGCAATTGTAACCAGTATAACCAGCAGAACATCCATCTAAACATATTCCATATCGCTTGTCACAGTTCGCGTTGTTGATACAATGGCAGGTCCTATTACAATCAAGATCAAACTTTCCTGCTGGGCATTCTAAAATTATCAAGATATATGATAATGTTGAAGATATCATTAATTACATACATATATCAATGATATAATTTTATATTAAATTTCAAGATTAAATCTGGTATTGTGCTAAACAAATGAAGTTGTAGATTTATTGAATATTATATCGATCCTTTATAAACAATACTAGGATTTTTAGTTCAATTAAATGCAATGTTAATAATATTATGTTATGGTTGGGGGACTATAACGAACAAGTTTGGGCTGAGGAGAGAACCTTGATGTATACCTATGTGTATCTGGAATTCCTCACTAAACTCCATTTCGATTGTTACTTTACTGACCGCACCCCTGTACATAGCTTGCATTGTCCTCAGAAGCAGTCCTATTTGTATTACTATTATAGTTACTATGTTAATGGTATACTGATTCACTGAATTATCTAAATTATCGGAAAACTACTGTAATTTCCCCACGAAACAAAACAGGGCGAAACTCCATAAACTTCTTCCAACCCGTCCTTATTCTAGATAATATGGACGCGAAACACCCTCCTCTCATGCGTATGTTATCACCTGGGTACCGGAAGCTATCAACCACTTCTATAGAACCCACCTGCATTGGAAAAATGAGTCTATCACTGTGATTACTACTGTCAACTTTCCCTGTACATCTATTGCATACGAAGTTTTCCCTACGTGCTAGTTTGCCTGCTATCCCACTACATCTATTGTGTCTCCAAGATCAGCATTGTGTACATTTTATGGAATTGATGCCAGTTCCTTTCCTATATATCTAACATGGCCGATTCCATGAGGGAATCAGAGCATTGTCCTCTCTTCCACTTATCAACACTTTTGTTTTAGCTATGTTCACTCTCAGGCCTCTTGATTCAAATTGCTGTTTCCATAGCCAGAATTTATTCTCTAGCTCCTCTACTGAATCTGCTATAAGAACCAGATCATCAGCATATGGAAGTTCCAATGGGCAGCCAGTCTTAAACTCCACTGTTATGGCTTGGCTGTCTATAATGAAAAAGATTGGGCTGTGGAGCGAACATTGATGTACACCTACTTGTATCTGGAATTCCTCACTAAACTCCATTTCTATTGTCACTTTACTGACAGCACCACTGTAAATAGCTTGCATTATCCTCATAAGCGATTCCTAATAGTATTAATATTATAGTTATTATATTAATGGTATCCTGATCCACTGAATTATCTAAATTATCGGAAAACTACAGTAATTTCACCACGAAACAAAACAGGACGACAGTAGATATTTATCGACATCTAAGATGATATAAATTGGATAAGGAATATTGAGGTTTTTTAAATTCCCGCGTATCAAGTCACGTGTGGTAGGATATTGTTTTCTAATAAAACATTTCAGTTAAACCATTTTGTTAACTGAAACATACATTTTGCAATCTGTACTTTCCTGTTATGCATTTTTATCTTACAACTATTTAGTCTTTATTTTAATGTTTTATATTTCATGCAAATAAACAACGGCAAACATATCTACGTCTGTGGAGAAGGTAATCCCTTATACCAGGGGTATCGTCTAAACTGGCGTATATAGGCCTAAACCTGATTTATACCACAACATTTGATGGCTCGAGATATGCAGCGGATCAACTTTTACACCGGCATATACGCTACATATATAAATGTATTTGTGTATATATATATGTATATATATATACAATTTTATATTAAATTTCAAGATTAAAGTGGTCTTGTGCTAAACGGCATATGAAGTGAAGGTGTGGCAGCATGTTGTTTACTAATAAAACAGTTCAGTTAAATCTTTTTGTTAAATGAAAAATAAATTTTACAAGTTGTACTTTCCTCAGATGCATTTTAATTTTACAACTATTTAGTTTTTATATCCATATTTTATATTTTGTGCAAATAAACAACGGCAAGCATATCTACGGCTGGGGAGATGGTAATGCCTTATACCGGGAGTGTCGTCTAACCGGCGTATATAGGCCTCAACCTGAATTACACCACAACTTTGATGGGTGGACTGTTAAACCGGCATATACGGGATATATATAAATGTATATATACATATATATATAAATGTGTGTGTGTATGTGTTTATATATATATATATATATGTGTGTCTGTATGTGTGTGTGTGTACACTAATCATACACTAATCGACATACTCGGCGGATCAACTTTTACACCGGCATATACGGTATATATATAATTTTTATGTATAAATAAATATATATGAATAGATATCTGTGTGTGCGTGTGTGTGTGTGTGTGTGCATAGTATGCATGTAACAATTTTATGATATACCTTCTTGGCAATTGACACCAATATAACCTTCAGAACATCCATCTGAACATGTTCCATTTCGCTTGTCACAGTTATTATTGTTGATACAATGGCAAGTCCCTTTACAATCAACACCAAACGTTCCCACTGGGCATTCTAAAACTATCAATATATATGATGATATCATTAATTACATACAGATATCAATGATACAATTTCATACGAAAGTTTCAGATTATATATTTCTTGTGATAAACAAATGAACTTAGATATTTATTGAATATTATATCGATCCTCTAAAAAATATACATGGATTTTTATTTCAGTCAAAAGCAAGGTTAAAAAATATTATGAAAGAAACAAACAATATTATAAGAAAAAAAAAACATATATAATCCTTCCAAATCTTACCATATACTACCAGTTACTACGATATGTAATTGCGACATTCTTACATTTAAATAAACACACACGCACATACATACACACACACACACTGCAAGAGATGTCAACATAAATGAATCTGTTATTTTTATCTCAGGATATGTTTTCCAATTCTAACGCAACCCTCCCCTCAATCTATTTTTTTCACATTCTTTCTTCTAATTAAGGACTAGTGTCCAAAATGCTGAGACCCTATTCGTGCTATATCAAACGTTAACCTAATATATCCCTTCCATATACTGTAGCGATTGTCTTGTTATTTCTGAATAACTTTTACATATATATAATATATACTGTATATATATGTGTATATATAAATATATATATATAAATGCATACATACACACATACAGACACACATATATGCATACATACATATATACATATCTATACATATAATATATATATTATATATATATATAACATAATGAAGGAAACAAACAACATCATAAGAAAAAACAAATATAATCCTTCAAATTTACACCATATTTTATCAGTTACTACGATATGAATTTACGACATTTTTACTTTGAAATAAACACACACACACACGCACACACACACGCACACACACACACGCACACGTGCGCGCACACACACACAGACACACATACAGACAAATATATCTCCAGGCGAAATTACACAACAAACACATGATGGGTGAGAGGAGATCGTCAACGCTAACATGATGATGAGGACCGACATCCTAAAGCCAAGCAGACCCACTGCTATGAACATACACGCGTCTAACAATGACATACCACCCCTATATGTGCTCTTCAAAGACCATAAGATACTCGACGACCCGGTGACAGATCCACCAACAAGACTTGTATGCGTAGCCAATATCGCTAGCAACTAAAGGATCTCCTAGTTCCTCTCAGTGGTTATACGCTCCTTAATCAAGATATCCCCAGAATCAATGAGTGCAACAAAAACAAAAACCTATCTAACTGCATAATACGCAGTATGGACGTTGTATCTCTATAACCATCCATTAACATTGATTTTGCTGTGGAAACTTGTGTGGAGATAATCAGTGAGAGTGAGTTTGTGGTCTGCGACGTAGACACAGATGAACTGGGTCTCCTACTTAGACTTACCTATGACACCAAGTACCTAGACAGCCGTGTTCTTAGCCGTTTCTGCCCTAGTAGACCCATAAGAAGTAGACCACCCACCATAATCTCAATGGCAAAAAAGACTTCCATGGGAGGGTGAATTTGGTGGACTAAAGCCATACCAACACCCAAAAACAATGATCAGGTAAGAAAAGTTGTCGCGCATGCAATGGGGCAAGTATTAAAACTACCCTATTCAACGTAAAGATCTACACCCAAAATGAGGCAGCAAACATTTAGATCAACATAGTTGGTGATGTTGCCAACCTTTTAATGGTTTGCTGGGAAATGAGACTCAAAACCTCCTTCAAGAGAGGTCCATGTACTCTCGTTACGTAGACAATATTAATATAGTAATAAGTACACCGCCACGAGAGAGTACTAACGAATATATATTAGAATAAAGAATCCAGCAGATAGCTAACACCATACACCAGAGTATAACTGTAACTATTGAATACCCTTCCAATCACCCTAATAATAGACTACCTGTATTAGATACGGAACTCTGGATTAACACTATATACGTGAAGGCCCAAAATCCCCACTCATACTACGCTAAACCCATGGCCTCCAAATACCCGTTATACAAAACCTCAGCGATGTACAGTAGTGCTAAGTTTAATATTCTAATCGCTGACTTGGTACGAGTGATGAAGAACGTGTCCCGCATGTGCGACCCAACAGAAATGGAAAGACACATCCAACACTTCATAAAGCACATGCATTTCTCTGGCTACAACAAAAGAGATAGAATCAGAGCATACAAAGGAACCACTGAGATGTATAAGACCCTCATAGAACTGGAGATGAAAGGAATTTGCCCATTATACAGGAGCAAATCATGGAATATCTTAGATAGGACTAAACATAAAATAGGTAAAACCACCTCATGGTACCACAACCAGAGATACCAAAGTGTCATGCTCGTGGACGCTACCCCTGGAGGGAAATTAGCTACCCGATGCAAAAAGGCCCTGAGAATGACCTACTTAAAGATGAAAGGGTTAGTAAAATCAGGAACTGCCATTCAATCCCGGATGATCAAAACAGACCCTTTTAAGAAAAGCTACTGTACTAATAAGAAATGTGCTATATGTAAAGTAAACCCCCAGATAAACTGTAAAACTAGAAATGTAGTTTATAGCATAAGATGTACAGAGGCTACTTGCAGAAATATGACAACACCATACATAGGCGCGAGAGCTCGATGCATAGGAGAATATATAGACCAAATTTGGGGGGAATTAAGAGAACAAAATAAACGTTCAGTACAATACGAATACTCCAGACAACAACATGACGGTAAGACATAGAAATTAAAATATTATCTACATATAGAAATGAGCCAGCAAGTAGGCACATCAAAGACGCAAGCGAAACACAGTTTAAAAAGACAAAGCTAAACAAAAAATGAATGGAATACCAACACCCAAACAAAGAATACTGACATAAGAGAAATATAAATAAATAAATAAATACATAAATGAATATATACACAAGCTCAATAAGAAGAAACACATATAAAGACACACTAATAAACTAAGATAGAATACAATAACCAAAACACAGTCACCCAAACGCGAACTCACACACCAAACAATATACACACACGCAAACGCATGCGCATGGACGAAGTCAATATTAAAAAAAATAAATAAATAAACAGATAAAATATAAATGGCGTAGACATTTAATACAATAGGAGGGTTACATATTAGTACCACTGATGATGTTGCAGATGTGCAACGAAAGAACTTTTTTAAACTATATATAAATATTTATATCTGTATTTTTGACCGTTGGTCAATCAATGATAAACATTGATTGCCAAATAAATTAACTATGGAGATATAAAACATACGAAAGCGAAAACCAACCAAACAGTGAGTGTGTTCTGTTATTATTTCTGGCAAAATTATCACAACAATATGACCTGCCTCAAGTATAACTATATATATTTATATATATATATATATATATATATATATATATACATATATGTATATATGTATATGTGTGGGGGTGGGTGGGGGTATGTGGTTGTGCGTGTGTGTAGTAAGTACGTAACAATTTTATGAGATATATTCTTGGCAATTGATAACAGTATAACCTGCAGAACATTCCTCTGAACATGTTCCATTTCACTTGTCACAATTTATACTGTTGATACAATGGCATGTCCCATTACAAGCACCAAACGTTCCTGCTCGGCATTCTAAAAATATCACTATATGTGATAATGTTGCATATATCATTAATTACATACAGATATCAATGATACAATTTTATACAAAATTTTACGATTAAAGTTCTCTTGTGATAAAGAAATGAACCTGCATATTTATTGAATAATAGCAGTGGTACCCGGCGTTGCACGGGATAAGTTATTTTGGAAAGCGTGTCGCCAAAAGCCTTGATCCTGGAAAAACTGCATGCCTGGACAATATGTAAAGAAAATAAACCGAATACTCTGATGGCTGGATAATCTTTAAGATTTTCCTCGATGAAGCAGGAAAAATGCAGGTTTTAACCTAATGTGGACCCTAGGGGATCAAGAAAATGAATTGTTCTCATGTGCATAATATGCCTTGAAGTTTCGAGAAATTCGGCGAGACGTAACGCCTAAAAAGAGCCCTAAAAGGATGAAAAAATGAATTTCTCACCTAATGCGGACCCCAGGCAATACAAAAATTGGATTTTCTTTGCTTCCGGTATGTAGAAGAGACCGACTTATACATAGTTACAATTTCAAGAAAATTGGTCTAACTTAACGCCTCAAAATACCCCTAAAATCTGAAATAAAATGCACTTTTTCACCTAATGCGGGTCCTAGGGGAACAACAAAGTTGTTTTTTATGTACATAACATTCCCTGAAACATAAGTAAAACTCATGTAAAAAAATCGGTTCGGTACTTCTCGAGTTTTATTGATTCAATCTCACAGACACACACACAGACAGACATCCTCAGTTTTATATATAGAGATTATAACGATTCTTTATAAAACATACATGGATTTTTAGTTCAGTTAAATGCAATGTTAAAAACATTATTGAAGAAACAAGCAGTATTATAAGAAAAAAATGATATATAAGCGTTCCAAATATTATCATATTCTACCAGTTACTACGATATGTGTTTGCGTCATTCTTACATGTAAATAAACCAGACACACACATACACACAAGCACACACGCATATATATATATATATATATTGTTATGCTTTGGGAGGGTCATGTTGCCAATAAGAAACAAACGCACCAGAAGTTTCACTTCAATTTACTGGTGTTTCTTATTGGCAACATGACCCTACGAAAGCATAACAATATCGGATTCAACACACGTTTTCAGATAAAGTATCTTGCTAAACAAATTCAGAAACGAAATATATATATATTATATACTGTATATATATAAATGCATACATTTACACATACACACACACATACATATATGATACATACATACATGCATACATACATACATAAACAACTAGTTAGGAAACTACAAGTAGAATCCATTAATGGAACAGTAAAAATATATAAAACATTCCAACAATTTTGCCTCTAATAACTACATATGCACATGTACAGATACAAAGCATATACACATTCACACATACAATAACATCCATATCTACACATGCATGCATACATATATATCTTCCTAGTTGGTGTTGTGTTAATTCCAATGAGAGAGTCTTGTGTTTATGTTAGAAACCGACTCTCTCTCTATTGATAAAACTTTGTGAAATTATAAAACCAGCGGAACATGCATACATACATACATACATACATACATACATACATACATACATACATACATACATACATACATACATACATACATACATACATACATACATACATACATACATACATACACACATATATATCTATAATATTATAATGAATATCATAGTTATAATATGAATGGTATACTGATTCATTGAATTATCTAAACAATCGGAAAATCTCCGGTAATTTTCCCACGAAACAAAACAGATCGAGAGTAAAATGATATCGCCACGTAATAATGATACACATTGGATAAGGAATATTTAGGTTTTTAAATTTACCGCGTATCAAGTGATGGTGTATTAGCATGTTGTTTACTATTAAAACTGTTCAGTTAAAGCATTTTGTTAAATGAAAAGTATATTTAGCAATTTGTACTTTCTTCACATTCATTTTTATTTACTATCATTTTCCGCCCCCTTTTCCCTGCTTGCAATGGTTGGACGGGTCCTATTCCGCACAGCATCTCCCCACTTGTCACGGTCCTTTGTCATCTCCTCGGTGAGTTTAACCAGCTCCGGCCATGTTTTTTGTGGTCTACCTCCACTGCGTCTTCCCTCCACTTGGACTTCCTGGCACTTCTTCACCCAGCGCTCATCCTCCATGCACATCATATGTACATATCATCTCAGCCTTCTCTCCTGCACACCACAACTTATCCCTCTTATACTCAGCTAGTCTATGCTTTGTCGTTGACGCACATTAAAATAGCCCCTCCAACTGTGCATACCTGCTTCATTTTTCTCCAGCCGTCGCAAATCTCCAGCAGTTGTGTCCATTTCTAACTACCATGCAGCATCCTCGTATCATATAACCTTCATTTTCTACGCAGGGAGAAAGACTTTTTTGTCAACAGAGGAAGTAGCTCCATAAACTTCTTTCAACCCGTTCTTATTCTAGATACTATGGACGCGAAAAACCCTCCTCCCATGCTTATATCATCACCTAGGTACCGGAAGCTAACAACCTCTTCTATAGAACCCACCTGCATTTGAAAAATGAGTCTATCGCAGCGATTACTACTGCCAACTTTCCCTGTACCTCTATTGCATACGTAGTTTTCCCTACCTGTTAGTTTGCCGGCTATCCCACTACATATCTTGTGTCTCCAAGATCAGCATTGCGTAGATTTCATGGAATTCATGTCAGTTCCATTCCTATATATCTATCATGGCCAATTCCCCGATGGAATCAGAGCATTGTCCTCTATTCTACTTATCAACGCTTTTGTTTAGCTATGTTCAGTCTCAGGCTTCTTGATTCCAACTGCTGTTTCCATAGACATAATTTATTATCTAGCTCCTCTACTGAATCTGCTATAAGAACCAGATCATCAGCATAGAGATGATTCCATGGGCACCAGTCTTAAACTCCTCTGTTATGGCTTGGAGGACTATAATGAACAAGATTGGGCTGAGGAGCGAACTTGATGTACACCTACTTTTATATGGAATTCCTCACAAACTCCATTTCTATTATCACTTTACTTACAGCACCCATGTACGTAGCTTGCATTGTCCTCACAAGCGATTCCTATTAGTATTAATATTATAATTATTATATTAATGGTATACTGATTCACTGAATTTTCTAAATTATCGAAAAACTACTGTAATTTCCCCACGAAACAAAACAGGACGACAGTAAATATATATCGCCATCTAAGCTGATACACATTGGATAAGGAATATTTAAAAAATTCCCGCGTACAAGTCATATACGGTATATATATAAATGTATTTATGTATATATATATATATATATATATATATATAAATATGTATATTTGTGTGTTTGTATGTGGGGGTGTGTGTGTATGTGTGTGTGCGTGTGTATAATAATTACGTAACAATACCTTCTTGGCAATTGACACCAGCATAACCTGCAGAACATCCTTCTAAACATGTGCCGTTTCGCTTGTTACAGTTCGTGTCGTTGATACAATGGCAGGTCCCATTACAAGCAACACCAAACTTTCCTGCTCGGCATTCTAAAATTAACAATATATATGATAATGTTGAATATATCATTAATTGCATACATATATCAATGATACAATTTTATATCAAAGTTCAAGAATAAAGTGGTCTTATGCTAAACAAATGAAGTTGTAAATTTATTGAATATTATATCGATCCTTTATAAAAAAATACTTGGATTTTTAGTTCAATTAAATGCAATATTAATAACATTATGAAAGTAACAAACAATACTATAAGAAAAATATCATATATAATCCTTCCAAATATTACCATATTCTACAATAATATACTGTATATATATATATATGCATACATACACACATACACACACACACATAGATACATAAATACATACATACATAAATATATACACACATATATATCTATAATATTATCATGAATATCATAGTGAAAATATGAATGGTATACTGATTCACTGAATTATCTAAACTATCGGAAAATCTCCGGTAATTTCGCCACAATACAAAACAGGTCGAAAGTAAAATCATATCGCCACGTAACAATGATGCACACTGGATAAAGAGTATTTAGGTTTTTTAAAATTCTGCCTATCAAGTTAGGGTGTGATAGCATATTGTTTACTAATAAAACACTTCAGTTAAATCCTTTTGTTAACGGCAAGCATAATTGCGGCTGGCCAGATGATAATGGCTTATACCTGGTGTGTCGTATCAACCGGTGTCTATAGGCTTCAACCTAACTTACACCATAATATTTGATGGGACGTATATGCAGCGGATCAAAATTTACACCGGAATATAGGGTGTATATAGTGAAAGGATGAAGGTTAACATGGTTGGCTGTACAACACGGGGCCTTCTTTCAGGCATTGACACTTGCTTTATTGATCAGGTGAGTCTAGAGCTCGATAATCGCTCGAAGTTGCGGCACTCGAGATCCATTACATTATTTACCTTTAACCAACTCCACATAATACAAAAGCAATTCTCTCAAGGCAAGATATATAGAGAGAAATAGCGTATAATCAAAACAATAACAACAATAATAAAATATATATGATAATGGGTAGAGAGGTTACAGATGTAAAATATAAAAAGTAAAAGATAAGAAAAAAGATACAGTAAAAAAGTAAGAAAATGGAAAAATATACTGTAATAAGAATAAGTGAGACCATGTAAGTACAGAGTATGATAGTGGTGGTGGTGAGTAAGTGTTGTTCGTATAAGGATTGTGTGGTGGGTTTTTTGCTAACATAAAAAGTCATATTCGAAACGTACAAAGTCCCTTGATGTACAACCAACCATGTTACTCTTCATACTTTCACTATTATTACTCCAAGTAGAACCTACATAGGAATTACCGCGAACTCGTTGCCTAACTATGGAAACATCTTGTTAAGTTAAACAAAGCAGTACGTTAAAACTATCCATGACGCAGAGTACTGACAACCTCTAACTGGATTACCTATAACGATAACTTGTTACCCCATATACCCAGCTCCCACTAGGTTGAGCAACAACTTTAACGCACGGCACTAAAATGGAAAATCACCACATAGATATGTCATTGAAAAACATACCTATACATACTAACAAGGACTAATGACTTCATTCGTCGAATCCGATGGAAGGCCTATCATTATGATAAAGGACACGCTAATAACACGGAGGAAATTACTAGGAAAATATACGGATTCAAATCCTGAAAAATCCTCCGAATAACCCCCAGCTCGATGCCTTCGAACTCGACCTCATGAACATGATAGGTGGAACCAAATTCAAAGTAATGACACATCACAACAAATTGTAAAACGACATCAATACACTTCTAAAAGAACTATGCAACGCCAACGGTATTATAGTAAAAGGAGATAAAACTTGAAGCATATACGACATGAGACTTAATACATACAATAATTGTGTACGTCGTGAACTGCACAAAAAATACAAACAAACAACAGAATCTGCACTCACTAGCATTATTAAAGAAGGACTTAGCATTCTAAAAACTGAAAACATCTGATAGAACCAAGCCTCTAGCACCTTGTAACCCCACATTTAACCTAAAGGATCACAAATATAATTTCGAAATAGAGCCCGCAATTAGATTAATATGCCCATCGAAGTCGTATATAGATAGAATTGCGAAGTATATACTAGATAGTGTAATCGCACAAATCACGGACGAACTAGTAATTAAGGTATGGGGTAACACTAACGAAGCAATAGACTGGTTCAGCAAAATAGACAGTAGAGAAACATCCAACTTCGTACAGTTCCACATTGATGACTACTACTCATCCATATCCCCAGTCACCCTAGATAAAGCGCTAACCTTTGCCCAGGAAAATTCGTACCTTACCTCGGACGCAATTAAAATAATAATGCTACTAGGAGAACTATCATTAGATTCGAAAATAGTTACTGGCAACGTAAGAATAGACAGAATAGCTTCAATATCACAATGGGATCTAACGACTCGGCACAGGTAACGGAATTCGTGTGAATATATATAGCGCACAACTTACATAAGGAATTCAATAACCACGAGGGATGAATTTATAGAGACGACACATTACTTTTAGACAAAAACTTAAATAATCAAAACATGGAAAAATTACGAAAAAACATCAGAGCCTTCTTTAACAAACTAGGCCTAGGTACTACGTTCGAACTGAATTCTAAAAAATCAAACATTTTAGATGTAACACTCAACCTAATCACCAGATTAATAGAGCCCTTCCATAAAATAACAACCACCCCCGATCCATAATTAACGACCACCCCCGATCCATAATTAACACCATAGCACATAGTATATCCTTCAGAATATGCAGCCTACCTTCTAACCTAGAGATTTTTAACGAACACCCAAAGTATTATAATATAGCTATACATAAGGCAGGACGTAAAGAGGGGTTGGAGAACATACCAGATAGGGACAGCAGCAACAACCCTAACGAAAACTACACTACCCACACCTTATGAAATAACAAGCATAGGACTAAGCATAGAAGATACCTATGATAGAAAATACCTATGGTTCAATCCAATATCCAAGTCCTCTATAAAAACAAAACTGTCTTCTACATTATTTAAGCTAATAGACATACACTTTGTTAATCTACTCAAATACCATAGATTCTTTAATAGAAGAACTATCAAACAATCTTACTCTACTGCAGCCAACATAGAATCACACATACGTAAAATCAACCACAAAAACATCTCTAAAGAAAATAACCTACCAATATACATCATAGCACCAAATACAAAACGCAAACACATAACATCCCAACCACACATACATTAGGGCGCATCACAACAAAACACTAATTGGCCTAAATATCAACCCACCCACAACGAACATACAAAACCGCAACGGAGAAGCGGCACAAAGAAAAGCCTCCAACTGTAATTGCCACCTACCGGATAAGTGCACACTGCAAAATAGATGCGTGGATTCGAGTATGGTGTACCTGTGTACTGTAAATTCAGGCAACTCTACTTGGCACTACATAGGTTCCACGGGCTGGGGAGTTAAAAAAAAGGTGGTACGTCCACAGACACTCCATGAAGAACCGTAGACTATATAATTCTACGGCGCAAGCCAATAAAATCTTGCAGCTTAAAAACACAAAACAGGAATATGGGATTAGCTGGTCAAAATATCAGAAGCAAGGGCTAACGACAATGGAATGCCCCACTGAAGAATTTGTAATATGGAGCTATTCCATATTTTAAGGTACGATAAGATGCTGCTTAACAGCAAAATAGAAAGATCAATTTTCTGTAGGCATAAAATAGCTACCAAGTTCACAAGTTTTAAACCACCTGATTCGAGCCAACAATACCGAATTTAGAACTGAACCACCAGAATTTCAACGTATGCAATAGACACAATCACACCGCTCTTAGCTGCCAAACAACCAACTGGTCACTAGATCATAAATATCTTAACATCTATTTCACCCGCTCTCCTGAAACAGCATCACATCCATTAAGACAGGACAATCAGCAAAATATTTACTACACACATTTGTCAAAGATCCCTTCACCATCCACCCTTACCCTTAAATCTCATACTAGTATCTCCCCATTAATCTCTAATTTATGCTTTTTCTTTTATTTGTCACTACATCAGACTCTCTACTACCACTATCATATACTGTACTTACATGATCTCACTTATCCTTATTTATTTATATTTTTTTCCATTTCCTTACTTTTTACTGTACCCTTTTTCTTATCTTTTACATTATACATTTACATCTGTAACCTCTCTACCTATTTATCATATATATTTTATTATTGATGTTATTGTTTTGATTATACTCTATTTCTCTCTATATATTTTGCCTTGAGTGAATTGTGTTTTGTATTCTGAGGAGTTGGTTTAAAGTAAATAATATAATGGAGATCGAATTGAGCAACTTCAAGCGATTAGCGACCTCTAGACTCACCTGATCAATGAAACAATAGTCAATACCTGACATAAAACTCCTTGTTGCACAGCCAACGATGTTACTCTTCATACTTTCACTATTATTACTCCAAGTAGAACCTACATAGGATGTACCGCGAACTCGCTCCCTAACTATGGAAACATATTGTTGAGTTAAGCAAAGCCGTACGTTAAAACTATCCACGACTCAGAGTACTCACAACATCTAACTGGATTACCTATAACGATAACTTGTTACCCCATATATATATATATATATATATAAATATATATAAATATGTTTATATGTGTGTCTCTGTGTGTGTGTTTGTATATGTATGTGTGTGTTTGTGTGTCTAATAAGTACGTAACATTGTTATGAGATACCTTGTTGGCAATTGTCACCAGTATAACCTGCAGAACATCCATCTGAACATCTTCCATTTCGCTTGTCACAGTTCATGTTGTTGATACAATGGCATGTCCCATTACAAGCAACACCAAACTTTCCTTCTCGGCATTCTAAATATATCAATATATATGATAAAGTTGAAGATATCATTAATTACATACAAAAATCATTGATACGATTTGATAGCAAATTTCAAGATTAAAGTGGGCTTGGGATAAACCAATTAACTTGTAGAAATATTGAATGTTATATCGATCTTCTATTAATTATAGATGGATTTTTAGTTCAGTTAAATGCAATGTTAATAACATTATAAAAGAAACAAACAATATTATTAGAAAAACAACATGTATAATCCTTCCAAAATAGATATAATATTATCATGAATATCATAGTTGTAAGATTAATGGTATACTGATTCACTGAATTATCGAAACTATTGGAAAATCTGCTGTGATTTTTCCATGAAACAAACACGTCGAAATAAAAAATATATCGCCATGTAATGCTGATACACATTGGATAAGGAATATTTAGGTTTTTTTAAATTAGCGCATATCAAGTGACGGTGTGGTAGCATGTTGTTTACTAATAAAACAGTTCAGTTAAATCTTTTTGTGAAATGAAATATAAATTTTACAAATTGTACTTTCCTCACATGCATTTTAATTTTACAACTATTTAGTGTTTATTTCCATATTTTATATTTTGTGCAAATAAACAACGGCAAGCATATCTACGGCTGAGGAGATGGTAAAGCCTTATACCTGGGGTGCCGTCTCAACCGGCGTATATAGGCCTCCACCTGAATTACACCACAACATTTGATGGGTCGACTTATGCAGCGCATCAACTTTCATACCGGCATATAAGGTATATATATAGTTTTTTTATATATAATTAAATATATACGAATAGATGTGTGTGTGTGCGTGCGTGCGTGCGTGCGTGCGTGCGTGCGTGCGTGCGTGCGTGCGTGGGCGCGCGCGTGTGTGCATGTGTGTGTGTGTGTGCGTGAATGTGTGTGTGTATAGTAAGTACGTAACAATTTTATGAGATACCTTCTTGGCAATTGACACCAATATAACCTGCAGAACATCCATCTGAACATGTTCAGATGAACCTGTTATTTTTATTTTTATTCCAATTCCAATTCAAATGCCCCCTTAATCTATTTTATTTCTCATTGTTTCTTCTAATGAAGGACTAGTGTCCAAAATGCTGAGACGATATTCCTGCTATATCAAACGTTAACCTAATATATCCCTTCCATATACTGTACCGATTGTCTTGTTATTTCCGTTTACCTTTTACAAATAGATAATATATACTGTATATATATATATGTTATATATATATATATATAAATGCATACATACACACACACATATATACTTATATATACATACATACATACATATATATACATATAATATATATATACAACATAATGAAAGAAACAAACAATACCATGAGAAACAACATATATAAACCTTCAAATTTACACCATATTTTATCAGTTACTACGATATGTATTTGCGACATTTTTACTTTGAAACACACACACACACACACACACACACACACACGCACACGCACACGCACACACACACACACACACACACAAAAGTATAATTTCTAAATTGTACTTTCTTCACGAGCATTTTTATTTATTATAATTTTTCCGCCCGCTTTTCCCAGCTAGCAATGGTTGGACGGGTCCTATTCAGCACAGCACCTCCTCACTTGTCACGGTCCTTTGTCATCTCCTCGTTGACTTGCACCAGACCCGCCCATGTTCTTCGTGGTCTACCCGTACTGCGTCTTCCCTCCACTTGGACTTTCTGGCACTTCTTCACACAGCGCTCATCCTCCAATCACATCAAATGTCCATACCGTCTCAGCGTTCTCTCCTGCACACTACAATGTATCCCTCTTATACCCAGTTTCCTTCTCAACTCGTCTATGCTTGGTTGTTCACGCACATTACAATTGCACATACAACGGAACATACTTGCTTCATTTCTCTCCAGCCGTCGTATATCTTCAGCAGTTGTTGTCCATTTCTAACTACCATGCAGTATCGTCGCATCTCACACATGTATCATATGGCCGTCCATTTGTACGCATGGAGAACCGCTTCTTTATCAACAGAGGAAGAAACTCCATAAACTTCTTCCAATCCGCCCTTATTCTAGATAATATGGACGCGGAACACCCTCCTCCCATGCGTATCTTATCACCTGGGTACCGGAAACTATCAGTCACTTCTATAGAACCCACCTGCATTGGAAAAATGAGTCTATCACAGTAATTACTACTGCCAACTTTCCCTGTACATCTATTGCATACGTAGTTTTCCCTACCTGTTAGTTTGCCTGCTAACGCACTACATCAATTGTGTCTCCAAGATCAGCATTGTGTATATTTTATGGAATTTATGCCAGTTCCTTTTCTATATATCTAACATGGCCATTTCCCTGATAGAATCAGAGCATTGTCCTCTCTTCCACTTATCAACACTTTTGTTTTAGCTATGTTCTCTCTCAGGCCTCTTGATTCAAATTACTGTTTCCATAGCCAGAATATATTCTCTAGCTCCTGTACTCAATCTGATATAAGAACCAGATCATCAGCATATAGAAGTTCCCATGGGCAGCCAGTCTTAAACTCCCCTGTCATGGCTTGGTGGTCTATAATGGAAAAGATTGGACTGAGGAGCGACATTGATGTACACCTGCTTGTATCTGGAATTCCTCACTAAACTTCATTTCTCTTGTCACTTTACTGACAGCACCACTGTACGTATCTTGCATTGTCCTCACAAGCGATTCCTATTAGTATTAATATTATAGTTATTATATTAATAGAATACTGATTAACTGAATTATCTAAATTATCGGAAAACTACTGTAATTTCTCCACGAAACAAAACAGGACGACAGTAAATATATATCACCATCTATGATGATACACATTGGATAAGGACTATTTAGATTTTTACAATTCCCGCGTATCAGGTCACGTGTGGTAGGATATTGTTTACTAATAAAACAGTTCAGTTGAACCATTTTGTTAACTGAAACATACAAAAATCTCCTTGAAGTGAGCTCCATAGAACACATCCTGTACTCTCCTTACGTAGACAATATTAAATATAGTAATAAGGACACTGCCACAAGAGAATAGTAACGAATAGCAATTAGAATATAGCACAATGGAAAGAATCCAGCAGATAACTAACTCCATACACCAGAGTATAACTGTAACTATTGAATACCCTTCCAATCAACCTAATAATAGACTACCTGTATTAGACACGGAATTCTGGATTAACACTATATACGATAGGTCCCAAATTCCCCACTCACACTACGCTAAACCCATGGCCTCCAAATACCTGTTACTCAAATACACAGCAATGTTCAGTAGTGCTAAGTTTAATATTCTGATCGCAGACTTGGTACGAGTGATGAAGAACGTGTCCCGCATGAGCGACCCAAGATAAATGGAAAGACACATCAAACACTTCATAAAGCGCAGGCATTTCTCTGGCTACAACCAAAGAGACAGAATCCGAGTATACAAAGTAAACACTGAGAAGTATAAGACCCTCATAGAACTGGACATGAAAGTAATTTGCCCATTATACAGGAGAAAATCATGGAATAGCTTAGATAGGACTAAGCAAAAGATAGGCAAAGCCACCTCATGGTACCACAACCCGAGATACCAGATTGTCATATACGTGCACGCTACCCCTGGAGGGAAATTAGCTAACCAATGTAGAATGGTCCTGAGAAAGATCCACTTAATGAGTAAAGTGTTAGAAAAACCAGTAACTACCATGAAATCCCTGATCAGCAAAACAAACTTTCAACAAAACCCACTATACTTATAAGAAGTGTACTATATGTAAAGTAAATCCCCAGATAAACTGTAAAACTAGAAATGTAGTCTATAGCATAAGATGTACAGAGGCTACTTGCAGAAACATCACAACGCCATACATAGGCGAGACAGCTCGATGCATAAGAGAAAGTATAGACCAACACTGGGGGGAATTAAAAGAGCAAAAAAACAGGTTCAGTACCTACGAACATGCCAGACAACAACATGACGGTGACATAGTCAACATAGAAATTAAAATAATATCTAAAAAATAGAAATGAGCCAGCAGGTAGGCAAATCAGAGAGTCAAGCGCGACAGATCTTAAAAAGAGAAAGCTAAACAGAAAAAAATTAATGGAATAACAACACCCAAACAAACAATACTGACTTAAGAGAAATATAAAAATATATATAAATAAATGAATAAATACACAAGCACAATAACAAAAAAACACATATAAAGACACACTAATAAATTAAGATAGAATACAATAACCAAAACACAGTCACCCAAACACACCAAACAAACGCATGCACAGGTACGAAGACAAAAATAAATAAAAATAAATAAATAAAAAAGATAAAATATAAATGGCGTAGACTTGTAATACAGCAGGAGTGATACATAATAGTACCACTGATGATGTTGCAGATGTGAAACGAAAGAAATTTTTTAGACTATATATATGTATTTATATCTGTATTTTTGACCGTTAGTGAATCAGTGATACACATTGATTGCCGAATGAATTAACTATGGAGATATAAAACATACAAAGCGAAAACCAACCAAAGCGAAAACCAACCAAAGCGTGAATGTGTTCTGTTATTATTTCTGGCAAAGTTATTACAACAATATGACCCTCCTCAAGTATAACTATATATATTAATATATATATATATATATATATATATATATATAGTATGTATGTATGTATATATACGTACATACATATATGTATATATATACGTACATGCACACATATATACATGCACGTATCGGTTTACCGAACATTTATTATAATGCTCGGTTTGTTTCTTTGTACAAATGTATGTATATATATACATACTTCTGTACGTATGTATACATATATGTATGTACGTATACATAGATAATTGTTTCTACTTTTGGCACAAGGCCAGCAATTATTCCAGTACATTACTGGTACTTTATTTTATCGACCACGTAAGGATGAAAGGCGAAGTCAGTGCCGTACTAAGAGTGAGAAATGAAATTTCGTTTCATTCTATTCCATTTATATATATATATATATACATGTATATGTGTGTGTGTGGGTTGGGTATATAGTTGTGTGTATGTGTGTGTGTGTGTTTAGTAAGTACGCAACAAGTTTATGAGATATCTTCTTGGCAATTGACAACAGTATAACCTGCAGAACATCCATCTGAACATGTTCCATTTCGCTTGGCACAGTTTATGCTGTTGATACAATGGCATGTCCCATTACAAGCAACACCAAACCTTCCTGCTCTGCATTCTGAAAATATCACTATATATGATATTGTTGCATATATCATTAATTATAAATGATACAATTTTATACAAAATGTTACGCTTAAAGTGGTCTTGTGGTAAAAAATGAATGTGTATATTTATTGAATACCAGCAGTGGTATCGGGCGTTGCACGGGATAAGGTATTTTAGAACGCGGGCCACCAACAGCCTTAATCGTGGAAAAACTGCATGCCCGGACAATATGTAAAGAAAATAAACCGTATATTCTGATGGCTGGATAATCTTTGAGATTTACCTCGATGAATGAGGAAAAATACAGGTTTTCAGCTAATGTGGGCCTTAGGGAATCAAGAAAATGAATTGTTTTCATGTGCATAATATGCCTTGAAAAATATGCCTGAAAAAA
>OZ024741.1:313539336-313574336 GCA_964016885.1 Eledone cirrhosa | reverse complement strand
ATATACCTTCTTGGCAATTGACACCAATATAACCTTCAGAACATCCATCTGAACATGTTCCATTTCGCTTGTCACAGTTATTATTGTTGATACAATGGCAAGTCCCTTTACAATCAACACCAAACGTTCCCACTGGGCATTCTAAAACTATCAATATATATGATGATATCATTAATTACATACAGATATCAATGATACAATTTCATACGAAAGTTTCAGATTATATATTTCTTGTGATAAACAAATGAACTTAGATATTTATTGAATATTAAATCGATCCTCTAAAAAATATACATGGATTTTTATTTCAGTCAAAAGCAAGGTTAAAAAATATTATGAAAGAAACAAACAATATTATAAGAAAAAAAAAAACATATATAGTCCTTCCAAATCTTACCATATTCTACCAGTTACTACGATATGTAATTGCGACATTCTTACATTTAAATAAACACACACGCACACACATACACGCACACACACTGCAAGAGATGTCAACATAAATGAATCTGTTATTTTTATCTCAGGACATGTTTTCCAATTCTAACGCAACCCTCCCCTCAATCTATTTTTTTCACATTCTTTCTTCTAATTAAGGACTAGTGTCCAACATGCTGAGACCCTATTCGTGCTATATCAAACGTTAACCTAATATATCCCTTCCATATACTGTAGCGATTGTCTTGTTATTTCTGAATAACTTTTACATATATATAATATATACTGTATATATATATGTATATTTAAATATATATATATAAATGCATACATACACACATACACACACACATATATACATACATACATCAATACATATCTATACATATAATATATATATTATATATATATATAACATAATGAAGGAAACAAACAATATCATAAGAAAAAACAAATATAATCCTTCAAATTTACACCATATTTTATCAGTTACTACGATATGAATTTACGACATTTTTACTTCGAAATAAACACACACACACACACGCACACACACACGCACACACACACGCACACACACACACGTGCGCGCACACACACACAGACACACATACAAACAAATATATCTCCAGGCGAAATTACACAACAAACACATGATGGGTGAGAGGAGATCGTCAACGCTAACATGATGATGAGGACCGACATCCTAAAGCCAAGCAGACCCACTGCTATGAACATACACGCGTCTAACAATGACATACCACCCCTATATGTGCTCTTTAAAGACCATAAGATACTCGACGACCCGGTGACAGATCCACCAACAAGACTTGTATGCGTAGCCAATATCGCTAGCAACTAAAGGATCTCCTAGTTCCTCTCAGTGGTTATACGCTCCTTAATCAAGATATCCCCAGAATCAATGAGTGCAATAAAAACAAAAACCTATCTAACTGCATAATACGCAGTATGGACGTTGTATCTCTATAACCATCCATTAACATTGATTTTGCTGTGGAAACTTGTGTGGAGATAATCAGTGAGAGTGAGTTTGTGGTCTGCGACGTAGACACAGATGAACTGGGTCTCCTACTTAGACTTACCTATGACACCAAGTACCTAGACAGCCGTGTTCTTAGCCGTTTCTGCCCTAGTAGACCCATAAGAAGTAGACCACCCACCATAATCTCAATGGCAAAAAAGACTTCCATGGGAGGGTGAATTTGGTGGACTAAAGCCATACCAACACCCAAAAACAATGATCAGGTAAGAAAAGTTGTCGCGCATGCAATGGGGCAAGTATTAAAACTACCCTATTCAACGTAAAGATCTACACCCAAAATGAGGCAGCAACCATTTAGATCAACATAGCTGGTGATGTTGCCAACCTTTTTATGGTTTGCTGGGAAATGAGACTCAAAACCTCCTTCAAGAGAGGTCCATGTACTCTCGTTACGTAGACAATATTAATATAGTAATAAGTACACCGCCACGAGAGAGTACTAACGAATATATATTAGAATAAAGAATCCAGCAGATAGCTAACACCATACACCAGAGTATAACTGTAACTATTGAATACCCTTCCAATCACCCTAATAATAGACTACCTGTATTAGATACGGAACTCTGGATTAACACTATATACGTGAAGGCCCAAAATCCCCACTCATACTACGCTAAACCCATGGCCTCCAAATACCCGTTATTCAAAACCTCAGCGATGTCCAGTAGTGCTAAGTTTAATATTCTAATCGCTGACTTGGTACGAGTGATGAAGAACGTGTCCCGCATGTGCGAACCAACAGAAATGGAAAGACACATCCAACACTTCATAAAGCACATGCATTTCTCTGGCTACAACAAAAGAGATAGAATCAGAGCATACAAAGGAACCACTGAGATGTATAAGACCCTCATAGAACTGGAGATGAAAGGAATTTGCCCATTATACAGGAGCAAATCATGGAATATCTTAGATAGGACTAAACATAAAATAGGTAAAACCACCTCATGGTACCACAACCAGAGATACCAAAGTGTCATGCTCGTGGACGCTACCCCTGGAGGGAAATTAGCTACCCGATGCAAAAAGGCCCTGAGAATGACCTACTTAAAGATGAAAGGGTTAGTAAAATCAGGAACTGCCATTCAATCCCGGATGATCAAAACAGACCCTTTTAAGAAAACCTACTGTACTAATAAGAAATGTGCTATATGTAAAGTAAACCCCCAGATAAACTGTAAAACTAGAAATGTAGTTTATAGCATAAGATGTACAGAGGCTACTTGCAGAAATATGACAACACCATACATAGGCGCGAGAGCTCGATGCATGGGAGAATATATAGACCAAATTTGGGGGGAATTAAAAGAACAAAATAAACGTTCAGTACAATACGAATACTCCAGACAACAACATGACGGTAAGACATAGAAATTAAAATATTATCTACATATAGAAATGAGCCAGCAAGTAGGCACATCAAAGACGCAAGCGAAACACAGTTTAAAAAGACAAAGCTAAACAAAAAATGAATGGAATACCAACACCCAAACAAAGAATACTGACATAAGAGAAATATAAATAAATAAATAAATACATAAATGAATATATACACAAGCTCAATAAGAAGAAACACATATAAAGACACACTAATAAACTAAGATAGAATACAATAACCAAAACACAGTCACCCAAACGCGAACTCACACACCAAACAATATACACACACGCAAACGCATGCGCATGGACGAAGTCAAAAATAAAAAAAATAAATAAATAAACAGATAAAATATAAATGGCGTAGACATTTAATACAATAGGAGGGTTACATATTAGTACCACTGATGATGTTGCAGATGTGCAACGAAAGAACTTTTTTAAACTATATATAAATATTTATATCTGTATTTTTGACCGTTGGTCAATCAATGATAAACATTGATTGCCAAATAAATTAACTATGGAGATATAAAACATACGAAAGCGAAAACCAACCAAACAGTGAGTGTGTTCTGTTATTATTTCTGGCAAAATTATCACAACAATATGACCTGCCTCAAGTATAACTATATATATTTATATATATATATATATATATATATATATATATATATATATATATATACATATATGTATATATGTATATGTGTGGGAGGTGGGTGGGGTTATGTGGTTGTGCGTGTGTGTAGTAAGTACGTAACAATTTTATGAGATATATTCTTGGCAATTGATAACAGTATAACCTGCAGAACATTCATCTGAACATGTTCCATTTCACTTGTCACAATTTATACTGTTGATACAATGGCATGTCCCATTACAAGCACCACACGTTCCTGCTCGGCATTCTAAAAATATCACTATATGTGATAATGTTGCATATATCATTAATTACATACAGATATCAATGATACAATTTTATACAAAATTTTACGATTAAAGTTCTCTTGTGATAAAGAAATGAACCTGCATATTTATTGAATAATAGCAGTGGTACCCGGCGTTGCACGGGATAAGTTATTTTGGAAAGCGTGTCGCCAAAAGCCTTGATCCTGGAAAAAATGCATGCCTGGACAATATGTAAAGAAAATAAACCGAATACTCTGATGGCTGGATAATCTTTAAGATTTTCCTCGATGAAGCAGGAAAAATGCAGGTTTTAACCTAATGTGGACCCTAGGGGATCAAGAAAATGAATTGTTCTCATGTGCATAATATGCCTTGAAGTTTCGAGAAATTCGGCGAGACGTAACGCCTAAAAAAAGCCCTAAAAGGATGAAAAAATGAATTTCTCACCTAATGCGGACCCCAGGCAATACAAAAATTGGATTTTCTTTGCTCCCGGTATGAAGAAGAGACCGACTTATACATAGTTACAATTTCAAGAAAATTGGTCTAACTTAACGCCTCAAAATACCCCTAAAATCTGAAATAAAATGCACTTTTTCACCTAATGCGGGTCCTAGGGGAACAACAAAGTTGTTTTTTATGTACATAACATTCCCTGAAACATAAGTAAAACTCATGTAAAAATATCGGTTCGGTACTTCTCGAGTTTTATTGATTCAATCTCACAGACACACACACAGACAGACATCCTCAGTTTTATATATATAGATTATAACGATTCTCTATAAAACATACATGGATTTTTAGTTCAGTTAAATGCAATGTTAAAAACATTATTGAAGAAACAAGCAGTATTATAAGAAAAAAATGATATATAAGCGTTCCAAATATTATCATATTCTACCAGTTACTACGATATGTGTTTGCGTCATTCTTACATGTAAATAAAACCAGACACACACATACGCACAAGCACACACGCATATATATATATATTGTTATGCTTTGGGAGGGTCATGTTGCCAATAAGAAACACAGGCACCAGAAGTTTCACTTCAATTTACTGGTGTTTCTTATTGGCAACATGACCCTCCGAAAGCATAACAATATCGGATTCAACACACGTTTTCAGATAAAGTATCTTGCTAAACAAATTCAGAAACGAAATATATATATATTATATACTGTATATATATAAATGCATACATTTACACATACACACACACATACATATATGATACATACATACATGCATACATACATACATAAACAACTAGTTAGGAAACTACAAGTAGAATCCATTAATGGAACAGTAAAAATATATAAAACATTCCAACAATGTTGCCTCTAATAACTACATATGCACATACAGATACAAAGCATATACACATGCAGACATACAATAACATCCATATCTACACATGCATGCATACATATATATCTTCCTATTTGGTGTTGTGTTAATTCCAATGAGAGAGTCTTGTGTTTATGTTAGAAACCGACTCTCTCTCTATTGATAAAACTTTGTGAAATTATAAAACCAGCGGAACATGCATACATACATACATACATACATACATACATACATACATACATACATACATACATACATACATACATACATACATACATACATACATACATACATACATATACACACACACATATATATCTATAATATTATAATGAATATCATAGTTATAATATGAATGGTATACTGATTCATTGAATTATCTAAACAATCGGAAAATCTCCGGTAATTTTCCCACGAAACAAAACAGATGGAGAGTAAAATGATATCGCCACGTAATAATGATACACATTGGATAAGGAATATTTAGGTTTTTAAATTTACCGCGTATCAAGTGATGGTGTATTAGCATGTTGTTTACTATTAAAACTGTTCAGTTAAAGCATTTTGTTAACTGAAAAGTATATTTGGCAATTTGTACTTTCTTCACATTCATTTTTATTTACTATCATTTTCCGCCCCCTTTTCCCTGCTTGCAATGGTTGGACGGGTCCTATTCCGCACAGCATCTCCCCACTTGTCACGGTCCTTTGTCATCTCCTCGGTGAGTTTAACCAGCTCCGGCCATGTTTTTTGTGGTCTACCTCCACTGCGTCTTCCCTCCACTTGGACTTCCTGGCACTTCTTCACCCAGCGCTCATCCTCCATGCACATCATATGTACATATCATCTCAGCCTTCTCTCCTGCACACCACAACTTATCCCTCTTATACTCAGCTAGTCTATGCTTTGTCGTTGACGCACATTAAAATAGCCCCTCCAACTGTGCATACCTGCTTCATTTTTCTCCAGCCGTCGCAAATCTCCAGCAGTTGTGTCCATTTCTAACTACCATGCAGCATCCTCGTATCATATAACCTTCATTTTCTACGCAGGGAGAAAGACTTTTTTGTCAACAGAGGAAGTAGCTCCATAAACTTCTTTCAACCCGTTCTTATTCTAGATACTATGGACGCGAAAAACCCTCCTCCCATGCTTATATCATCACCTAGGTACCGGAAGCTAACAACCTTTTCTATAGAACCCACCTGCATTTGAAAAATGAGTCTATCGCAGCGATTACTACTGCCAACTTTCCCTGTACCTCTATTGCATACGTAGTTTTCCCTACCTGTTAGTTTGCCGGCTATCCCACTACATATCTTGTGTCTCCAAGATCAGCATTGCGTAGATTTCATGGAATTCATGTCAGTTCCATTCCTATATATCTATCATGGCCAATTCCCCGATGGAATCAGAGCATTGTCCTCTATTCTACTTATCAACGCTTTTGTTTAGCTATGTTCAGTCTCAGGCTTCTTGATTCCAACTGCTGTTTCCATAGACATAATTTATTATCTAGCTCCTCTACTGAATCTGCTATAAGAACCAGATCATCAGCATAGAGATGATTCCATGGGCACCAGTCTTAAACTCCTCTGTTATGGCTTGGAGGACTATAATGAACAAGATTGGGCTGAGGAGCGAATCTTGATGTACACCTACTTTTATATGGAATTCCTCACAAACTCCATTTCTATTATCACTTTACTTACAGCACCCATGTACGTAGCTTGCATTGTCCTCACAAGCGATTCCTATTAGTATTAATATTATAATTATTATATTAATGGTATACTGATTCACTGAATTTTCTAAATTATCGAAAAACTACTGTAATTTCCCCACGAAACAAAACAGGACGACAGTAAATATATATCGCCATCTAAGCTGATACACATTGGATAAGGAATATTTAGGTTTTAAAAAATTCCCGCGTACAAGTCATATACGGTCTATATATAAATGTATTTATGTATATATATATATATATATATATATATATATATATATATATATATATATATATATATATATAAATGTATTTATGTATATATATATATATATATATATATATATAAATATGTATATTTGTGTGTTTGTGTGTGGGGGTGTGTGTGTATGTGTGTGTGCGTGTGTATAATAATTACGTAACAATACCTTCTTGGCAATTGACACCAGCATAACCTGCAGAACATCCTTCTAAACATGTGCCGTTTCGCTTGTTACAGTTCGTGTCGTTGATACAATGGCAGGTCCCATTACAAGCAACACCAAACTTTCCTGCTCGGCATTCTAAAATTAACAATATATATGATAATGTTGAAGATATCATTAATTGCATACATATATCAATGATACAATTTTATATCAAAGTTCAAGAATAAAGTGGTCTTATGCTAAACAAATGAAGTTGTAAATTTATTGAATATTATATCGATCCTTTATAAAAAAATACTTGGATTTTTAGTTCAATTAAATGCAATATTAATAACATTATGAAAGTAACAAACAATACTATAAGAAAAATATCATATATAATCCTTCCAAATATTACCATATTCTACAATAATATACTGTATATATATATATATGCATACATACACACATACACACACACACATAGATACATAAATACATACATACATAAATATATACACACATATATATCTATAATATTATCATGAATATCATAGTGAAAATATGAATGGTATACTGATTCACTGAATTATCTAAACTATCGGAAAATCTCCGGTAATTTCGCCACAATACAAAACAGGTCGAAAGTAAAATCATATCGCCACGTAACAATGATGCACACTGGATAAAGAGTATTTAGTTTTTTTAAAATTCTGCCTATCAAGTTAGGGTGTGATAGCATATTGTTTACTAATAAAACACTTCAGTTAAATCCTTTTGTTAACGGCAAGCATAATTGCGGCTGGCCAGATGATAATGGCTTATACCTGGTGTGTCGTATCAACCGGTGTCTATAGGCTTCAACCTAACTTACACCATAATATTTGATGGGACGTATATGCAGCGGATCAAAATTTACACCGGAATATAGGGTGTATATAGTGAAAGGATGAAGGTTAACATGGTTGGCTGTACAACACGGGGCCTTATTTCAGGCATTGACATTGCTTTATTGATCAGGTGAGTCTAGAGCTCGATAATCGCTCGAAGTTGCGGCACTCGAGATCCATTACATTATTTACCTTTAACCAACTCCACATAATACAAAAACAATTCTCTCAAGGCAAGATATATAGAGAGAAATAGCGTATAATCAAAACAATAACAACAATAATAAAATATATATGATAATGGGTAGAGAGGTTACAGATGTAAAATATAAAAAGTAAAAGATAAGAAAAAAGATACAGTAAAAAAGTAAGAAAATGGAAAAATATAAAGTAATAAGAATAAGTGAGACCATGTAAGTACAGAGTATGATAGTGGTGGTGGTGAGTAAGTGTTGTTCGTATAAGGATTGTGTGGTGGGTTTTTTGCTAACATAAAAAGTCATATTCGAAACGTACAAAGTCCCTTGATGTACAACCAACCATGTTACTCTTCATACTTTCACTATTATTACTCCAAGTAGAACCTACATAGGAATTACCGCGAACTCGTTGCCTAACTATGGAAACATCTTGTTAAGTTAAACAAAGCAGTACGTTAAAACTATCCATGACGCAGAGTACTGACAACCTCTAACTGGATTACCTATAACGATAACTTGTTACCCCATATACCCAGCTCCCACTAGGTTGAGCAACAACTTTAACGCACGGCACTAAAATGGAAAATCACCACATAGATATGTCATTGAAAAACATACCTATACATACTAACAAGGACTAATGACTTCATTCGTCGAATCCGATGGAAGGCCTATCATTATGATAAAGGACACGCTAATAACACGGAGGAAATTACTAGGAAAATATACGGATTCAAATCCTGAAAAATCCTCCGAATAACCCCCAGCTCGATGCCTTCGAACTCGACCTCATGAACATGATAGGTGGAACCAAATTCAAAGTAATGACACATCACAACAAATTGTAAAACGACATCAATACACTTCTAAAAGAACTATGCAACGCCAACGGTATTATAGTAAAAGGAGATAAAACTTGAAGCATATACGACATGAGACTTAATACATACAATAATTGTGTACGTCGTGAACTGCACAAAAAATACAAACAAACAACAGAATCTGCACTCACTAGCATTATTAAAGAAGGACTTAGCATTCTAAAAACTGAAAACATCTGATAGAACCAAGCCTCTAGCACCTTGTAACCCCACATTTAACCTAAAGGATCACAAATATAATTTCGAAATAGAGCCCGCAATTAGATTAATATGCCCATCGAAGTCGTATATAGATAGAATTGCGAAGTATATACTAGATAGTGTAATCGCACAAATCAAGGACGAACTAGTAATTAAGGTATGGGGTAACACTAACGAAGCAATAGACTGGTTCAGCAAAATAGACAGTAGAGAAACATCCAACTTCGTACAGTTCCACATTGATGACTACTACTCATCCATATCCCCAGTCACCCTAGATAAAGCGCTAACCTTTGCCCAGGAAAATTCGTACCTTACCTCGGACGCAATTAAAATAATAATGCTACTAGGAGAACTATCATTAGATTCGAAAATAGTTACTGGAAACGTAAGAATAGACAGAATAGCTTCAATATCACAATGGGATCTAACGACTCGGCACAGGTAACGGAATTCGTGTGAATATATATAGCGCACAACTTACATAAGGAATTCAATAACCACGAGGGATGAATTTATAGAGACGACACATTCCTTTTAGACAAAAACTTAAATAATCAAAACATGGAAAAATTACGAAAAAACATCAGAGCCTTCTTTAACAAACTAGGCCTAGGTACTACGTTCGAACTTAATTCTAAAAAAATCAAACGTCTTAGATGTAACACTCAACCTAATCACCAGATTAATAGAGCCCTTCCATAAAATAACAACCACCCCTGATCCATAATTAACGACCACCCCCGATCCATAATTAACACCATAGCACATAGTATATCCTTCAGAATATGCAGCCTACCTTCTAACCTAGAGATTTTTAACGAACACCCAAAGTATTATAATATAGCTATACATAAGGCAGGACGTAAAGAGGGGTTGGAGAACATACCAGATAGGGACAGCAGCAACAAGCCTAACGAAAACTACACTATCCACACCTTATGAAATAACAAGCATAGGACTAAGCATAGAAGATACCTATGATAGAAAATACCTATGGTTCAATCCAATATCCAAGTCCTCTATAAAAACAAAACTGTCTTCTACATTATTCAAGCTAATAGACATACACTTTGTTAATCTACTCAAATACCATAGATTCTTTAATAGAAGAACTATCAAACAATCTTACTCTACTGCAGCCAACATAGAATCACACATACGTAAAATCAACCACAAAAACATCTCTAAAGAAAATAACCTACCAATATACATCATAGCACCAAATACAAAACGCAAACACATAACATCCCAACCACACATACATTAGGGCGCATCACAACAAAACACTAATTGGCCTAAATATCAACCCACCCACAACGAACATACAAAACCGCAACGGAGAAGCGGCACAAAGAAAAGCCTCCATCTGTAATTGACACCTACAGGATAAGTGCACACTGCAAAATAGATGCGTGGATTCGAGTATGGTGTACCTGTGTACTGTAAATTCAGGCAACTCTACTTGGCACTACATAGGTTCCACGGGCTGGGGAGTTAAAAAAAAGGTGGTACGTCCACAGACACTCCATGAAGAACCGTAGACTATATAATTCTACGGCGCAAGCCAATAAAATCTTGCAGCTTAAAAACACAAAACAGGAATATGGGATTAGCTGGTCAAAATATCAGAAGCAAGGGCTAACGACAATGGAATGCCCCACTGAAGAATTTGTAATATGGAGCTATTCCATATTTTAAGGTACGATAAGATGCTGCTTAACAGCAAAATAGAAAGATCAATTTTCTGTAGGCATAAAATAGCTACCAAGTTCACAAGTTTTAAACCACCTGATTCGAGCCAACAATACCGAATTTAGAACTGAACCACCAGAATTTCAACGTATGCAATAGACACAATCACACCGCTCTTAGCTGCCAAACAACCAACTGGTCACTAGATCATAAATATCTTAACATCTATTTCACCCGCTCTCCTGAAACAGCATCACATCCATTAAGACAGGACAATCAGCAAAATATTTACTACACACATTTGTCAAAGATCCCTTCACCATCCACCCTTACCCTTAAATCTCATACTAGTATCTCCCCATTAATCTCTAATTTATGCTTTTTCTTTTATCTGTCACTACATCAGACTCTCTACTACCACTATCATATACTGTACTTACATGATCTCACTTATCCTTATTTATTTATATTTTTTTCCATTTCCTTACTTTTTACTGTACCCTTTTTCTTATCTTTTACATTATACATTTACATCTGTAACCTCTCTACCTATTTATCATATATATTTTATTATTGATGTTATTGTTTTGATTATACTCTATTTCTCTCTATATATTTTGCCTTGACTGAATTGTTTTTTGTATTCTGAGGAGTTGGTTTAAAGTAAATAATATAATGGAGATCGAATTGAGCAACTTCAAGCGATTAGCGACCTCTAGACTCACCTGATCAATGAAACAATAGTCAATACCTGACATAAAACTCCTTGTTGCACAGCCAACGATGTTACTCTTCATACTTTCACTATTATTACTCCAAGTAGAACCTACATAGGATGTACCGCGAACTCGCTCCCTAACTATGGAAACATATTGTTGAGTTAAGCAAAGCCGTACGTTAAAACTATCCACGACTCAGAGTACTCACAACATCTAACTGGATTACCTATAACGATAACTTGTTACCCCATATATATATATATATATATATATATATATATATAAATATATATAAATATGTTTATATGTGTGTCTCTGTGTGTGTGTTTGTATATGTATGTGTGTGTTTGTGTGTCTAATAAGTACGTAACATTGTTATGAGATACCTTGTTGGCAATTGTCACCAGTATAACCTGCAGAACATCCATCTGAACATCTTCCATTTCGCTTGTCACAGTTCATGTTGTTGATACAATGGCATGTCCCATTACAAGCAACACCAAACTTTCCTTCTCGGCATTCTAAATATATCAATATATATGATGAAGTTGAAAATATCATTAATTACATACAAAAATCATTGATACGATTTGATAGCAAATTTCAAGATTAAAGTGGGCTTGGGATAAACCAATTAACTTGTAGAAATATTGAATGTTATATCGATCTTCTATAAATTATAGATGGATTTTTAGTTCAGTTAAATGCAATGTTAATAACATTATAAAAGAAACAAACAATATTATTAGAAAAACAACATGTATAATCCTTCCAAAATAGATATAATATTATCATGAATATCATAGTTGTAAGATTAATGGTATACTGATTCACTGAATTATCGAAACTATTGGAAAATCTGCTGTGATTTTTCCATGAAACAAACACGTCGAAATAAAAATATATCTCCATGTAATGCTGATACACATTGGATAAGGAATATTTAGGTTTTTTTAAATTAGCGCATATCAAGTGACGGTGTGGTAGCATGTTGTTTACTAATAAAACAGTTCAGTTAAATCTTTTTGTGAAATGAAATATAAATTTTACAAATTGTACTTTCCTCACATGCATTTTAATTTTACAACTATTTAGTGTTTATTTCCATATTTTATATTTTGTGCAAATAAACAACGGCAAGCATATCTACGGCTGAGGAGATGGTAAAGCCTTATACCTGGGGTGCCGTCTCAACCGGCGTATATAGGCCTCCACCTGAATTACACCACAACATTTGATGGGTCGACTTATGCAGCGCATCAACTTTCATACCGGCATATAAGGTATATATATAGTTTTTTTATATATAATTAAATATATACGAATAGATGTGTGTGTGTGCGTGCGTGCGTGCGTGCGCGCGCGCGTGTGTGTGTGTGTGCATGTGTGTGTGTGTGTGCGTGAATGTGTGTGTGTATAGTAAGTATGTAACAATTTTATGAGATAACTTCTTGGCAATTGACACCAATATAACCTGCAGAACATCCATCTGAACATGTTCAGATGAACCTGTTATTTTTATTTGTATTCCAATTCCAATTCAAATGCCCCCTCAATCTATTTTATTTCTCATTGTTTCTTCTAATGAAGGACTAGTGTCCAAAATGTTGAGACGCTATTCCTGCTATATCAAACGTTAACCTAATATATCCCTTCCATATACTGTACCGATTGTCTTGTTATTTCCGTTTACCTTTTACAAATAGATAATATATACTGTATATATATATATGTTATATATATATATATATAAATGCATACATACACACACACATATATACATACATACTTATATATACATACATACATACATACATACATATATATACATATACAACATAATGAAAGAAACAAACAATACCATGAGAAACAACATATATAAACCTTCAAATTTACACCATATTTTATCAGTTACTACGATATGTATTTGCGACATTTTTACTTTGAAAAACACACACACACACACACACACACACACGTATAATTTCTAAATTGTACTTTCTTCACGAGCATTTTTATTTATTATAATTTTTCCGCCCGCTTTTCCCAGCTAGCAATGGTTGGACGGGTCCTATTCAGCACAGCATCTCCTCACTTGTCAAGGTCCTTTGTCATCTCCTCGTTGACTTGCACCAGACCCGCCCATGTTCTTCGTGGTCTACCCGTACTGCGTCTTCCCTCCACTTGGATTTCCTGGCACTTCTTCACACAGCGCTCATCCTCCAATCACATCAAATGTCCATACCGTCTCAGCGTTCTCTCCTGCACACTACAATGTATCCCTCTTATACCCAGTTTCCTTCTCAACTCGTCTATGCTTGGTCGTTCACGCACATTACAATTGCACATACAACGGAACATACTTGCTTCATTTCTCTCCAGCCGTCGTATATCTTCAGCAGTTGTTGTCCATTTCTAACTACCATGCAGTATCGTCGCATCTCACACATGTATCATATGGCCGTCCATTTGTACGCATGGAGAACCGCTTCTTTATCAACAGAGGAAGAAACTCCATAAACTTCTTCCAATCCGCCCTTATTCTAGATAATATGGACGCGGAACACCCTCCTCCCATGCGTATCTTATCACCTGGGTACCGGAAGCTATCAGTCACTTCTATAGAACCCACCTGCATTGGAAAAATGAGTCTATCACAGTAATTACTACTGCCAACTTTCCCTGTACATCTATTGCATACGTAGTTTTCCCTACCTGTTAGTTTGCCTGCTAACGCACTACATCAATTGTGTCTCCAAGATCAGCATTGTGTATATTTTATGGAATTTATGCCAGTTCCTTTTCTATATATCTAACATGGCCATTTCCCTGATAGAATCAGAGCATTGTCCTCTCTTCCACTTATCAACACTTTTGTTTTAGCTATGTTCTCTCTCAGGCCTCTTGATTCAAATTACTGTTTCAATAGCCAGAATATATTCTCTAGCTCCTGTACTCAATCTGATATAAGAACCAGATCATCAGCATATAGAAGTTCCCATGGGCAGCCAGTCTTAAACTCCCCTGTCATGGCTTGGTGGTCTATAATGGAAAAGATTGGACTGAGGAGCGACATTGATGTACACTTGCTTGTATCTGGAATTCCTCACTAAACTCCATTTCTCTTGTCACTTTACTGACAGCACCACTGTACGTATCTTGCATTGTCCTCACAAGCGATTCCTATTAGTATTAATATTATAGTTATTATATTAATAGAATACTGATTAACTGAATTATCTAAATTATCGGAAAACTACTGTAATTTCTCCACGAAACAAAACAGGACGACAGTAAATATATATCGCCATCTATGATGATACACATTGGATAAGGAATATTTAGATTTTTACAATTCCCGCGTATCAGGTCACGTGTGGTAGGATATTGTTTACTAATAAAACAGTTCAGTTGAACCATTTTGTTAACTGAAACATACAAAAATCTCCTTGAAGTGAGCTCCATAGAACACATCCTGTACTCTCCTTACGTAGACAATATTAAATATAGTAATAAGGACACTGCCACAAGAGAATAGTAACGAATAGCAATTAGAATATAGCACAATGGAAAGAATCCAGCAGATAACTAACTCCATACACCAGAGTATAACTGTAACTATTGAATACCCTTCCAATCAACCTAATAATAGACTACCTGTATTAGACACGGAATTCTGGATTAACACTATATACGATAGGTCCCAAATTCCCCACTCACACTACGCTAAACCCATGGCCTCCAAATACCTGTTACTCAAATACACAGCAATGTTCAGTAGTGCTAAGTTTAATATTCTGATCGCAGACTTGGTACGAGTGATGAAGAACGTGTCCCGCATGAGCGACCCAAGATAAATGGAAAGACACATCAAACACTTCATAAAGCGCAGGCATTTCTCTGGCTACAACCAAAGAGACAGAATCCGAGTATACAATGTAAACACTGAGAAGTATAAGACCCTCATAGAACTGGACATGAAAGTAATTTGCCCATTATACAGGAGAAAATCATGGAATAGCTTAGATAGGACTAAGCAAAAGATAGGCAAAGCCACCTCATGGTACCACAACCCGAGATACCAGATTGTCATATACGTGCACGCTACCCCTGGAGGGAAATTAGCTAACCAATGTAGAATGGTCCTGAGAAAGACCCACTTAATGAGTAAAGTGTTAGAAAAACCAGTAACTACCATGAAATCCCTGATCAGCAAAACACACTTTCAACAAAACCCACTATACTTATAAGAAGTGTACTATATGTAAAGTAAATCCCCAGATAAACTGTAAAACTAGAAATGTAGTCTATAGCATGAGATGTACAGAGGCTACTTGCAGAAACATCACAACACCATACATAGGCGAGACAGCTCGATGCATAGGAGAAAGTATAGACCCACACTGGGGGGAATTAAAAGAGCAAAAAAACAGGTTCAGTACCTACGAACATGCCAGACAACAACATGACGGTAACATAGTCAACATAGAAATTAAAATAATATCTAAAAAATAGAAATGAGCCAGCAGGTAGGCAAATCAGAGAGTCAAGCGCGACAGATCTTAAAATGAGAAAGATAAACAGAAAAAAAATTAATGGGATAACAACACCCAAACAAACAATACTGACTTAAGAGAAATATAAAAATATATATAAATAAATGAATAAATACACAAGCACAATAACAAAAAAACACATATAAAGACACACTAATAAATTAAGATAGAATACAATAACCAAAACACAGTCACCCAAACGCGAACAAACACACCAAACAAACGCATGCGCAGGTACGAAGACAAAAATAAATAAAAATAAATAAATAAAAAGATAAAATATAAATGGCGTAGATTGTAATACAGCAGGAGTGATACATAATAGTACCACTGATGATGTTGCAGATGTGAAACGAAAGAAATTTTTTAGACTATATATATGTATTTATATCTGTATTTTTGACCGTTAGTGAATCAGTGATACACATTGATTGCCGAATGAATTAACTATGGAGATATAAAACATACAAAGCGAACACCAACCAAAGCGTGAATGTGTTCTGTTATTATTTCTGGCAAAGTTATTACAACAATATTACCCTACTCAAGTATAACTATATATATTAATATATTAATATATATATATATATATATATATATATATATATATATATATAGTATGTATGTATGTATGTATACGTACATACATATATGTATACACGTACAGTAGTATGTATATATATACGTACATGCACACATATATACATGCACGTATCGGTTTACCGAACATTTATTATGATGCTCGGTTTGTTTCTTTGTACAAATGTATGTATATATATACATACTTCTGTACGTATGTATACATATATGTATGTACGTATACATAGATAATTGTTTCTACTTTTGGCACAAGGCCAGCAATTATTCCAGTGCATTACTGGTACTTTATTTTATCGACCACGTAAGGATGAAAGGCGAAGTCAGTGCCGTACTAAGAGTGAGAAATGAAATTTCGTTTCATTCTATTCCATTTATATATATATATATATACATGTATATGTGTGTGTGTGGGTTGGGTATATAGTTGTGTGTATGTGTGTGTGTGTGTGTTTAGTAAGTACGCAACAAGTTTATGAGATATCTTCTTGGCAATTGACAACAGTATAACCTGCAGAACATCCATCTGAACATGTTCCATTTCGCTTGGCACAGTTTATGCTGTTGATACAATGGCATGTCCCATTACAAGCAACACCAAACCTTCCTGCTCGGCATTCTGAAAATATCACTATATGTGATATTGTTGCATATATCATTAATTATAAATGATACAATTTTATACAAAATGTTACGCTTAAAGTGGTCTTGTGGTAAAAAATGAATGTGTATATTTATTGAATACCAGCAGTGGTATCGGGCGTTGCACGGGATAAGGTATTTTGGAACGCGGGCCACCAACAGACTTAATCGTGGAAAAACTGCATGCCCGGACAATATGTAAAGAAAATAAACCGAATATTCTGATGGCTGCATAATCTTTGAGATTTTCCTCGATGAATGAGGAAAAATACAGGTTTTCACCTAATGTGGGCCTTAGGGAATCCAGAAAATGAATTGTTTTCATGTGCATACTATGCCTTGAAAAATATGCCTGAAAAAATGAAGTTGCTCACCTACTGCGGGCCATAGGCAATAATAAAGTTGGATTTTCTTTGCTCCCGGTATAGAAAGAGACTGAATAATACATAGTTACAATTTCAAGAAAATCGGTCTGACGTAAAGCATCAAGATACCCCTAAAATCTGAAATAAAACACACTTTTTAAACTAATGCGGGTCCTAGGGGATGAACAAAGTTGAATTGTATGTGCATAACATTCCCTGAAACATACGTAATACAGATGTAAACTTTGAAAAAATCGGTTCGGTACTTCTAGAGTGTTAGGGATTCAAACTCACAGACACACACAAACACAGATATACATCCAAGGTTTCATATATATTGATTATAACGATTCTCTATAAAACATACATGGATTTTTAGTTCAGTTAACGGCAATGTTTAAAACATCATGAAAGAAACAAAGAGTATTATAAGAAAAAAAATGATATTTAATCGTTCCAAATATTATCATATTCTACCAGTTACTACGATATGTGTTTGCGACATTCCTACATGTAAATAAAAACAGACACACACACACGCACACACGCATATATATATATATATATATATATATATAATACACCGTATATATATAAATGTATACATACACACATACACACACACACATACATACATAAATACATATATACATACATATATATATATACACATACATATCTATAATATTATCATGAATATCATAGTTATAATATGAATGGTATATTGATTCACTGAATTATCTAAACTATCGGAAAATCTCCGGTAATTTTCCCACGAAACAAAACAGGTCGAGAATAAAATGATATCGCCTCGTAATAATGATACACATTGGATAAGGAATATTTAGCTTTTTAAATTTACCCCGTATCAAGTGATGGTGTGGTAGCATGTTGTTTATTAAAAAACTGTTCAGTTAAATCATTTTGTTAACTGAAAAGTTTATTTGGCAAATTGTACTTTCTTCACATGCATTTTTATTTATTATCATTTTTCGCCCGCTTTTCCCTGCTTGCAATAGTTGGACGGGTTCTATTCAGCACAGCATCTCCCAACCTGTTCGGTCCTTTGTCATCTCCTTGGTGAGTTTCACCGGCACCGCCCATGTTTTTCGTGATATACCTGTACTGCGTCTTCGCTCCACTTGGACTTCCTGTCACTTCTTCACCAAGCGCTCATCCTCCATGCACATCATATGTCCATACCATGTCAGCCTTCTCTCCTGCACACCACAACTTATCCCTATTATACCCAGTTTGCTTGTCAACGCGTCTATGTTTTGTCGTTCACGCATATTAAAATTGCACATCCAATGGAGCATACTTGCTTCATTTCTCTTAAGCCGTCGCTTACCTTCAGCAGTTGCTATCCATTTCTAACTACCATGCAGCATCCTCGCATCTCACACAGGTATCATATAACCGTCCCTTTGTACGCATGGAGAAACGCTTCTTTGTCAACAGAGGAAGAAGCTCCATAAACTTCTTCCAATTCGTCCTTATTCTAGATACTAAGGACGCGGAACACCCTCCTCCCATGCTTATCGGAAAACTACTGTAGTTTCCCATGAAACAAAACAGGACGAAAGTAAATATATATCGCCATCTAAGCAGATACACATTGGATAAGGAATATTTAGGTTTTTAAAATTCACGCGTATTAAGTCACGGTGTCGTAGGATATTGTTTACTAATAAATCAGTTCAGTTAAATCATTTTGTTAACTGAAAAATAAATTTTGCAACTTTTACTTTCTTCACATGCATTTTTTATTTTACAACTATTTAGTGTTGATTTTAATGTTTTCTGTTTAATGCAATTAAACAACGGCAAACATATCTACAGCTGGGGAGAAGGTATCCTTTATACCAATGTTGTCGTCTAAACTGGGGTGTATAGGCCTAAACCTGATTTTTACCACATGATTTGATTAGGTCGAAATATGCAGCGGATCAACTTTTACACCGGCATATACGGTATGTATGTATGTATGTATGTATGTATGTATGTATGTATGTATGTATGTATGTATGTATGTATGTATGTATGTATGTATGTATGTATGTATGTATGTATGTATGTATGTATGTATGTATGTATGTATGTATGTATGTATGTATGTATGTATGTATGTATGTATGTATGTATGTATGTATGTATGTATGTATGTATGTATGTATGTATGTATGTATGTATGTATGTATGTGTGTGTGTGTGTATGTGTGTGTGTGTGTGTGTGTGTGTGTGTGTGTGTGTGTGTGTGTGTGTGTGTGTGCGTGCGTGTGTGTGTCTGTGTGTGTGTGCGTGTGTGTGTGTGTGTGTGTGCGTGTGCGTGTGCGTGTGTGCGCGCGCGCGTGTGTATAATACTTGCGTAAAAATTATATGAGATACCTTCTTGGCAATTGTAACCAGTATAACCAGCAGAACATCCATCTAAACATATTCCATATCGCTTATCACAGTTCGCGTCGTTGATACAATGGCAGGTCCTATTACAATCAAGATCAAACTTTCCTGCTGGGCATTCTAAAATTATCAAGATATATGATAATGTTGAAGATATCATTAATTACATACATATATCAATGATATAATTTTATATTAAATTTCAAGAAACAAATCTGGTATTGTGCTAAACAAATGAAGTTGTAGATTTATTGAATATTATATCGATCCTTTATAAACAATACTAGGATTTTTAGTTCAATTAAATGCAATGTTAATAATATTATGTTATGGTTGGGGGACTATAACGAACAAGTTTGGGCTGAGGAGAGAACCTTGATGTACACCTACGTGTATCTGGAATTCCTCACTAAACTCCATTTCAATTGTTACTTTACTGACCGCACCTCTGTACATAACTTGCATTATCCTCAGAAGCAGTCCTATTTGTATTAATATTATAGTTACTATGTTAATGGTATACTGATTCACTGAATTATCTAAATTATCGGAAAACTACTGTAATTTCCCCACGAAACAAAACAGGGCGAAACACCATAAACTTCTTTCAACCCGTCCTTATTCTAGATAATAAGGACGCGAAACACCCTCCTCCCATGTGTATGTTATCACCTGGGTACCGGAAGCTATCAACCACTTCTATAGAACCCACCTGCATTGGACAAATGAGTCTATCACTGTGATTACTACTGTCAACTTTTCCTGTACATCTATTGCATACGAAGTTTTCCCTACCTGCTAGTTTGCCTGCTATCCCACTACATCTATTGTGTCTCCAAGATCAGCATTGTGTACATTTTATGGAATTGATGCCAGTTCCTTTCCTATATATCTAACATGGTCAATTCCCTGAGGGAATCAGAGCATTGTCCTCTCTTCCACTTATCAACACTTTTGTTTTAGCTATGTTCACTCTCAGGCCTCTTGATTCAAATTGCTGTTTCCATAGCCAGAATTTATTCTCTAGCTCCTCTACTGAATCTGCTATAAGAACCAGCTCATCAGCATATGGAAGTTCCAATGGGCAGCCAGTCTTAAACTCCACTGTTATGGCTTGGCTGTCTATAATGAAAAAGATTGGGCTGTGGAGCGAACATTGATGTACACCTACTTTTATCTGGAATTCCTCACTAAACTCCATTTCTATTGTCACTTTACTGACAGCACCATTGTAAATAGCTTGCATTATCCTCATAAGCGATTCCTATTAGTATTAATATTATAGTTATTATATTAATGGTATCCTGATTCACTGAATTATCTAAATTATCGGAAAACTACAGTAATTTCACCACGAAACAAAACAGGACGACAGTAGATATTTATCGACATCTAAGATGATGCACATTGGATAAGGAATATTGAGGTTTTTTTAAATTCCCGCGTATCAAGTCACGTGTGGTAGGATATTGTTTTCTAATAAAACAGTTCAGTTAAACCATTTTGTTAACTGAAACATACATCTTGCAACCTGTACTTTCCTGATATGCATTTTTATTTTACAACTATTTAGTCTTTATTTTAATGTTTTATATTTCATGCAAATAAACAACGGCAAACATATCTACGGCTGTGGAGAGGGTAATCCCTCATACCAGGGGTATCGTCTAAACTGGCGTATATAGGCCTAAACCTGATTTATACCACAACATTTGATGGGTCGAGATATGCAGCGGATCAACTTTTACACCGACATATACGCTACATATATAAATGTATTTGTGTATATATATATATATGTATATATATATATACAATTTTATATTAAATTTCAAGATTAAAGAGGTCTTGTGCTAAACGGCCTATGAAGTGAAGGTGTGGCAGCATGTTGTTTACTAATAAAACAGTTCAGTTAAATCTTTTTGTTAAATGAAAAATAAATTTTACAAATTGTACTTTCCTCAGATGCATTTTAATTTTACAACTATTTAGTGTTTATATCCATATTTTATATTTTGTGCAAATAAACAACGGCAAGCATATCTACGGCTGGGGAGATGGTAATGCCTTATACCTGGAGTGTCGTCTAACCGGCGTATATAGGCCTCAACCTGAATTACACCACAACTTTGATGGGTGGACTTTTAAACCGGCATATACGGGATATATATAAATGTATATATACATATATATATATGTGTGTGTGTATGTATATATATATATGTGTGTGTCTGTGTGTGTGTGTGTGTACACTAATCATCGACATACTCGGCGGATCAACTTTTACACCGGCATATACGGTATATATATAATTTTTATGTATGAATAAATATATATAAATAGATATGTGTGTGTGCGTGTGTGTGTGTGTGTGTGTGTGTGTGTGTGTGTGTGTGTGTGTGTGTGTGTGTGTGTGTGTGTGTGTGTGTGTGTGTGTGTGCATAGTATGCATGTAACAATTTTATGATATACCTTCTTGGCAATTGACACCAATATAACCTTCAGAACATCCATCTGAACATGTTCCATTTCGCTTGTCACAGTTAATATTGTTGATACAATGGCAAGTCCCTTTACAATCAACACCAAACGTTCCTACTGGGCATTCTAAAACTATCAATATATATGAGAATGATGATGATATCATTAATTACATACAGATATCAATGATACAATTTCATACGAAAGTTTCAGATTATATATTTCTTGTGATAAACAAATGAACTTAGATATTTATTGAATATTAAATCGATCCTCTAAAAAATATACATGGATTTTTATTTCAGTCAAAAGCAAGGTTAAAAAATATTATGAAAGAAACAAACAATATTATAAGAAAAAAAAAAACATATATAGTCCTTCCAAATCTTACCATATTCTACCAGTTACTACGATATGTAATTGCGACATTCTTACATTTAAATAAACACACACGCACATACATACACACACACACACTGCAAGAGATGTCAACATAAATGAATCTGTTATTTTTATCTCAGGACATGTTTTCCAATTCCAACGCAACCCTCCCCTCAATCTAATTTATTTCACATTCTTTCTTCTAATTAAGGACTAGTGTCCAAAATGCTGAGACCCTATTCGTGCTATATCAAAGGTTAACCTAATATATCCCTTCCATATACTGTAGCGATTGTCTTGTTATTTCTGAATAACTTTTACATATATATAATATATACTGTATATATATATGTATATATAAATATATATATATAAATGCATACATACACACATACACACACACATATATACATACATACATATATACATATCTATACATATAATATATATATTATATATATATAACATAATGAAAGAAACAAACAATATCATAAGAAAAAACAAATATAATCCTTCAAATTTACACCATATTTTATCAGTTACTACGATATGCATTTCCGACATTTTTACTTTGAAATAAACACACGCACACACGCACACACACACGCACCCACACACACGTGCGCACACACACACACACACACAGACACACATACAGACAAATATATCGCCAGGCGAAATTACACAAGAAACACATGATGGGTGAGAGGAGATCGTCAAGCTCACATGATGATGAGGACCGACATCCTAAAGCCAAGCAGACCCACTGCTATGAACATCCACGCGTCTAACAATGACATACCACCCTTATATGTGCTCTTCAAATACCATAAGATACTCGACGACCCGGTGACAGATCCACCAACAAGACTTGTATGCGTAGCCAATATCGCTAGCAACTAAAGGATCTCCTAGTTCCGCTCAGTGGTTATACGCTCCTTAATAAAGATATCCCCAGATTTATTTGACAGCACAGAAGACCTCTTAAGCAGAATCAATGAGTGCAACAAAAACAAAAAACCTATCTAACTGCATAATACGCAGTATGGACGTTGTATCTCTATAACCATCCATTAACATTGATTTTGCTGTGGAAACTTGTGTGGAGATAATCAGTGAAAGTGAGGTTGTGGTATGCGACGTAGACACAGATGAACTGGGCCTCCTACTTAGACTTATCTATGACACCAAGTAACTAGACAGCCGTGTTCTTAGCCGTTCCTGCCCTAGTAGACCCATAAGAAGTAGACCACCCACCATAACCTCAATGGCAAAAAAGACTGCCTTGGGAGGGTGAATTTGGTGGACTAAAGCCGTACCAACACCCCAAAACAATGATCAGGTAAGAAAAGTTGTCGCACATGCAATGGGGCTAGTATTAAAACTACCCTATTCAACGTAAATATCTACACCCAAAATGAGGCAGCAACCATTTAGATCAACATAGCTGGTGATGTTGCCAACCTTTTTATGGTTTGCTGGGAAATGAGACTCAAAACCTCCTTCAAGAGAGGTCCATGTACTCTCGTTACGTAGACAATATTAATATAGTAATAAGGACACCGCCACGAGAGAGTACTAACGAATATATATTAGAATAAAGAATCCAGCAGATAGCTAACTCCATACACCAGAGTATAACTGTAACTATTGAATACCCTTCCAATCACCCTAATAATAGACTACCTGTATTAGATACGGAACTCTGGATTAACACTATATACGTGAAGGCCCAAAATCCCCACTCATACTACGCTAAACCCATGGCCTCCAAATACCTGTTACTCAAAACCTCAGCAATGTCCAGTAGTGCTAAATTTAATATTCTTATCGCTGACTTGGTACGAGTGATGAAGAACGTGTCCCGCATGTGCGACCCAACAGAAATGGAAAGACACATCCAACACTTCATAAAGCACATGCATTTCTCTGGCTACAACCAGAGAGATAGAATGAGAGCATACAAAGGAACCACTGAGATGTATAAGACCCTCATAGAACTGGAGATGAAAGGAATTTGCCCATTATACAGGAGCAAATCATGGAATATCTTAGATAAGATTAAATATAAAATAGGTAAAACCACCTCATGGTACCACAACCTGAGATACCAAAGTGTCATGCTCGTGGACGCTACCCCTGGAGGGAAATTAGCTACCCAATGCAGAAAGGCCCTGAGAATGACCTACTTAAAGATGAAAGTGTTAGAAAAATCAGGAACCGCCATGCAATCCCGGATCATCAAAACAGACCCTTTTAAGAAAACATACTGTACTAATAAGAAATGTGCTATATGTAAAGTAAACCCCCAGATAAACTGTAAAACTAGAAATGTAGTTTATAGCATAAGATGTAAAGAGGCTACTTGCAGAAATATGACAACACCATACATAGGCGCGAGAGCTCGATGCATAGGAGAATGTATAGACCAAAATTGGGGGGAATTAAAAGAACAAAATAAAAGTTCAGTACAATACGAATAGTCCAGACAACAACATGACGGTAAGACATAGAAATTAAAATATTATCTACATATAGAAATGAGCCAGCAAGTAGGCACATCAAAGACGCAAGCGAAACACAGTTTAAAAAGACAAAGCTAAACAAAAAATGAGTGGAATACCAACACCCAAACAAAGAGTACTGACATAGGAGAAATATAAATAAATAAATAAATACATAAATGAATATATACACAAGCACAATAAGAAGAAACACATATAAAGACACACTAATAAACTAAGATAGAATACAATAACCAAAACACAGTCACCCAAACGCGAACTCACACACCAAACAATATACACACACGCAAACGCATGCGCATGGACGAAGTCAAAAATAAATAAAAATAAATAAATAAACAGATAAAATATAAATGGCGTAGACTTGTAATACAGCAGGAGTGATAGATGATAGTACCACTGATGATGTTGCAGATGTGAAACGAAAGAACTTTTTTAGACTATATATATGTATTTATATCTGTATTTTTGACCGTTAGTGAATCAGTGATAAACATTGATTGCCGAATGAATTAACTATGGAGATATAAAAGATACAAAAGCGAAAACCAACCAAACAGTGAGTGTGTTCTGTTATTATTTCTGGCAAAATTATCACAACAATATGACCCTCCTCAAGTATAATTATATATATTAATATATATATATATATATATATATATATATATATATATATATATATATATATATATATATATATATATATATATATATATATATAAATATATACATATATGTATATGTGTGGGGGTATGTGGTTGTGCGTGTGTGTAGTAAGTACGTAACAATTTTATGAGATATATTCTTGGCAATTGATAACAGTATAACCTGCAGAACATTCATCTGAACATGTTCCATTTCACTTGTCACAATTTATACTGTTGATACAATGGCATGTCCCATTACAAGCACCAAACGTTCCTGCTCGGCATTCTAAAGATATCACTATATGTGATAATGTTGCATATATCATTAATTACATACAGATATCAATGATACAATTTTATACAAAATGTTACGATTAAAGTGCTCTTGTGATAAAGAAATGAACCTGCATATTTATTGAATAATAGCAGTGGTACCCGGCGTTGCACAGGATAAGTTATTTTGGAACGCGTGTCGCCAAAAGCCTTGATCCTGGAAAAAATGCATGCCTGGACAATATGTAAAGAAAATAAACCGAATACTCTGATGGCTGGATAATCTTTAAGATTTTCCTCGATGAAGCAGGAAAAATGCAGGTTTTAACCTAATGTGGACCCTAGGGGATCAAGAAAATGAATTGTTCTCATGTGCATAATATGCCTTGAAGTTTCGAGAAATTCTGCGAGACGTAACGCCTAAAAAAAGCCCTAAAAGGATGAAAAAATGAATTTCTCACCTAATGCGGACCCCAGGCAATACAAAAATTGGATTTTCTTTGCTCCCGGTATGAAGAAGACCGACTTATACATAGTTACAATTTCAAGAAAATTGGTCTAACTTAACGCCTCAAAATATCCCTAAAATCTGAAATAAAATGCACTTTTTCACCTAATGCAGGTCCTAGGGGAACAACAAAGTTGTTTTTTTATATACATAACATTCCCTGAAACATAAGTAAAACTCATGTAAAAAAATCGGTTCGTACTTCTCGAGTTTTATTGATTCAATCTCACAGACACACACACAGACAGACATCCTCAGTTTTATATATATAGATTATAACGATTCTCTATAAAACATACATGTGTTTTTTAGTTCAGTTAAATGCAATGTTAAAAACATTATGGAAGAAACAATCAGTATTATAAGAAAAAAAATGATATATAAGCGTTCCAAATATTATCATATTCTACCAGTTACTACGATATGTGTTTGCGTCATACTTACATGTAAATAAAACCAGACACACACATACGCACAATCACACACGCATATATATATATATATATATATATATATAAATATATATATATATATATATATATATTGTTATGCTTTGGGAGGGTCATGTTGCCAATAAGAAACACACGCACCAGTTTCTTTCACTTCAATTTACTGGTGTTTCTTATTGGCAACATGACCCTCCGAAAGCATAACAATATCGGATTCAACACACGTTTTCAGATAAAGTATCTTGCTAAACAAATTCAGAAACGAAATATATATATATTATATACTGTATATATATAAATGCATACATTTACACATACACACACACATACATATATGATACATACATACATACATACATACATGCATACATACATACATAAACATCTAGTTAGGAAACTACAAGTAGAATCCATTAATGGAACAGTAAAAATATATAAAACATTCCAACAATTGTGCCTCTAATAACTACATATGCACATGTACAGATACATAGCATATACACATCCACACATACAATAACATCCATATCTACACATGCATGCATACATATATATCTACCTAGTTGGTGTTGTGTTAATTCCAATGAGAGAGTCTTGTGTTTATGTTAGAAACCGACTCTCTCACTATTGATAAAACTTTGTAAAATTATAAAACCAGCGGAACATGCATACATACATACATACATACATACATACATACATACATACATATACACACACTTATATATCTATAATATTATAATGAATATCATAGTTATAATATGAATGGTATACTGATTCACTGAATTATCTAAACAATCGGAAAATCTCCGGTAATTTTCCCACGAAACAAAACAGGTCGAGAGTAAAATGATATCGCCACGTAATAATGATACACATTGGATAAGGAATATTTAGCTTTTTAAATTTACCGCGTATCAAGTGATGGCGTAGTAGCATGTTGTTTACTAATAAAACTGTTCAGTTAAATCATTTTGTTAACTGAAAAGTATATTTGGCAAATTGTACTTTCTTCACATTCATTTTTATTTACTATCATTTTCCGCCCTCTTTTCCCTGCTTGCAATGGTTGGACGGGTCCTATTCAGCACAGCATCTCCCCACTTGTCACGGTCCTTTGTCATCTCCTCGGTGAGTTTAACCAGCTCCGGCCATGTCTTTTATGCTCTACCTCCACTGCGTCTTCCCTCCACTTGGACTTCCTGGCACTTCTTCACCCAGCGCTCATCCTCCATGCACATCATATGTACATATCATCTCAGCCTTCTCTCCTGCACACCACAACTTATCCCTCTTATATTCAGCTCGTCTATGCTTTGTCGTTGACGCACATTAAAATTGCCCCTCCAACTGTGCATACCTGCTTCATTTTCCTCCAGCCGTCGCAAATCTCCAGCAGTTGTGTCCATTTCTAACTACCATGCAGCATCCTCGTATCATATAACCATCATTTTCTACGCAGGGAGAAAGACTTTTTTGTCAACAGAGGAAGTAGCTCCATAAACTTCTTTCAACCCGTTCTTATTCTAGATACTATGGACGCGAAAAACCCTCCTCCCATGCTTATCTCATCACCTAGGTACCGGAAGCTAACAACCTCTTCTATAGAACCCACCTGCATTTGAAAAATGAGTCTATCGCAGCGATTACTACTGCCAACTTTCCCTGTACCTCTATTGCATACGTAGTTTTCCCTACCTGTTAGTTTGCCGGCTATCCCACTACATCTCTTGTGTCTCCAAGATCAGCATTGCGTAGATTTCATGGAATTCATGTCAGTTCCATTCCTATATATCTATCATGGCCAATTCCCCGATGGAATCAGAGCATTGTCCTCTATTCTACTTATCAACGCTTTTGATTAGCTATGTTCAGTCTCAGGCCTCTTGATTCCAACTGCTGTTACAATAGACATAATTTATTATCTAGCTCCTCTACTGAATCTGCTATAAGAACCAGATCATCAGCATAGAGATGATTCCATGGGCAGCCAGTCTTAAACTCCTCTGTTATGGCTTGGAGGACTATAATTAACAAGATTGGGCTGAGGAGCGAACCTTGATGTACACGTACTTTTATATGGAATTCCTCACAAACTCCATTTCTATTATCACTTTACTTACAGCACCCCTGTACGTAGCTTGCATTGTCCTCACAAGCGATTTCTATTAGTATTAATATTATCATTATTATATTAATGGTATACTGATTCACTGAATTTTCTAAATTATCGAAAAACTACTGTAATTTCCCCACGAAACAAAACAGGACGACAGTAAATATATATCGCCATCTAAGCTGATACACATTAGATAAGGAATATTTAGGTTTTAAAAAATTCCCGCGTACAAGTCATATACGGTATATATATAAATGTATTTATGTATATATATATATATATATATATATATATATATATATATATATGTATATTTGTGTGTTTGTGTGTGTGTATGTGTGTGTATGTGTGTGTGCGTGTGTATAATAATTACGTAACAATACCTTCTTGGCAATTGACACCAGCATAACCTGCAGAACATCCATCTAAACATGTGCCATTTCGCTTGTTACAGTTCGTGTTGTTGATACAATGGCAGGTCCCATTACAAGCAACACCAAACATTCCTGCTCGACATTCTAAAATTAACAATATATATGATAATGTTGAAGATATCATTAATTACATACATATATCAATGATACAATTTTATATCAAATTTCAAGAATAAAGTGGTCTTGTGCTAAACAAATTAAGTTGTAGATTTATTGAATATTATATCGATCCTTTATAAAAAAATACTTGGATTTTTAGTTCAATTAAATGCAATATTAATAACATTATGAAAGTAACAAACAATACTATAAGAAAAATATCATATATAATCCTTCCAAATATTACCATATTCTACAATAATATACTGTATATATATATATATGCATACATACACACATACACACACACATACATAAATACATACATACATAAATATATACACACATATATATCTATAATATTATCATGAATATCATAGTTATAATATGAATGGTATACTGATTCACTGAATTATCTAAACTATCGGAAAATCTCCGGTAATTTCGCCACAAAACAAAACAGGTCGAAAGTAAAATCATATCGCCACGTAACAATGATACACACTGGATAAAGAGTATTTAGGTTTTTAAAAATTCCGCCTATCAAGTCAGGGTGTGATAGCATATTGTTTACTAATAAAACACTTCAGTTAAATCCTTTTGTTAACGGCAAGCATATCTGCGGCTGGCCAGATGATAATGGCTTATACCTGGTGTGTCGTATCAACCGGTGTCTATAGGCTTCAACATAACTTACACCATAATATTTGATGGGACGACATATGCAGCGGATCAAGATTTACACCGGAATATAGGGTGTATATAGTGAAAGGATGAAGGTTAACATGGTTGGCTGTACAACACGGGGCCTTATTTCAGGCATTGACACTTGCTTTATTGATCAGGTGAGTCTAGAGCTCGATAATCGCTCGAAGTTGCGGCACTCGATCTCCATTACATTATTTACCTTTAACCAACTCCACATAATACAAAAGCAATTCTCTCAAGGCAAGATATATAGAGAGAAATAGCGTATAATCAAAACAATAACAACAATAATAAAATATATATGATAATAGGTAGAGAGGTTACAGATGTAAAATATAAAAAGTAAAAGATAAGAAAAAAGATACAGTAAAAAATTAAGAAAATGGAAAAATATAAAGTAATAAGAATAAGTGAGACCATGTAAGTACAGAGTATGATAGTGGTGGTGGTGAGTAAGTGTTGTTCGTATAAGGATTGTGTGGTGGGTTTTTTGCTAACATAAAAAGTCATATTCGAAACGTGCAAAGTCCCTTGATGTACAACCAACCATGTTACTCTTCATACTTTCACTATTATTACTCCAAGTAGAACCTACATAGGAATTACCGCGAACTCGCTGCCTAACTATGGAAACATCTTGTTAAGTTAAACAAAGCAGTACGTTAAAACTATCCATGACGCAGAGTACTGACAACCTCTAACTGGATTACCTATAAGGATAACTTGTTACCCCATATACCCAGCTCCCACTAGGTTGAGCAACAACTTTAACGCACGGCACTAAAATGGAAAATCACCACATAGATATGTCATTGAAAAACATACCTATACATACTAACAAGGACTAATGACACCATTCGTCGAATCCGATGGAAGGCCTATCATTATGATAAAGGACACGCTAATAACACGGAGGAAATTACTAGGAAAATATACGGATTCAAATCCTGAAAAATCCTCCGAATAACCCCCAGCTCGATGCCTTCGAACTCGACCTCATGAACATGATAGGTGGAACCAAATTCAAAGTAATGACACATCACAACAAATTGTAAAACGACATCAATACACTTCTAAAAGAACTATGCAACGCCAACGGTATTATAGTAAAAGGAGATAAAACTTGAAGCAAATAAACCATGAGACTTAATACATACAATAATTGTGTACGTCGTGAACTGCACAAAAAATACAAACAAACAACAGAATCTGCACTCACTAGCATTATTAAAGAAGGACTTAGCATTCTAAAAACTGAAAATATCTGATAGAACCAAGCCTCTAGCACCTTGTAACCCCACATTTAACCTAAAGGATCACAAATATAATTTCGAAATAGACCCCGCAATTAGATTAATATGCCCATCGAAGTCGTATATAGATAGAATTGCCAACTATATACTAGATAGTGTAATCGCACAAATCAAGGACGAACTACTAATTAAGGTATGGGGTAACACTAACGAAGCAATAGACTGGTTCAGCAAAATAGACAGTAGAGAAACATCCAACTTCCTACAGTTCCACATTGATGACTACTACTCATCCATATCCCCACTCACCCTAGATAAAGCGCTAACCTTTGCCCAGGAAAATTCGTACCTTACCTCGGACGAAATTAAAATAATAATTATACTAGGAGAACTAACATTAGATTCGAAAATAGTTACTGGGAATGTAAGAATAGACAGAATAGCTTCAATATGACAATGGGATCTAACGACTCAGCACAGGTAACGGAATTCGTGTGAATATATATAGCGCACAACTTACATAAGGAATTCAATAACCACGAGGGATGAATTTATAGAGATGACAGATTCCTTTTAGACAAAAACTTAAATAATCAAAACATGGAAAATTTACGAAAAAACATCAGAGTCTTCTTTAACAAACTAGGCCTAGGTATTACGTTCGAACTTAATTCTAAAAAATCAAACATCTTAGATGTAACACTCAACCTCATCACCAGATTAATAGAGCCCTTCCATAAAAATAACAACCACCCCCGATCCATAATTAACGACCACCCCCGATCCATAATTAACACCATAGCACATAGTATATCCTTCAGAATATGCAGCCTACCTTCTAACCTAGAGATTTTTAACGAACACGCAAAGTATTATAATATAGCTTTACATAAGGCAGGACGTAAAGAGGGGTTGGAGAACATACCAGATAGGGACAGCAGCAACAACCCTAACGAAAACTACACTACCCACACCTTATGAAATAACAAGCATAGGACTAAGCATAGAAGATACCTATGATACAAAATACCTATGGTTCAATCCAATATCCAAGTCCTCTATAAAAACCAAACTGTCTTCTACATTATTTAAGCTAATAGACAAACAATTTGTTAATCTACTCAAATACCATAGATTCTTTAATAGAAGAACTATCAAACAATCTTACTCTACTGCAGCCAACATAGAATCACACATACGTAAAATCAACCACAAAAAACATCTCTAAAAAAATAACCTACCAATATACATCATAGCACCAAATACAAAACGCAAACACATAACATCCCAACCACACATACACTAGGGCGCATCATAACAAAACACTAATTGGCCTAAATATCAACCCACCCACAACGAACATACAAAACCGCAACGGAGAAGCGGCACAAAAAAAGCCTCCAACTGTAATTGCCACCTACCGGATAAGTGCACACTGCAAAATAGATGCGTGGATTCGAGTATGGTATACCTGTGGACTGTAAATTCAGGCAACTCTACTTGGCACTACATAGGTTCCACGGCTGGGGAGTTAAAAAAAAGGTGGTACGTCCACAGACACTCCATGAAGAACCGTAGACTATATAATTCTACGACGCAACCCGATAAAATGTTGCAGCTTAAAACCACAAACCAGGAATATGGGATTAGCTGGTCCAAATATCAGAAGCAAGGGCTAACGACAATGGAATGTCCCACTGCAGACTTTGTAATATGGAGCTATTCCATATTTTAAGGTACGATAAGATGCTGCTTAACAGCAAATTAGAAAGATCAATTTTCTGTAGGCATAAAATAGCTACCAAGTTCACAAGTTTTAAACCACGTGATTCGAGCCAACAATACCAAATTTAGAACTGAACCACCAGAATTTCAACGTATGCAATAGACACAATCACACCACTCTTAGGTGCCTTAACATCTATTTCACCCGCTCTCCTGAAACAGCATCACATCCATTAAGACAGGACCATCAGCAAAATATTTGCTACACACATTTGTCAAAGCTCCCTTCACCATCCACCCTTACCCTTAAATCTCATACTAGTACCTCCCAATTAATCTGTAATTTATGCTTTTTCTTTTATCTCTCACTACATCAGACTCTCTACTACCACTATCATATACTGTACTTACATGATCTCACTTATCCTTATTTATTTATATTTTTTCCATTTCCTTACTTTTTACTGTACCCTTTTTCTTATCTTTTACATTATACATTTACATCTGTAACCTCTCTACCTATGTATCATATATATTTTATTATTGATGTTATTGTTTTGATTATACTCTATTTCTCTCTATATATATTGCCTTGAGTGAATTGTTTTTTGTATTCTGAGGAGTTGGTTTAAAGTAAATAATATAATGGAGATCGAATTGAGCAACTTCAAGCGATTAGCGACCTCTAGACTCACCTGATCAATGAAACAATTGTCAATACCTGACATAAAACTCCTTGTTGCACAGCCAACGATGTTACTCTTCATACTTTCACTATTATTACTCCAAGTGGAACCTACATAGGATTTACCGCGAACTCGCTCTCTAACTATGGAAACATATTGTTGAGTTAAGCAAAGCCGTACGTTAAAACTATCCACGACGCAGAGTACTCACAACATCTAACTGGATTACCTATAACGATAACTTGTTACCCCATATATATATATATATATATAAATATAT
>OZ024741.1:313421836-313534336 GCA_964016885.1 Eledone cirrhosa | reverse complement strand
ACTGTAATTTCCCCACGAAACAAAACAGGGCGAAACTCCATAAACTTCTTTCAACCCGTCCTTATTCTAGATAATATGGACGCGAAACACCTTCCTCCCATGCGTATCTTATCACCTGGGTACCGGAAGCTATCAACCACTTCTATAGAACCCACCTGCATTGGAAAAATGAATCTATCACAGTGATTACTACTGTCAACTTTCCCTGTACATCTATTGCATACGAAGTTTTCCCTACCTGCTAGTTTGCCTGCTATCCCACTACATCTATTGTGTCTACAAGATCAGCATTATGTACATTTTATGGAATTGATGCCAGTTCCTTTCCTATATATCTAACATGGCCAATTCCCTGAGGGAATCAGAGCATTGTCCTCACTTCCACTTATCAACACTTTTGTTTTAGCTATGTTCACTCTCTGGCCTCTTGATTCAAATTGCTGTTTCCATAGCCAGAATTTATTCTCTAGCTCCTCTACTGAATCTGCTATGAGAACCAGATCATCAGCATATGGAAGTTGCAATGGGCAGCCAGTCTTATACTCCACTGTTATGGCTTGGCTGTCTATAATGAAAAAGATTGGGCTGTGGAGCGAACATTGATGTACACCTACTTGTATCTGGAATTCCTCACTAAACTCCATTTCTTTTGTCACTTTACCGACAGCACCACTGTAAATAGCTTGCATTATCCTCATAAGCGATTCCTAATAGTATTAATATTATAGTTATTATATTAATGGTATCCTGATTCACTGAATTATCTAAATTATCGGAAAACTACAGTAATTTCACCACGAAACAAAACAGGACGACAGTAGATATTTATCGACATCTAAGATGATGCACATTGGATAAGGAATATTGAGGTTTTTTTAAATTCCCGCGTATCAAGTCACGTGTGGTAGGATATTGTTTTCTAATAAAACAGTTCAGTTAAACCATTTTGTTAACTGAAACATACATTTTGCAACCTGTACTTTCCCGTTATGCATTTTTATTTTACAACTATTTAGTCTTTATTTTAATGTTTTATATTTCATGCAAATAAACAACGGCAAACATATCTACGGCTGTGGAGAAGGTAATCCCTTATACCAGGGGTATCGTCTAAACTGGCGTATATAGACCTAAACCTGATTTATACCACAACATTTGATGGGTCGAGATATGCAGCGGATCAACTTTTACACCGGCATATACGCTACATATATAAATGTATTTGTGTATATATATATGTATATATATATACAATTTTATATTAAATTTCAAGATTAAAGTGGTCTTGTGCTAAACGGCATATCAAGTGACGGTGTGGCAGCATGTTGTTTACTAATAAAACAGTTCAGTCAAATATTTTTGTTAAATGAAAAATAAATTTTACAAATTGTACTTTCCTCAGATGCATTTTAATTTTACAACTATTTAGTTTTTATATCCATATTTTATATTTTGTGCAAATAAACAACAGCAAGCATATCTACGGCTGGGGAGATGGTAATGCCTTATACCTGGGGTGTCGTCTATCCGGCGTATATAGGCCTCAACCTGAATTACACCACAACATTTGATGGGTGGACTTTTAAACTGTCACATATGGTATATATATAAATGTATATATACATATATATATATATGTGTGTGTGTATGTATATATATATATATATATATGTGTGTGTGTCTGTGTGTGTGTGTGTGTGTACACTAATCATCGACATACACAGCGGATCAACTTTTACACCGGCATATACGGTATATATATAATTTTTATGTATGAATAAATATATATGAATAGATATGTGTGTGTGCGTGTGTGTGTGTGTGTGTGCATAGTATGCATGTAACAATTTTATGATATACCTTCTTGGCAATTGACACCAATATAACCTTCAGAACATCCATCTGAACATGTTCCATTTCGCTTGTCACAGTTAATATTGTTGAAACAATGGCAAGTCCCTTTACAATCAACACCAAACGTTCCTACTGGGCATTCTAAAACTATCAATTTATATGAGAATGATGATGATATTATTAATTACATACAGATATCAATGATACAATTTCATACGAAAGTTTCAGATTATATATTTCTTGTGATAAACAAATGAACTTAGATATTTATTGAATATTAAATCGATCCTCTAAAAATTATACATGGATTTTTATTTCAGTCAAAAGCAAGGTAAAAAATATTATGAAAGAAACAAACAATATTATAAGAAAAAAAACCCATATATAATCCTTCCAAATCTTACCATATTCTACCAGTTACTACGATATGTAATTGCGACATTCTTACATTTAAATAAACACACACGCACACACATACACGCACACACACTGCAAGAGATGTCAACATAAATGAATCTGTTATTTTTATCTCAGGACATGTTTTCCAATTCTAACGCAACCCTCCCCTCAATCTATTTTTTTTTCACATTCTTTCTTCTAATGAAGGACTAGTGTCCAAAATGCTGAGACCCTATTCGTGCTATATCAAACGTTAACCTAATATATCCCTTCCATGTACTGTACCGATTGTCTTGTTATTTCTGAATAACTTGTACATATATATAATATATACTGTATATATATATGTATATATAAATATATATATATAAATGCATACATACACACATACACACACACATATATACATACATATATACATATCTATACATATAATATATATATATATATATATAATATATATATATATATATATATATATATATAACATAATGAAAGAAACAAACAATATCATAAGAAACAACAAATATAATCCTTCAAATTTACACTATATTTTATCAGTTACTACGATATGTATTTCCGACATTTTTACTTTGAAATAAACACACACACACACACCCACGCACACACACACGCGCGCACACATTCACACACACACACACACACACACACATACACACATACAAATATATCGCCAGGCGAAATTACACAACAAACACATGATAGGTGAGAGGAGATCGGCAACGCTCACAAGATGATGAGGACCGACATCCTAAAGCCAAGCAGACCCACTGCTATGAACATCCACGCGTCTAACAATGACATACCACCCTTATATGTGCTCTTCAAAGACCATAAGATACTCGACGACCCGGCGACAGATCCACCAACAGGACTTGTATGCATAGCCAATATCGCTAGCAACTAAAGGATCTCCTAGTCCCTCTCAGTGGTTATACGCTCCTTAATCAAGATATCCCCAGATTTATGTGACAGCACAGAAGACCTCTTCAGCAGAATCAATGAGTGCAACAAAAACAAAAACCTATCTAACTGCATAATACGCAGTATGGACGCTGTATCTCTATAACCATCCATTAACATTGATTTTGCTGTGGAAACTTGTGTGGAGATAATCAGTGAGAGTGAGGTTGTTGTCTGCGACGTAGACACAGATTAACTGGGCCTCCTACTTAGACTTACCTATGACACCAAGTACCTAGACAGCCGTGTTCTTAGCCGTTTCTGCCCTAGTAGACCCATAAGAAGTAGACCACCCACCATAACCTCAATGGCAAAAAAGACTGCCATAGGAGGGTGAATTTGGTGGAGTAAAGCCATACCAACACCCAAAAACAATGATCAGGTAAGAAAAGTTGTCGCGCATGCAATGGGGCTAGTATTAAAACTATCCTATTCAACGTAAAGATCTGCACCCAAAATGAGGCAGCAACCATTTAGATCAACATAGCTGGTGATGTTGCCAACCTTTTTATGGTTTGCTGGGAAATGAGACTCAAAACCTCCTCCAAGAGAGGTCCATGTACTCTCCTTACGTAGACAATATTAATATAGTAATAAGGACACCGCCACGAGAGAGTACTAACGAATATATATTAGAATAAAGAATCCAGCAGATAGCTAACTCTATACACCAGAGTATAACTGTAACTATTGAATACCCTTCCAATCACCCTAATAATAGACTACCTGTATTAGATACGGAACTCTGGATTAACACTATATACGATAGGTCCCAAATTCCCCACTCATACTACGCTAAACCCATGGCCTCCAAATACCTGTTACTCAAATACACAGCAATGTCCAGTAGTGCTAAGTTTAATATTCTCATCGCTGACTTGGTACGAGTGATGAAGAACGTGTCCCGCATGAGCGACCCAAGATAAATGGAAAGACACATCCAACACTTCATAAAGCACATGCATTTCTCTGGCTACAACCAAAGAGATAGAATCAGAGCATACAAAAGAACCACTGAGATGTATAAGACCCTCATAGAACTGGAGATGAAAGGAATTTGCCCATTATACAGGAGCAAATCATGGAATATGTTAGATAGGACTAAACATAAAATAGGTAAAACCACCTCATGGTACCACAACCAGAGATACCAAAGTGTCATGCTCGTGGACGCTACCCCTGGAGGGAAATTGGCTAGCCAATGCAGAAAGGCCCTGAGAATGACCTACTTAAAGATGAAAGTGTTAGAAAAATCAGGAACCGCCATGCAATCCCGGATCATCAAAACAGACCCTTTTAAGAAAACCTACTGTACTCATAAGGAATGTGCTATATGTAAAGTAAATCCCCAGATAAACTGTAAAACTAGAAATATAGTTTATAGCATAAGATGTACAGAGGCTACTTGCAGAAATATGACAACACCATACATAGGCGCGAGAGCTCGATGCATAGGAGAATGTCTAGACCTAAATTGGGGGGAATTAAAAGAGCAAAATAAACGTTCAGTACAATACGAATAGTCCACACAACAACATGACGGTAAGACATAGAAATTAAAATATTATCTACATATAGAAATGAGCCAGCAAGTAGGCACATCAAAGACGCAAGCGAAACACAGTTTAAAAAGACAAAGCTAAACGAAAAATGAATGGAATACCAACACCCAAACAAAGAATACTGACATAAGAGAAATATAAATAAATAAATAAATACATAAATGAACATATACACAAGCACAATAACAAGAAACACATATAAAGACACACTAATAAACTAAGATAGAATACAATAACCAAAACACAGTCAGCCAAACGCGAACTCACACACCAAACAATATACACACACGCAAACGCATGCGCATGGACGAAGACAAAAATAAATAAAAATAAATAAATAAAACAGATAAAATATAAATGGCGTAGACTTTTAATACAACAGGAGGGATACATATTAGTACCACTGATGATGTTGCAGATGTGCAACGAAAGAACTTTTTAAAACTATATATATATATTTATATCTGTATTTTTGACCGTTGGTCAATCAATGATAAACATCGATTGCCGAATAAATTAACTATGGAGATATAAAACATACAAAAGCGAAAACCAACCAAACAGTGAGTGTTTTCTGTTATTATTTCTGGCAAAATTATCACAACAATATGACCCTCCTCAAGTATAACTATATATATTAATATATATATATATATATATATATATATATATATATATATATATATATTATATATATATATTATATATATATATATATAATGTAGGAGGTGAGTTTTATTGTAGTACAATAAAGCAATGCAGATATCGGATAAGAAGCACTCTACAATTTGTAGGACTGGAGTATACATAATATAAGATCAAAAGATGGTTAAAGGAGTTCCATGTATTTTATTATGCGCATTTCAAAAACAAACATCATCATGCAATAATATTTGTGTTTTCATCAGATAAAACAGGAGAACATGATATGAAGGCTAAAAAACACTTGTGGATAGTGCAGTTTTAAATCAACATATCTTGATTTAAAACTGCACTATCCACAAGTGTTTTTTAGCCTTCATATCATGTTCTCTTGTTTTATCTGATGAAAACACAAATATTATTGCATGATGATGTTTGTTTTTGAAATGCGCATAATAAAATACATGGAACTCCTTTAACCATCTTTTGATCTTATATTATATATATATATATATATATATATATATATATATATGAGAGACGTAAAGTAAGAAAATTATAAAATTAACTTACTTACTAAAAGATCACGTCCAACTAATTAGTTTCTGGAATGGAGTAAATATATTTACCGAAGAAACAAAGAAAATCATTCCGTCATCAGAAAAGTCTTTTTCCGTATAGGTCTCCAGGCATAGCGAGGACACTGGAAACTTATTAAAAAAATAATTCAGTGGAATGGAAATAGCGAAGCGTGGACTGGATTCCAAGCCATTGAGAAAATCACTGCCTCTACGTCTGTGGCAAATTCAAAAAGAATCAATCACGTGACATCGAGGTCAATCAGTGGAAAGCGAGTGGTTATTAAGACAGCGGCCAGCTTACTACCATAGTAGCAGTCATGGCCAAATATTGCTCGACAAATGAATTGGAGATAATTATAAGGAATTTATATCTAGTAACATTTATATACACACAGATGCATATCAATGCTAGCAAATATATAGGTTTTATCTTATTAACAATGTGGTTCAATGCATGGGGTTCCAGAACAATAATATGAGAGACGTAAAATAAGAAAATTATAAAATTAACTTACTTACTAAAAAATCACTTCCAACTAATTAGTTTCTGGAATGGAGTAAATATATTTACCGAAGAAACATATGGAAAATCATTCCGTCATCAGGAAAGTCTTTATATATATATATATAAATATAAATATAGTCTTTATATATATATATAAATATAAATATAATCATATATGTATATGTGTGGGGGTGCGTGGAGGGTGTGTGGTTGTGCGTGTGTGTAGTAAGTACGTAACAATTTTATGAGATATATTCTTGGCAATTGATAACAGTATAACCTGCAGAACATTCATCTGAACAAGTTCCATTTCACTTGTCACAATTTATACTGTTGATACAATGGCATGTCCCATTACAAGCACCAAACGTTCCTGCTCGGCATTCTAAAGATATCACTATATGTGATAATGTTGCATATATCATTAATTACATACAGATATCAATGATACAATTTTATACAAAATTTTACGATTAAAGTGCTCTTGTGATAAAGAAATGAACCTGTATATTTATTGAATAATAGCAGTGGTACCCGGCGTTGCACGGGATAAGTTATTTTGGAACGCGTGTCGCCAAAAGCCTTGATCCTGGAAAAACTACATGCCTGGACAATATGTAAAGAAAATAAACCGAATACTCTGATGGCTGGATAATCTTTAAGATTTTCCTCGATGAAGCAGGAAAAATGCAGGTTTTAACCTAATGTGGACCCTAGGGGATCAAGAAAATGAATTGTTCTCATGTGCATAATATGCCTTGAAGTTTCGGGAAATTCGGCGAGACGTAACGCCTAAAAAAAGCCCTAAAAGGATGAAAAAATGAATTTCTCACCTAATGCGGACCCCAGGCAATAAAAAGATTGGATTTTCTTTGCTCCTGGTATGAAGAAGAGACCGACTTATACATAGTTACAATTTCAAGAAAATTGGTCTAACTTAACGCCTCAAAATACCCCTAAAATCTGAAATGAAATGCACTTTTTCACCTAATGCGGGTCCTAGGGGAACAACAAAGTTGTTTTTTTATGTACATAACATTCCCTGAAACATAAGTAAAACTCATGTAAACAAATCGGTTCGGTACTTTTCGAGTTTTATTGATTCAATCTCACAGACACACACACAGACAGACATCCTTAGTGTTATATATATAGATTATAACGATTCTCTATAAAACATACATGGATTTTTAGTTCAGTCAAATGCAATGTTAAAAACATTATGGAAGAAACAAAGAGTATTATAAGAAAAAAATGATATATAATCGTTCCAAATATTATCATATTCTACCAGTTACTACGATATGTGTTTGCGTCATTCTTACATATAAATAAAACCAGACACACATACGCACAAGCACACACGCATATATATATATATATATATATATATATATATATATATATATATATATATATATATATATAAATATATATATATATATATATTGTTATGCTTTGGGAGGGTCATGTTGCCAATAAGAAACACACGCACCAGTTTCTTTCACTTCAATTTACTGGTGTTTCTTATTGGCAACATGACCCTCCGAAAGCATAACAATATCGAATTCAACACACGTTTTCAGATAAAGTATCTTGCTAAACAAATTCAGAAACGAAATATATATATATTATATACTGTATATATATAAATGCATACATTTACACATACACACACCCATACATATATGATACATACATACATGCATACATACATACATAAACAACTAGTTAGGTAACCACAAGTAGAATCCATTAATGGAACAGTAAAAATATATAAAACATTCCAACAATTTTGCCTCTAATAACTGCATATGCACATGTACAGATACAAAGCATATACACATGCACACATACAATAACATCCATATCTACACATGCATGCATACATATATATCTAACTAGTTGGTGTTGTGTTAATTCCAATGAGAGAGTCTTGTGTTTATGTTAGAAACCGACTCTCTCTCTATTGATAAAACTTTGTGAAATTATAAAACCAGCAGAACATGCATACATACATACATACATACATACATACATACATACATACATACATACATACATACATACATACATACATACATACATACATATACACACACATATATATCTATAATATTATAATGAATATCATAGTTATAATATGAATGGTATACTGATTCACTGAATTATCTAAACAATCGGAAAATCTCCGGTAATTTTCCCACGAAATAAAACAGGTCGAGAGTAAAATTATATCGCCACGTAATAATGATACACATTGGATAAGGAATATTTAGCTTTTTAAATTTACCGCGTATCAAGTGATGGTGTGGTAGCATCTTGTTTACTAATAATAATGTTCAGTTAAATCATTTTGTTAACTGCTAAGTATATTTGGCAATTTGTACTTTCTCCACATTCATTTTTATTTACTATCATTTTCCGCCCTCTTTTCCCTGCTTGAAATGGTTGGACGGGTCTTATTCAGCACAGCATCTCCCCACTTGTCACGGTCCTTTGTCATCTCCTCGGTGAGTTTAACCAGCCCCGGCCATGTCTTTTGTGGTCTACCTCCACTGCGTCTTCCCTCCACTTGGACTTCCTGGCACTTCTTTACCCAGCACTCATCCACCATGCACATCATATGTACATATCATCTCAGCCTTCTCTCCTGCACACCACAACTTATCCCTCTTATACTCAGCTCGTCTATGCTTTGTCGTTGACGCACATTAAAATTGCCCCTCCAACTGTGCATACCTGCTTCATTTTTCTCCAGCCGTCGCAAATCTTCAGCAGTTGTGTCCATTTCTAACTACCATGCAGCATCCTCGTATCATATAACCGTTATTTTCTACGCAGGGAGAAACGCTTTTTTGTCAACAGAGGAAGTAGCTCCATAAACTTCTTTCAACCCGTTCTTATTCTAGATACTATGGACGCGGAAAACCCTCCTCCCATGTTTATCTCATCACCTAGGTACCGGAAGCTAACAACCTCTTCTATAGAACCCACCTGCATTTGAAAAATGAGTCTATCGCAGCGATTACTACTGCCAACTTTCCCTGTACCTCTATTGCATACATAGTTTTCCCTACCTGTTAGTTTGCCGGCTATCCCACTACATATCTTGTGTCTCCAAGATCAGCATTGCGTAGATTTCATGGAATTTATGTCAGTTCCTTTCCTATATATCTATCATGGCCAATTCCCCGATGGAATCAGAACATTGTCCTCTATTCTACTTATCAACGCTGTTGTTTAGCTATGTTCAGTCTCAGGCCTCTTGATTCCAACTGCTGTTTCCATAGACATAATTTATTATCTAGCTCCTCTACTGAATCTGCTATAAGAACCAGATCATCAGCATAGAGATGATTCCATGGGCAGCCAGTCTTAAACTCCTCTGTTATGGCTTGGAGGACTATAATGAACAAGATTGGGCTGAGGAGCGAACCTTGATGTACACCTACTTTTATATGGAATTCCTCACAAACTCCATTTCTATTATCACTTTACTTACAGCACCCCTGTACGTAGCTTGCATTTTCCTCACAAGCGATTCCTATTAGTATTAATATTATAATTATTATATTAATGGTATACTGATTCACTGAATTTTCTAAATTATCGAAAAACTACTGTAATTTCCCCACGAAACAAAACAGGACGACAGTAAATATATATCGCCATCTAAACTGATACACATTGGATAAGGAATATTTAGGTTTTAAAAAATTTCCGCGTACAAGTCATATACGGTATATATATAAATGTATTTATGTATATATATATATATATATATATATATATACATATATATATATATATAAATATGAATATGTGTGTGTTTGTGTGTGTGGGTGTGTGTGTATGTGTGTGTGCGTGTGTATAATAATTACGTAACAATACCTTCTTGGCAATTGACACCAGCATAACCTGCAGAACATCCTTCTAAACATGTGCCGTTTCGCTTGTTACAGTTCGTGTTGTTGATACAATGGCAGGTCCCATTACAAGCAACACCAAACTTTCCTGCTCGGCATTCTAAAATTAACAATATATATGATAATGTTGAAGATATCATTAATTGCATACATATATCAATGATACAATTTTATATCAAATTTCAAGATTAAAGTGGTCTTGTGCTAAACAAATTAAGTTGTAGATTTATTGAATATTATATCGATCCTTTATAAAAAAATACTTGGATTTTTAGTTCAATTAAATGCAATATTAATAACATTATGAAAGTAACAAACAATACTATAAGAAAAAATATCATATATAATCCTTCCAAATATTACCATATTCTACAATAATATACTGTATATATATATATATATGCATACATACACACATACACACACACATACATACATAAATACATACATACATAAATATATACACACATATATATCTATAATATTATCATGAATATCATAGTTATAATATGAATGGTATACTGATTCACTGAATTATCTAAACTATCGGAAAATCTCCGGTAATTTCGCCACAAAACAAAACAGGTCGAAAGTAAAATCATATCGCCACGTAACAATGATACACACTGGATAAGGAGTATTTAGGTTTTTAAAAATTCCGCCTATCAAGCCAGGGTGTGATAGCATATTGTTTACTAATAAAACACTTCAGTTAAATACTTTTGTTAACGGCAAGCATATCTGCGGCTGGCCAGATGATAATGGCTTATACCTGGTGTGTCGTATCAACCGGTGTCTATAGGCTTCAACCTGACTTACACCATAATATTTGATGGGACGACATATGCAGCGGATCAAGATTTACACCGGAATATAGGGTGTATATAGTGAAAGGATGAAGGTTAACATGGTTGGCTGTACAACACGGGGCCTTATTTCAGGCATTGACACTTGCTTTATTGATCAGGTGAGTCTAGAGCTCGATAATCGCTCGAAGTTGCGGCACTCGATCTCCATTACATTATTTACCTTTAACCAACTCCACATAATACAAAAACAATTCTCTCAAGGCAAGATATATAGAGAGAAATAGCGTATAATCAAAACAATAACAACAATAATAAAATATATATGATAATAGGTAGAGAGGTTACAGATGTAAAATATAAAAAGTAAAAGATAAGAAAAAAGATACAGTAAAAAATTAAGAAAATGGAAAAATATAAAGTAATAAGAATAAGTGAGACCATGTAAGTACAGAGTATGATAGTGGTGGTGGTGAGTAAGTGTTGTTCGTATAAGGATTGTGTGGTGGGTTTTTTGCTAACATAAAAAGTCATATTCGAAACGTGCAAAGTCCCTTGATGTACAACCAACCATGTTACTCTTCATACTTTCACTATTATTACTCCAAGTAGAACCTACATAGGAATTACCGCGAACTCGCTGCCTAACTATGGAAACATCTTGTTAAGTTAAACAAAGCAGTACGTTAAAACTATCCATGACGCAGAGTACTGACAACCTCTATCTGGATTACCTATAACGATAACTTGTTACCCCATATACCCAGCTCCCACTAGGTTGAGCAACAACTTTAACGCACGGCACTAAAATGGAAAATCACCACATAGTTATGTCATTGAAAAACATACCTATACATACTAACAAGGACTAATGACTTCATTCGTCGAATCCGATGGAAGGCCTATCATTATGATAAAGGACACGCTAATAACACGGAGGAAATTACTATGAAAATATACGGATTCAAATCCTGAAAAATCCTCCGAATAACCCCCAGCTCGATGCCTTCGAACTCAACCTCATGAACATGATAGGTGGAACCAAATTCAAAGTAATGACACATCACAACAAATTGTAAAACGACATCAATACACTTCTAAAAGAACTATGCAACGCCAACGGTATTATAGTAAAAGGAGATAAAACTTGAAGCATATACACCATGAGACTTAATACATACAATAATTGTGTACGTCGTGAACTGCACAAAAAATACAAACAAACAACAGAATCTGCACTTACTAGCATTATTGAAGAAGAACTTAGCATTCTAAAAACTGAAAATATCTGATAGAACCAAGCCTCTAGCACCTTGTAACCCCACATTTAACCTAAAGGATCACAAATATAATTTCGAAATAGACCCCGCAATTAGATTAATATGCCCATCGAAGTCGTATATATATAGAATTGCCAAGTATATACTAGATAGTGTAATCGCACAAATCAAGGACGAACTAATAATTAAGGTATGGGGTAACACTAACGAAGCAATAGACTGGTTCAGCAAAATAGACAGTAGATAAACATCCAACTTCGTACAGTTCCACATTGATGACTACTACTCATCTATATCCCCAGTCACCCTAGATAAAGCGCTAACCTTTGCCCAGGAAAATTCGTACCTTACCTCGGACGAAATTAAAATAATAAAGCTACTAGGAGAACTATCATTAAATTCGAAAATAGTTACTGGGAACGTAAGAATAGACAGAATAGCTTCAATATCACAATGGGATCTAACGACTCGGTACAGGTAACGGAATTCGTGTGAATATATATAGCGCACAACTTACATAAGGAATTCAATAACCACGAGGGATGAATTTATAGAGACGACAGATTCCTTTTAGAGAAAAACTTAAATAATCAAAACATGGAAAAATTACGAAAACACATCAGAGTCTTTTTTAACAAACTAGGCCTAGGTATTACGTTCGAACTTAATTCTAAAAAATCAAACACCTTAGATGTAACACTCAACCTAATCACCGGATTAATAGAGCCCTTCCATATACATAACGAGAATCTAGCCAACATTAGTTATAACTCAAACCACCCCCGATCCATAATTAACACCATAGCACATAGTATATCCATCAGAATATGCACCTACCTTCTGACCTAGAGATGTTTAACGAACACGCAAACTATTATAACATAGCTTTACATAAGGCAGGACGTAAAGAGGGGTTGGAGAACATACCATATAGGGACAGCAGCAACAACCCTAACGAAAACTACACTACCCACACCTTATGAAATAACAAGCATAGGACTAAGCATAGAAGATACCTATGATAGAAAATACCTATGGTTCAATCCAATATCCAAGTCCTCTATAAAAACCAAACTGTTTTCTACATTATTAAACTAATAGACAAACACTTTGTTTGATAGTTCTTCTATTAAAGAATCTATTGTATTTGAGTAGATTAACAATCTTACTCTACTGCAGCCAACATAGAATCACACATACGTAAAATCAACCACAAAAACATCTCTAAAGAAAATAACCTACCAATATACATCATAGCACCTAATACAAAACGCAAACACATAACATCGCAACCACACATACACTAGGGCGCATCACAACAAAACACTAATTAGCCTAAATATCAACCCACCCACAACGAACATACAAAACCGCAACGGAGAAACGGCACAAAAAAAGCCTCCAACTGTAATTGCCACCTACCGGATAAGTGCACACTGCAAAATAGATTCGTGGATTCGAGTATGGTGTACCTGTGGACTGTAAATTCAGGCAAATCTACTTGGCACTACATAGGTTCCACGGCTGGGGAGTTAAAAAAAAAGGTGGTACGTCCACAGACACTCCATGAAGAACCGTAGACTATATAATTCTACGACGCAACCCAATCAAATCTTGCAGCTTAAAAACACAAACCAGGAATATGGGATTAGCTGGTCAAAATATCAGAAGCAAGGGCTAACGACAATGGAATGTCCCACTGCAGACTATGTAATATGGAGCTATTCCATATTTTAAGGTACGATAAGATGCTGCTTAACAGCAAAATAGAAAGATCAATTTTCTGTAGGCATAAAATAGCTACCAAGTTCACAAATTTTAAACCACCATGATTCGAGCCTACAATACCAAATTTAGAACTGAACCACCAGAATTTCAACGTATGGAATAGACACAATCACACCGCTCTTAGCTGCCAAACAACCAACTGGTCACTAGATCATAAATATCTTAACATCTATTTCACCCGCTCTCCTGAAACAGCATCACATCCATTAAGACAGGACAATCAGCAAAATATTTACTACACACATTTGTCAAAGCTCCCTTCACCATCCACCCTTACCCTTAAATCTCATACTAGTACCTCCCAATTAATCTCTAATTTATGCTTTTTCTGTTATCTGTCACTACATCAGACTCTCTACTACCACTATCATATACTGTACTTACATGATCTCACTTATCCTTATTATTTATATTTTTTCCATTTCCTTACTTTTTACTGTACCCTTTTTCTTATCTTTTATATTATACATTTACATCTGTAACCTCTCTACCTATTTATCATATATATTTTATTATTGATGTTATTGTTTTGATTATACTCTATTTCTCTCTATATATTTTGCCTTGAGTGAATTGTTTTTTGTATTCTGAGGAGTTGGTTTAAAGTAAATAATATAATGGAGATCGAATTGAGCAACTTCAAGCGATTAGCGACCTCTAGACTCACCTGATCAATGAAACAATAGTCAATACCTGACATAAAACTCCTTGTTGCACAGCCAACGATGTTACTCTTCATACTTTCACTATTATTACTCCAAGTAGAACCTACATAGGATTTACCGGGAACTCGCTCCCTAACTATGGAAACATATTGTTCAGTTAAGCAAAGCCGTACGTTAAAACTATCCACGACGCAGAGTACTCGCAACATCTAACTGGAATACCTATAACGATAAATTGTTACCCCATATATATATATATATATATATATATAAATATATATATATATATAAATATATATAAATATGTTTATATGTGTGTCACTGTGTGTGTGTGTGTGTGTGTGTTTGTATATGTATGTGTGTGTTTGTGTGTCTAATAAGTATTTGTTATGAGATACCTTGTTGGCAATTGTCACCAGTATAACCTGCAGAACATCCATCTGAACATCTTCCATTTCGCTTGTTACAGTTCATGTTGTTGATACAATGGCATGTCCCATTACAAGCAACACCAAACTTTCCTTCTCGGCATTCTAAATATAACAATATATATGATAAATTTGAAGATATCATTAATTACATACAAAAATCATTGATACGATTTGATAGCAAATTTCAAGATTAAAGTGGGCTTGGGATAAACGAATTAACTTGTAGAAATATTTAATGTTATATCGATCTTCTATAAATTATAGATGGATATTTAGTTCAGTTAAATGCAATGTTAATAACATTATAAAAGAAACAAACAATATTATTAGAAAAACAACATGTATAATCCTTCCAAAATAGATATAATATTATCATGAATATCATAGTTATGGGATTAATGGTATACTGATTCACTGAATTATCGAAACTGTTGGAAAATCTGCTGTGATTTTTCCATGAAACAAACACGTCGAAATAAAAATATATCGCCATGTAATGCTGATACACATTGGATAAGGAATATTTAGGTATTTTTAAATTAGCGCATATCAAGTGACGGTGTGGTAGCATGTTGTTTACTAATAAAACAGTTCAGTTAAATCTTTTTGTTAAATGAAATATAAATTTTACAAATTGTACTTTACTCACATGCATTTAAATTTTACAACTATTTAGTTTTTATATCCATATTTTATATTTTGTGCAAATAAACAACGGCAAGCATATCTACGGATGGGAAGATGGTAATGCCTTATACCTGGGGTGTCGTCTCAAAATTTGATGGGTCGACTTATGCAGCGGAACAACTTTTAAACCGGTATATATATAAATGTATATATATGTATATGTGTGTGTGTGTGTGTGTTTCTTTGTGTGTGTGTAGAGTAATCATCGACGTATTCAGCGCATCAACTTTCATACCGGCATATAAGGTATATACATAATTTTTTTATATATAATTAAATATATACGAATAGATGTGTGTGTGTGTGTGTGTGTGTGTGTGTGCGCGCGCGCACGCGTGTGCGTGTGCGTGTGCGTGTGCGTGCGCGTGCGCGTGCGCGTGCGCGCGCGCGTGCGTGTGTGTGTGTGTGTGTGTGTGTGTGTGTGTGTGTGTGTGTGTGTGTGTGTGTGTGCGTGAATGTGTGTGTGTGTATAGTAAGTACGTAACGATTTAATGAGATACCTTCTTGGCAATTGACACCAATATAACCTGCAGAACATCCATCTGAACATGTTCAGATGAACCTGTTATTTTTATCTAATAAACATTTATTCCAATTCCAACTCAACTGCCCCCTCAATCTATCTTATTTCTCATTCTTTCTGCTAATGAAGGAGTAGTGTCCAAAATGCTGAGACGCTATTCCTGCTATATCAAACGTTAACCTAATCTATCCCTTCCATATACTGTACGGATTGTCTTGTTATTTCCGTTTACCTTTTACATATACATAATATATACTGTATATATATATGTTATATATATATATATAAATGCATACATACACACACACATATATACAACATACTTATATATACATACATACATAGATACATATATTATATATATACAACATAATGAAAGAAACAAACAATACCATGAGAAACAACATATATAAACCTTCAAATTTACACCATATTTTATCAGTTACTACGATATGTATTTGCGGCATTTTTACTTTGAAATAAACACACACACACACACACGCACACACACGCAAGCACGCACGCACGCACGCACACACACACACACACACACATACACACATACACACACAAGTATATTTTCTAAATTGTACTTTCTTCACAAGCATTGTTATTTATTATAATTTTTCCGCCCGCTTTTCCCAGCTAGAATGGTTGGACGGGTCCTATTCAGCACAGCATCTCGTCACTTGTCGCGGTCATTTGTCATCTTCTCGTTGACTTGTACCAGACCCGCCCATGTTCTTCGTGGTCTACCCCTACTGCGTCTTCCCTCCACTTGGACTTCCTGGCACTTCTTCACACAGCGCTCAACCTCCATGCACATCATATGTCCATACCGTCTCAGCGTTCTCTCCTGCACACTACAATGTATCCCTCTTATACCCAGTTTCCTTCTCAACTCGTCTATGCTTGGTCGTTCACGCACATTACAATTGCACATCCAACGGAACATACTTGCTTTATTTCTCTCCAGCCGTCGTATATCTTCAGCAGTTGTTGTCAATTTCTAACTACCATGCAGCATCGTCGCATCTCACACATGTATCATATGACCGTCCATTTGTAAGCATGGAGAACCACTTCTTTATCAACAGAGGAAGAAACTCCATAAACTTCTTCCAATCCGCCCTTATACTAGATAATATGGACGCAGATCACCCTCCTCCCATGCGTATCTTATCACCTGGGTACCGGAAGCTATCAGCCACTTCTATAGAACCCAGCTGCATTGGAAAAATGAGTCTATCACAGTAATTATTACTGTCAACTTTCCCTGTACATCTATTGCATACGTAGTTTTCCCTACCTATTAGTTTGCCTGCTATCCCACTACATCAATTGTGTCTCCAAGATCAGCATTGTGTATATGTTATGGAATTTATGCCAGTTCCTTTTCTATATATCTAACATGGCCATTTCCCTGATAGAATCAGAGCATTGTCCTCTCTTCCACTTATCAACACTTTTGTTTTAGCTATGTTCTCTCTCAGGCCTCTTGATTCAAATTAATGTTTCCATAGCCAGAATGTATTCTCTAGCTCCTGTACTCAATCTGATATAAGAACCAGATCATCAGCATATAGAAGTTCCCATGGGCAGCCAGTCTTAAACTCCACTGTCATGGATTGGAGGTCTATAATGAAAAAGATTGGGCTGTGGAGCGAACATTGATGTACACCTGCTTGTATCTGGAATTCCTCACTAAACTCCATTTCTATTGTCACTTTACTGACAGCACCACTGAACGTATCTTACATTGTCCTCACAAGCGATTCCTATTAGTATTAATATTCTAGTTATTATATTAATAGAATACTGATTCACTGAATTATCTAAATTATCGGAAAATTACTGTAATTTCCCCACGAAGCAAAACAGGACGACAGTAAATATATATCGCCATCTAAGCTGATACACATTGGATAAGGAATATTTAGGTTTTTACAATTCCCGCGTATCACTTCACGTGTGGTAGGATATTGTTTACTAATAAAACAGTTCAGTTAAACCATTTTGTTAACTGAAACATACATTTTGCAACTTGTACTTTCTTCACATGCATTTTTATTTTACAACTATTTAGTGATTATTATAATATTTTCTATTTTATGAAAATAAACAACGACAAACGTATCTACGGCTGGGGAGAAGGTAAAACTTACATCTAACCTTCAAATTTACACCATACTTTATCTTTTACTACGATATATATTTGCGACATTTCTACGTTGAAATAAACACACACACACACGCACACACACAGAAAAATATATAGCCAGGCAAAATTACACAACAAACACATGAGGGGTGAGAGATGATCGTCAACGCTCACATGATGATGAGGACCGTTACCCTAAAGCCAAGCAGACCCACTGCTAAGAACATCTACGCGTCTAACAATGAATTACCACACTTTTATGTGCTCCGGAAAGACCATAATACAGTCGCCGACCAGACAACTGGACTACCAACAAGACTTATATGCGGAGCCAATATCGCTAGCAAATACAGGATCTCCTAGTTCCTCCCAGTGGTTATACGCCCCATAATCAAGATGTTCCCAGATTTATGTGACAGTTCAGAAGACCTCCTCAGGAGAATCAATGAGTGCAACAAAAACTAAAACCTATCTAACTGCATAATACGCAGTATGGACTTTGTACCAATATACCCATCCATTAACATTGATTTTGCTGTGGAAACATGTGTGGAGATAATCAGTGTGAGTGAAGTTGAGGTCTGCGACGTCGACACGGATGAATTAGGCCTCCTACTCAGACTTACCTATGACACCGGGTACTTAGACAGCCGTGTTCTTAGCCGTTTCTGCCCTAGTAGAACCATAAGAGGAAGACCCCCCACCATAAACTCAATGGCAAAAATGACTCCCATGGGAGAGTGAATTGGGTAGACTAAAGCCATACCAACACCCGAAAACAATGATCAGGTAAGGAAAATGGTTTTGCATGCAATGCGGCTAGTATTATAACTAGCCTAAAGGGCTATATATTCAAATTCAACGTAAAGATCTACACCCTAAATGAGGCAACAACGATTTGGATCAGCATAGCTGGTGATGTTGCCACCTTTTTATGGATTGGTGGGAATTTAGACTCAAAAATCTCCTTGAAGTGAGCTCCATAGAACACATCCTGTACTCTCCTTACGTAGACAATATTAAATATAGTAATAAGGACACTGCCACAAGAGAATAGTAACGAATAACAATTAGAATATAGCACAATGGAAAGAATCCAGCAGATAGCAAACTCCATACACCAGAGTATAACTGTAACTATTGAATACCCTTCCAATCAACCTAATAATAGACTACCTGTATTAGACACGGAATTCTGGATTAACACTATATACGATAGGTCCCAAATTCCCCACTCACACTACGCTAAACCCATGGCCTCCAAATACCTGTTACTCAAATACACAGCAATGTTCAGTAGTGCTAAGGTTAATATTCTTATCGCAGACGTGGTACGAGTGATGAAGAACGTGTCCCGCATGAGCGACCCAAGAGAAATGGAAAGACACATCAAACACTTCATAAAGGGCAGGCATTTCTCTGGATACAACCAAAGAGACAGAATCCGAGTATACAAAGTAAACACTGAGAAGTATAATACCCTCATAGAACTGGACATGAAAGTAATTTGCCCATTATACAGGAGAAAATCGTGGAATAGCTTACATAGGACTGAGAAAGACCCACTTAATGAGTAAAGTGTTAGAAAAACCAGTAACTACCATGAAATCCCTGATCAGCAAAACACACTTTCAACAAAACCCACTATACTTATAAGAAGTGTACTATATGTAAAGTAAATACCCAGATAAACTGTAAAACTAGAAATGTAGTCTATAGCATAAGATGTACAGAGGCTACTTGCAGAAACATCACGACACCATACATAGGCGAGACAGCTCGATGCATAGGAGAAAGTATAGACCAACAGTGGGGGGAATTAAAAGAGGAAAAAAAAAGGTTCAGTACCTACGAACATGCCAGACAACAACATGACGTTAACATAGTCAACATAGAAATTAAAATAATATCTAAACAATAGAAATGAGCCAGCAGGTAGGCAAATCAGAGAGTCAAGCGCGACAGAGCTTAAAAAGAGAAAGCTAAACAGAAAAAAATTAATGGAATAACAACACCCAAACAAACAATACTGACTTAAGAGAAATATATATATATATATAAATAAATGAATAAATACACAAGCAGAATAACAAAAAAACACATATAAAGACACACTAATAAATTAAGATAGAATACAGTAACCAAAACACAGTCACCCAAACGCGAACACACACACGAAACACTATACACACAAGCAAACGCATGCGCAGGTACGAAGACAAAATTAAATAAAAATAAATAAATAAAAAGATAAAATATAAATGGCGTAGACTTGTAATACAGCAGGAGTGATACATAATAGTACCACTGATGATGTTGCAGATGTGAAACGAAAGAACTTTTTTAGACTATATATATGTATTTATATCTGTATTTTTGACTGTTAGTGAATCAGTGATAAACATTGATTGCCGAATGAATTAACTATGGAGATATAAAACATACAAAGCGAAAACCAACCAAAGCGTGAATGTGTTCTGTTATTATTTCTGGCAAAGTTATTACAACAATATGACACTCCTCAAGTATAACTATATATATATATATATATATATATATATATATATATATATATAGTATGTGTGTATGTATACGTACATACATATATGCATACATGTACAGTAGTATGTATATATATACGTAGATGCACACATATATACATGCACGTATAGGTTTACCGAACATTTATTATAATGCTCGGTTTGTTTGTTTGTACAAATGTATGTATATAAATACATACTTCTGTACGTCTGTATACATATATGTATGTACGTATACATAGATAATACTTACATTTAAGTCAGTGCCGTACTAAGAGTGAGAAATGAAATTTCGTTTCATTCTATTCCATTTATATATATATATACATGTATATGTGTGTGTGTGGGTTGGGTATATAGTTGTGTGTATGTGCGTGTGTGTGTTTAGTAAGTACGCAACAATTTTATGAGATATCTTCTTGGCAATTGACAACAGTATAACCTGCAGAACATCCATCTGAACATGTTCCATTTCGCTTGGCACAGTTTATGCTGTTGATACAATGGTATGTCCCATTACAAGCAACACCAAACCTTCCTGCTCGGCATTCTGAAAATATCACTATATGTGATATTGTTGCATATATCATTAATTATAAATGATACAATTTTATACAAAATGTTACGCTTAAAGTGGTCTTGTGGTAAAAAATGAATGTGTATATTTATTGAATACCAGCAGTGGCACTGGGCGTTGCACGGGATAAGGTATTTTGGAACGCGGGCCACCAACAGACTTAATCGTGGGAAGACTGCATGCCCGGACAATATGTAAGGAAAATAAACCGAATATTCTGAAGGCTGGATAATCTTTGAGATTTTCCTCGATGAATGAGGAAAAATACAGGTTTTCACCTAATGTGGGCCCTAGGGAATCAAGAAAATGAATTGTTTTCATGTGCATAATGTGCCTTGAAGTTTCGGGAATTTCGGCTAGACGTAACGCATCAAAAAATCCCTAAAAAGCTGAAAAAATGAAGTTGCTCACCTACTGAGGGTCATAGGCAATAAAAAAGTTGGATTTTCTTTGCTCCCGGTATAAAAAGAGACTGAATAATACATAGTTACAATTTCAAGAAAATCGGTCTGACGTAAAGCCTCAAGATACCCCTAAAATCTGAAATAAAACACTTTTTAAACTAATGCGGGTCCTAGGGGATGAACAAAGGTGAATTGTATGTGCATAACATCCCTGAAACATACGTAATACAGATGTAAACTTTGAAAAAATCGGTTCGGTACTTCTAGAGTGTTAGGGATTCAAACTCACAGACACACACAAACCCAGATATACATCCAAGGTTTCATATATATTGATTATAACGATTCTCTATAAAACATACATGGATTTTTAGTTCAGTTAAAGGCAATGTTAAAAACATTATGAAAGAAACAAAGAGTATTATAAGAAAAAAAATTGATATATAATCGTTCCAAATATTATCATATTCTACCAGTTACTACGATATGTGTTTGCGACATTCCTACATGTAAATAAAAACAGACACACACACAGGCACACACGCATATATATATATATATATATATATATATATATATAAATGTATACATACACACATACGCACACACATACATACATAAATACATATATACATACATACATATATATACACATATATATAATATTATCATGAATATCATAGTTATAATATAAATGGTATATTGATTCACTGAATTATCTAAACTATCGGAAAATCTCCGGTAATTTCGCCACGGAACAAAACAGGTCGATATAAAATCATATCGCCACCTAATAATGATACACATTGGATAAGGAATATTTAGCTTTTTAAATTTACCCCGTATCAAGTGATGGTGTGGTAGCATGTTGTTTATTAAACAACTGTTCAGTTAAATCATTTTGTTAACTGAAAAGTTTATTTGGCAAATTGTAATTTCTTCACATGCATTTTTATTTACTATCATTTTCCGCCCGCTTTCCCCTGTTTACAATAGTTGGACGGGTTCTATTCAGCACAGCATCGCCCAACCTGTTACGGTCCTTTGTCATCTCCTTGGTGAGTTTCACCGGCACCGCCCATGTTTTTCGTGGTATACCTCCACTGCGTTTTCGCTCCACTTGGACTTCCTGGCACTTCTTCACCCACCGATCATCCTCCATGCACATCATATGTCCATACCATGTCAGCCTTCTCTCCTGCACACCACAACTTATCCCTATCATACCCAGTTTCCTTCTCAACTCGTCTATGCTTGGTCGTTCACGCACGTTAAAATTGCACATCCAACGTTGCATACTTGCTTCATTTCTCTCCAGCCGTCGCAAATCTTCAGCAGTTGCTGTCCATTGTTAACTACCATGGAGCATCCTCGCATCTCACACATGTATCATATAACCGTCATTTTCTACGCAGGGAGAAACGCCTTTTTCTCAACAGAGGAAGTAGCTCCAAAACTTCATCCAACCCGTCCTTATTCTAGATGGACGCGGAACACCCTCCTCCCATGCTTATATCATTCATCACCTAGGTACCGGAAGCGAACAACCTCTTCTATAGAACCCACCTGCTTTGGAAAAATAAGTCTATCACAGCAAGTACTACTGCCAACTTTCGCTGTACCTCTATTGCATACGTAGTTTTCCCTACCTGTTAGTTTGCCCGCTCTCCCACTACATCTCTTGTGTCTCCAAGATCAGCATTGCGTAGATTTTATGGAATTTATCTCAGTTCCTTTCCTATATATCCATCATGGCCAATTCCACGGAGGGCATTGTCCTCTATTCTACTTGTCAACGCTTTTGTTTAGCTATGTTCAGTCTCAGGCGTCTTGATTCCAACAGCTGTTTCCATAGACATAATTTATTCTCTAGCTCCTCTACTGAATCTGCTATAAGAACCAAATCATCAGCATAGAGAAGATTCCATGGGCAGCCAGACTTAAATTCCTCTGTTATGGCTTGGAGGACTATAATGAACAAGATTGGGCTGGGGAGCGAACCTTGATGTACATCTACTTTTATATGGAATTCCTCTCAAACTACATTTCTATTATCACTTTACATACAGCACCCCTGTACATTGCATACATTGTCCTCACAAGCGATTCCTGTAAGTATTAATTATTATATTAATGTTATACTGATTCACTGAATTATCTAAATTATGGAAAAACTACTGTAATTTACCCACGAAACATAACAGGACGAAAGTAAATATATATCGCCATCTAAGCTGATAGACATTGAATAAGGAATACTTAGGTTTTTAAAATTTCCGCGTATCAAGTCACGGTGTGGTAGGATATTGTTTACTAATAAAACAGTTCAGTTAATTCATTTTGTTAACTGAAACATACATTTTGCAACTTGTATTTTCTTCACATGCATTTTTATTTTACAATTAGTGTTTATGTTAATGTTTTCTGTTTTATGCAAATAAACAACCGCAAATATATCTACGGCTGGGGAGAAGGTAATCCATTATACAAGGGGTGTCGTCTAAACTGGCGTATATAGGTCTAAACCTGATTTGTACCACAAAATTTGAATGGTCGACATATGCAGTGGAACAACTTTTACACCGGCATATACGGTATATATATAAATGTATTTACGTATATACATATATATATTCAAATGTAAGTATGTATGTATACGTACATACATATATGTATACAGACGTACAGAAGCATGTATATATATATATATATATATGAATATAGACATAGAATATTCGAAAATATTCTGTATGTTTATAATAAACATTTTGAAGGCCTAATCGCTATAGAATAGAATACGTCACGTATTACAATTAGATTCTCGATAAAAGCAAGGGAAGTAATCTACGCGTTTCATTCTTGTTAGAAATCATCAGGACTACATATCCAGTGCTTTTATCGAGAATGACACAGCTAGAGACTTATAGAATACTTAGCTGTGTACAGGAACTGGTTTGAAAGAGCGGTTGCCGGTCCGGCAGAAATTAGAAATTGGAATAAATGCTCTGAAATAGCGATATATATGTGAATATAGACATAGAATATTCGAAAATATTCTGTATGTTTATAATAAACATTTTGAAGACCTAATCGCTATAGAATAGAATACGTCACGTATTACAATTAGATTCTCGATAAAAGCAAGGGAAGTAATCTACGCGTTTCATTCTTGTTAGAAATCATCAGGACTACATATCCAGTGCTTTTATCGAGAATGACACAGCTAGAGACTTATAGAATACTTAGCTGTGTACAGGAACTGGTTTGAAAGAGCGGTTGCCGGTCCGGCAGAAATTAGAAATTGGAATAAATGCTCTGAAATAGCGATATATATGTGAATATAGACATAGAATATTCGAAAATATTCTGTATGTTTATAATAAACATTTTGAAGACCTAATCGCTATAGAATAGAATACGTCACGTATTACAATTAGATTCTCGATAAAAGCAAGGGAAGTAATCTACGCGTTTCATTCTTGTTAGAAATCATCAGGACTACATATCCAGTGCTTTTATCGAGAATGACACAGCTAGAGACTTATAGAATACTTAGCTGTGTACAGGAACTGGTTTGAAAGAGCGGTTGCCGGTCCGGCAGAAATTAGAAATTGGAATAAATGCTCTGAAATAGCGATATATATGTGAATATAGACATAGAATATTCGAAAATATTCTGTATGTTTATAATAAACATTTTGAAGACCTAATCGCTATAGAATAGAATACGTCACGTATTACAATTAGATTCTCGATAAAAGCAAGGGAAGTAATCTACGCGTTTCATTCTTGTTAGAAATCATCAGGACTACATATCCAGTGCTTTTATCGAGAATGACACAGCTAGAGACTTATAGAATACTTAGCTGTGTACAGGAACTGGTTTGAAAGAGCGGTTGCCGGTCCGGCAGAAATTAGAAATTGGAATAAATGCTCTGAAATAGCGATATATATGTGAATATAGACATAGAATATTCGAAAATATTCTGTATGTTTATAATAAACATTTTGAAGACCTAATCGCTATAGAATAGAATACGTCACGTATTACAATTAGATTCTCGATAAAAGCAAGGGAAGTAATCTACGCGTTTCATTCTTGTTAGAAATCATCAGGACTACATATCCAGTGCTTTTATCGAGAATGACACAGCTAGAGACTTATAGAATACTTAGCTGTGTACAGGAACTGGTTTGAAAGAGCGGTTGCCGGTCCGGCAGAAATTAGAAATTGGAATAAATGCTCTGAAATAGCGATATATATGTGAATATAGACATAGAATATTCGAAAATATTCTGTATGTTTATAATAAACATTTTGAAGACCTAATCGCTATAGAATAGAATACGTCACGTATTACAATTAGATTCTCGATAAAAGCAAGGGAAGTAATCTACGCGTTTCATTCTTGTTAGAAATCATCAGGACTACATATCCAGTGCTTTTATCGAGAATGACACAGCTAGAGACTTATAGAATACTTAGCTGTGTACAGGAACTGGTTTGAAAGAGCGGTTGCCGGTCCGGCAGAAATTAGAAATTGGAATAAATGCTCTGAAATAGCGATATATATGTGAATATAGACATAGAATATTCGAAAATATTCTGTATGTTTATAATAAACATTTTGAAGACCTAATCGCTATAGAATAGAATACGTCACGTATTACAATTAGATTCTCGATAAAAGCAAGGGAAGTAATCTACGCGTTTCATTCTTGTTAGAAATCATCAGGACTACATATCCAGTGCATTCTCGATAAAAGCACTGGATATGTAGTCCTGATGATTTCTAACAAGAATGAAACGCGTAGATTACTTCCCTTGCTTTTATCGAGAATCTAATTGTAATACGTGACGTATTCTATTCTATAGCGATTAGGTCTTCAAAATGTTTATTATAAACATACAGAATATTCTATGTCTATATTCACATATATATCGCTATTTCAGAGCATTTATTCCAATTTCAAATTTCTGCCGGACCGGCAACCGCTCTTTCAAACCAGTTCCTGTACACAGCTAAGTATTCTATAAGTCTCTAGCTGTGTCATTCTCGATAAAAGCACTGGATATGTAGTCCTGATGATTTCTAACAAGAATGAAACGCGTAGATTACTTCCCTTGCTTTTATCGAGAATCTAATTGTAATACGTGACGTATTCTATTCTATAGCGATTAGGTCTTCAAAATGTTTATTATAAACATACAGAATATTTTCGAATATTCTATGTCTATATTCACATATATATCGCTATTTCAGAGCAATTATTCCAATATATATATATATATATATATATACAGGCACACATATATATATATGCAAGTATCAGTTTACCGTACATTTGTTATAATGTTCGCTTTGTCCGTTTGTAAACAAACGAACAGCCTAATTTACGCCGTACAGTGTACAGGCAACCACGTCACCTTTTTGTTCAACAATGACACAGGAACGATGTACTAGTTTCAAGTTTGTTAGCTATAAATATACATATACATATATATATTTTTTTATACATATATATATTTTTATATATATATATATATATATATATATATATATATATATATATAATATATATATATATATATATATATATGTATATATATATATATATATTTATATATATATATATATATATATATATAAATATGTATATTTGTGTGTTTGTGCGTGGGGGTGTGTGTGCATGTGTGTGTGCGTGTGTATAATAATTACGTAACAATACCTTCTTGGCAATTGACACCAGCATAACCTGCGGAACATCCATCTAAACATGTTCCATTTCGCTTGTCACAGTTCATGTTGTTGATACAATGGCAGGTCCCATAACAAGCAACACCAAACTTTCCTTCTCGGCATTCTAAAATTATCAATATATATGATAAAGTAGAAGATATCATTAATTACATACAAAAAACAATGATACGATTTGATAGCAAATTTCAAGATTAAAGTGGGCTTGGGATAAATGAATTAACTTGTAGAAATATTGAATATTATCGATATTCTATAAATTATAGATGGATTTTTAGTTCAGTTAAATGCAATGTTAAAAACATTATGAAAGAAACAAACAATATTATTAGAAAAACAACATGTATAATCCTTCCAAAATAGATATAATACTATCATGAATATCATAGTTATAAGATTAATGGTATACTGATTCACTGAATTATCGAAACTGTTGGAAAATCAGCTGTGATTTCCCAACAAAACAAAAAGGTGGAAATAAAAATATATCGCCATGTAATGCTGATACACATTGGATAAGGAATATTTAGGTTTTTTAAATTAGCGCATATCAAGTGACGGTGTGGTAGCATGTTGTTTACTAATAAAACAATTCAGTTAAATCTATTTGTGAAATGAAATATAAATTTTACAAATTGTACTGTCCTCACATACATTTTAATTTTACAACTATTTAGTGTTTATTTCCATATTTTATATTTTGTGCAAATAAACAACGGCAAGCATATCTACGGCTGAGGAGATGGTAAAGCCTTATACCTGGGGTGCCGTCTCAACCGGCGTATATAGGCCTCAATCTGAATTACACCACAAAACTTGATGGGCCGACTTATGCAGCGCATCAACTTTCATACCGGCATATAATGTATATATATAATTTTTTCATATATAATTAAATATATACGAATAGATGTGTGTGTGTGGGTGTGTGTGTGTGTGTGTATGTGCGTGTGCATGGGTATGTGTGTGTATGTGTGAGTGTGTGTGTGTGTGTGTGTGTGTGCGTGAATGTGTGTGTGTATAGTAAGTACGTAACAAGTTTATGAGATAGCTTCTTGGCAATTGACACCAATATAACCTGCAGAACGTCCATCTGAACATGTTCAGATGAACCTGTTATTTTTATTTTTATTCCAATTCCAATTCAACTGCCCCCTCGATCTATTTTATTTCTCATTGTTTCTTCTAATGAAGGACTAGTGTCCAAAATGCTGAGACGCTATTCCTTCTATATCAAACGTTAACCATAATATATCCCTTCCATATACTGTACCGATTCTCTTGTTATTTCCGTTTACCTTTTACATATATATAATATATACTGTATATATATATATGTTATATATATATATATATAAATGCATACATACACACATACACACACACATATATACATACATACTTATACATACACACACACATATATACATACATACTTATATATACATACATACATACATACATATATATACATATAATATATATATATACAACATAATGAAAGAAACAATACCACGAGAAACAACATATATAAACCTTCAAATTTACACCATATTTTATCAGTCAATACGATATGTATTTGCGACATTTTTAACTTTAAAAACACACACACACACACACACACACACACACACACACACACACACACACACACACACACACACACACACACACACACACACACACACACACACACATATATATATATTTTCTAAATTGTACTTTCTTCACAAGCAGTTTTATTTATTATAATTTTTCCGCCCGTTTTTCCCAGCTAGCAATGGTTGGACGGGTCCTATTCAGCACAGCATCTTCTCACTTGGCACGGTCCTTTGTTATCTCCTTGTTGACTTGCACCAGCCCCGCACATGTTCTTCGTGGTCTACCCCTACTGCGTCTTCCCTCCACTTGGACTTCCTGGCACTTCTTCACCCAGCGCTCAACCTCCATGCACATCATATGCCCATACCATGTCAGCCTTCTCTCCTGCACACAACAACTTATCCCTATTATACCCAGTTTCCTTCTCAACGCGTCTATGTTTTGTCGTTCACGCATATTAAAATTGCACATCCAATGGAGCATACTTGCTTCATTTCTCTTAAGCCGTCGCTTAACTTCAGCAGTTGCTATCCATTTCTAACTACCATGCAGCAACCATTCATCTCACACAGATATCATATAACCGTCCCTTTGTACGCATGGAGAAACGCGTCTTTGTCAACAGAGGAAGAAGCTCCATAAACTCCTTCCAATTCGTCCTTATTCTAGATACTAAGGACGCGGAACACCCTCCTCCCATGCTTTTGGAAAACTACTGTAGTTTCCCATGAAACTAAACAGGACGAAATTAAATATATATCGTCATCTAAGCAGATACACATTGGATAAGGAATATTTAGGTTTTTAAAATTCACGCGTATTAAGTCACGGTGTCGTAGGATATTGTTTACTAATAAATCAGTTCAGTTAAATCATTTTGTTAACTGAAAAATAAATTTTGCAACTTTTACTTTCTTCACATGCATTTTTTATTTTACAACTATTTAGTTTTGATTTTAATGTTTTCTGTTTAATGCAAATAAACAACGGCAAACATATCTACGGCTGAGGAGAAGGTAATCCTTTATACCAATGTTGTCGTCTAAACTGGGGTGTATAGGCCTAAACCTGATTTTTACCACATGATTTGATTAGGTCGAGATATGCAGCGGATCAACTTTTACACCGGCATATACGGTATATATATATATATATATATATATATATATATATAAGTGTGTGTGGTATGTGTGTGTGTGTGTGTGTGTGTGTGTGTGTGTGTGTGTGTGTGTGTGTGTGTGTGTGTGTGTGTGTGTGTGTGTGTGTGTGTGTGTGTGTGTGTGTGTGTGTGTGTGTGTGTGTGTGTGTGTGTGTGTGTGTGTGTGTGTGCGTGTGTGCGTGTGCGTGTGTATAATACTTGCGTAAAAATTATATGAGATACCTTCTTGGCAATTGTAACCAGTATAACCAGCAGAACATCCATCTAAACATATTCCATATCGCTTGTCACAGTTCGCGTTGTTGATACAATGGCAGGTCCTATTACAAGCAAGACCAAACTTTCCTTCTGGGCATTCTAAATTTATCAAGATATATGATAATGTTGAAGATATCATTAATTACATACATATATCAATGATATAATTTTATATTAAATTTCAAGATTAAATCTGGTATTGTGCTAAACAAATGAAGTTGTAGATTTATTGAATATTATATCGATCCTTTATAAACAATACTAGGATTTTTAGTTCAATTAAATGCAATGTTAATAATATTATGTTATGGTTGGGGGACTATAATGAACAAGTTTGGGCTGAGGAGAGAACCTTGATGTACACCTATGTGTATCTGGAATTCCTCACTAAACTCCATTTCAATTGTTACTTTACTGACCGCACCTCTGTACATAGCTTGCATTGTCCTCAGAAGCGGTCCTATTTGTATTAATATTATAGTTACTATGTTAATGGTATACTGTTTCACTGAATTATCTAAATTATCGGAAAACTACTGTAATTTCCCCACGAAACAAAACAGGGCGAAACTCCTTAAACTTCTTTCAACCCGTCCTTATTCTAGATAATATGGACGCGAAACACCCTCCTCCCATGCGTATCTTATCACCTGGGTACCGGAAGCTAACAACCACTTCTATAGAACCCACCTGCATTGGAAAAATGAGTCTATCACAGTGATTACTACTGTCAACTTTCCCTGTACATCTATTGCATACGAAGTTTTCCCTACCTGCTAGTTTGCCTGCTATCCCACTACATCTATTGTGTCTCCAAGATCAGCATTGTGTACATTTTATGGAATTGATGCCAGTTCCTTTCCTATATATCTAACATGGCCAATTCCATGAGGGAATCAGATCATTGTCCTCTCTTCCACTTATCAACACTTTTGTTTTAGCTATGTTCACTCTCAGGCCTCTTGATTCAAATTGCTGTTTCCATAGCCAGAATTTATTCTCTAGCTCCTCTACTGAATCTGCTATAAGAACCAGATCATCAGCATATGGAAGTTCCAATGGGCAGCCAGTCTTAAACTCCACTGTTATGGCTTGGCTGTCGATAATGAAAAAGATTGGGCTGTGGAGCGAACATTGATGTACACCTACTTGTATCTGGAATTCCTCACTAAACTCCATTTCTATTGTCACTTTACTGACAGCACCACTGTAAATAGCTTGCATTATCCTCATAAGCGATTCCTATTAGTATTAATATTATAGTTATTATATTAATGGTATACTGATTCACTGAATTATCTAAATTATCGGAAAACTACATTAATTTCACCACGAAACAAAACAGGACGACAGTAGATATTTATCGACATCTAAGATGATACACATTGGATAAGGAATATTGAGGTTTTTTTAAATTCCCGCGTATCAAGTCACGTGTGGTAGGATATTGTTTTCTAATAAAACAGTTCAGTTAAACCATTTTGTTAACTGAAACATACATCTTGCAACCTGTACTTTCCTGTTATGCATTTTTATTTTACAACTATTTAGTCTTTATTTTAATGTTTTATATTTCATGCAAATAAACAACGGCAAACATATCTACGTCTGTGGAGAAGGTAATCCCTTATACCAGGGGTATCGTCTAAACTGGCGTATATAGGCCTAAACCTGATTTATACCACAACATTTGATGGGTCGAGATATGCAGCGGATCAACTTTTACACCGGCATATACGCTACATATATAAATGTATTTGTGTATATATATATGTATATATATATACAATTTTATATTAAATTTCAAGATTAAAGTGGTCTTGTGCTAAACGGCATATCAAGTGAAGGTGTAGCAGCATGTTGTTTACTAATAAAACAGTTCAGTCAAATATTTTTGTTAAATGAAAAATAAATTTTACAAGTTGTACTTTCCTCAGATGCATTTTAATTTTACAACTATTTAGTTTTTATATCCATATTTTATATTTTGTGCAAATAAACAACGGCAAGCATATCTACGGCTGGGGAGATGGTAATGCCTTATACCTGGGGTGTCGTCTAACCGGCGTATATAGGCCTCAACCTGAATTACACCACAACATTTGATAGGTGGACTTTTAAACTGTCATATATGGTATATATATAAATGTATATATACATATATATATATATATATATGTGTGTGTCTGTGTGTGTGTGTGTGTGTACACTAATCATCGACATTCTCGGCGGATCATCTTTTACACCGGCATATACGGTATATATATAATTTTTATGTGTAAATAAATATATATGAATAGATATGTGTGTATGCGTGTGTGTGTGTGTGTGTGTGCATAGTATGCATGTAACAATTTTATGATATACCTTCTTGGCAATTGACACCAATATAACCTTCAGAACATCCATCTGAACATGTTCCATTTCGCTTGTCACAGTTATTATTGTTGATACAATGGCAAGTCCCTTTACAATCAACACCAAACGTTCCTACTGGGCATTCTAAAACTATCAATATATATGAGAATGATGATGATATCATTAATTACATACAGATATCAATGATACAATTTCATACAAAAGTTTCAGATTATATATTTCTTGTGATAAACAAATGAACTTAGATATTTATTGAATATTAAATCGATCCTCTAAAAAATATACATGGATTTTTATTTCAGTCAAAAGCAAGTTAAAGAATAATATGAAAGAAACAAACAATATTATAAGAAAAAAAAAACATATATAATCCTTCCAAATCTTACCATATTCTACCAGTTACTACGATATGTAATTGCGACATTCTTACATTTAAATAAACAAACACGCACACACATACACGCACACACACTGCAAGAGATGTCAGCATAAATGAATCTGTTATTTTTATCTCATGACATGTTTTCATATTCCATCGCAACCCTCCCCTCAATCTATTTTATTTCTCATTCTTTCTTCTAGTGAATGAGTAGTGTCCAAAATGCTGAGACCCTATTCGTGCTATATCAAACGTTAACCTAATATATCCCTTCCATATACTGTACTGATTGTTTTGTTATTTCGGAATAACTTTTACATATATATAATATATACTGTATATATATACGTATATATAAATATATATATATGTATATATAAATATATATATATAAATGCATACATACACACATACACACACACATATATACATACATACATATATACATATCTATACATATAATATATATATATATATATATATATATATATATATATATATACATATAACATAATGAAAGGAACAAACAATATTATAAGAAACAACAAATAGAATCCTTCAAATTTACACCATATCTTATCAGTTACTACGATATGTATTTCCGACATTTTTACTTTGAAATAAACACACGCCACACGCACACACACACGCACACACACACGAACGCACACATTCACACACACAAACACACACACAGACACACATACAGACAAATATATCGCCAGGCGAAATTACACAACAAACACATGATGGGTGAGAGGAGATCGTCAACGCTCACATGATGGTGAGGACCAACATCCTAAAGCCAAGCAGCCATCTGCTATGAACATCCACGCGTCTAACAATGACATACCACCCTTATATGTGCTCTTCAAAGACCATAAGATACTCGACGACCCGGCGACAGATCCACCAACAGGACTTGTATGCGTAGCCAATATCGCTAGCAACTAAAGGATCTCCTAGTCCCTCTCAGTAGTTATACGCTCCTTAATCAAGATATCCCCAGATTTATGTGACAGTACAGAAGACCTCTTCAGCAGAATCAATGAGTGCAACAAAAATAAAAACCTATCTAACTGCATAATACGCAGTATGGATGTTGTATCTCTATAACCATACATTAACATTGATTTTGCTGTGGAAACTTGTGTGGAGATAATCAGTGAGAGTGAGGTTGTGGTCTGCGACGTAGACACAGATAAACTGGGCCTCCTACTTAGATTTACCTATGAAACCAAGTACCTAGACAGCCGTGTTCTTAGCCGTTTCTGCCCTAATAACCCATAAGAAGTAGACCACCCACCATAACCTCAATGGCAAAAAAGACTCCCATGGGAGGGTGAATTTGGTGGACTAAAGCCATACCAACACCCAAAAACAATGATCAGGTAAGAAAAGTTGTCGCGCATGCAATGGGGCTAGTATTAAAACTACCCTATTCAACGTAAAGATCTACACCCAAAATGAGGCAGCAACCATTTAGATCAACATAGCTGGTGATGTTGCCAACCTTTTTATGGTTTGCTGGGAAATGAGACTCAAAACCTCCTTCAAGAGAGGTCCATGTACTCTCGTTACGTAGACAATATTATTATAGTAATAAGGACACCCCCACGAGAGACTACTAACGAATATATATTAGAATAAAGAATCCAGCAGATAGCTAACTCCATACACCAGAGTATAACTGTAACTATTGAATACCCTTCCAATCACCCTAATAATAGACTACCTGTATTAGATACGGAACTCTGGATTAACACTATATACGTGAAGGCCCAAAATCTCCACTCATACTACGCTAAACCCATGGCCTCCAAATACCTGTTACTCAAATACACAGCAATGTCCAGTAGTGCTAAGTTTAATAGTCTAATCGCTGACTTGGTACGAGTGATGAAGAACGTGTCCCGCATGAGCGACCCAACAGAAATGGAAAGACACATCCAACACTTCATAAAGCACATGCATTTCTCTGGCTACAACCAAAGAGATAGAATCAGAGCATACAAAGGAACCACTGAGATGTATAAGACCCTCATAGAACTGGAGATGAAAGGAATTTGCCCATTATACAGGAGCAAATCATGGAATATGTTAGATAGGACTAAACATAAAATAGGTAAAACCACCTCATGGTACCACAACCAGAGATACCAAAGTGTCATGCTCGTGGACGCTACCCCTGGAGGGAAATTGGCTAGCCAATGCAGAAAGGCCCTGAGAATGACCTACTTAAATATGAAAGTGTTAGAAAAATCAGGAACCGCCATGCAATCCCGGATCATCAAAACAGACCCTTTTAAGAAAACCTACTGTACTAATAAGAAATGTGCTATATGTAAAGTAAATCCCCAGATAAACTGTAAAACTAGAAACGTAGTTTATAGCATAAGATGTACAGAGGCTACTTGCAGAAATATGACAACACCATACATAGGCGCGAGAGCTCGATGCATAGGAGAATGTATAGACCAAAATTGGGGGGAATTAAAAGAGCAAAATAAACGTTCAGTACAATACGAATACTCCAGACAACAACATGATGGTAAGACATAGAAATTAAAATATTATCTACATATAGAAATGAGCCAGCAAGTAGGCACATCAAAGACGAAAGCGAAACACAGTTTAAAAAGACAAAGCTAAACAAAAAATGAATGGAATACCAACACCCAAACAAAGAATACTGACATAAGAGAAATATAAATAAATAAATAAATACATAAATGAATATATACACAAACACAATAACAAGAAACACATATAAAGACACACTAATAAACTAAGATAGAATACAATAACCAAAACACAGTCACCCAAACGCGAACTCACACACCAAACAATATACACACACGCAAACGCATGCGCATGGACGAAGACAAAAATAAATAAAAATAAATAAATAAAACAGATAAAATATAAATGGCGTAGACTTTTAATACAACAGGAGGGATACATATTAGTACCACTGATGATGTTGCAGATGTGCAACGAAAGAACTTTTTAAAACTATATATATATATTTATATCTGTATTTTTGACCGTTGGTCAATCAATGATAAACATTGATTGCCGAATAAATTAACTATGGAGATATAAAATATACAAAAGCGAAAACCAACCAAACAGTGAGTGTTTTCTGTTATTATTTCTGGCAAAATTATCACAACAATATGACCCTCCTCAAGTATAATAATATATATTAATATATATATATATGAGAGAAAAGTTAGAAAATTATAAAATTAACTTACTTACTAAAAAATTACGTCCAACTAATTAGTTTCTGGAATGGAGTAAATATATTTACGGAAGAAACATAAAGAAAATCATACCGTCATCAGGAAAGTCTTTTTCCGTATAGGTCTCCAGGCATAGCGAGGACACTGGAAACTTATTAAAAAAATAATTCAGTGGAATGGAAATAGCGAAGCGTGGACTGGATTCCAAGCCATTGAGAAAATCACTGCCTCTACGTCTGTGGCAAATTCAAAAAGAATCAATCACGTGACATCGAGGTCAATCAGTGGAAAGCGAGTGGTTATTAAGACAGCGGCCAGCTTACTACCATAGTAGCTGTCATGGCCAAATCTTGCTCGACAAATGAATTGGAGATAATTATAAGGAATTTATATCTAGTAACATTTATATACACACAGATGCATATCAATGCTAGCAAATATATAGGTTTTGTCTTATTAACAATGTGGTTCAATGCATGGGGTTCCAGAACAATAATATGAGAGACGTAAAATAAGAAAATTATAAAATTAACTTACTTACTAAAAAATCACTTCCAACTAATTAGTTTCTGGAATGGAGTAAATATATTTACCGAAGAAACATATGGAAAATCATTCCGTCATCAGGAAAGTCTTTATATATATATATATAAATATAAATATAGTCTTTATATATATATATAAATATAAATATAATCATATATGTATATGTGTGGGGGTGCGTGGGGGGTGTGTGGTTGTGCGTGTGTGTAGTAAGTACGTAACAATTTTATGAGATATATTCTTGGCAATTGATAACAGTATAACCTGCAGAACATTCATCTGAACATGTTCCATTTCACTTGTCACAATTTATACTGTTGATACAATGGCATCTCCCATTACAAGCACCAAACGTTCCTGCTCGGCATTCTAAAGATATCACTATATGTGATAATGTTGCATATATCATTAATTACATACAGATATCAATGATACAATTTTATACAACATTTTACGATTAAAGTGCTCTTGTGAAATGAACCTGCATATTTATTGAATAATAGCAGTGGTACCCGGCGTTGCACGGGATAAGTTATTTTGGAACGCGTGTCGCCAAAAGTCTTGATCCTGGAAAAACTACATGCCTGGACAATATGTAAAGAAAATAAACCGAATACTCTGATGGCTGGATAATCTTTAAGATTTTCCTCGATGAAGCAGGAAAAATGCAGGTTTTAACCTAATGTGGACCCTAGGGGATCAAGAAAATGAATTGTTCTCATGTGCATAATATGCCTTGAAGTTTCGGGAAATTCGGCGAAACGTAACGCCTAAAAAAAGCCCTAAAAGGATGAAAAAATGAATTTCTCACCTAATGCGGACCCCAGGCAATAAAAAGATTGGATTTTCTTTGCTCCCGGTATGAAGAAGAGACCGACTTATACATAGTTACAATTTCAAGAAAATTGGTCTAACTTAACGCGTCAAAATACCCCTAAAATCTGAAATGAAATGCACTTTTTCACCTAATGCGGGTCCTAGGGGAACAACAAAGTTGTTTTTTTATGTACATAACATTCCCTGAAACATAAGTAAAGCTCATGTAAAAAAATCGGTTCGGTACTTCTCGAATTTTATTGATTCAATCTCACAGACACACACACAGACAGACATCCTCAGTTTTATATATATAGATTATAACGATTCTCTATAAAACATAAATGGATTTTTAGTTCAGTTAAATGCAATGTTAAAAACATTATGGAAGAAACAAAGAGTATTATAAGAAAAAAATGATATATAATCGTTCCAAATATTATCATATTCTACCAGTTACTACGATATGTGTTTGCGTCATTCTTACATGTAAATAAAACCAGACACACATACGCACAAGCACACACGCATATATATATATATATATATATATATATATTGTTATGCTTTGGGAGGGTCATGTTGCCAATAAGAAACACACGCACCAGTTTCTTTCACTTCAATTTACTGGTGTTTCCTATTGGCAACATGACCCTCCGAAAGCAAACAATATCGGATTCAACATACGTTTTCAGATAAAGTATCTTGCTAAACAAATTCAGAAACGAAATATATATATATTATATACTGTATATATATAAATGCATACATTTACACATACACACACACATATTATATATGATACATACATACATACATGCATACATACATACATAAACAACTAGTTAGGAAACTACAAGTAGAATCCATTAATGGAACAGTAAAAATATATAAAACATTCCAACAATTTTGCCTCTAATAACTGCATACGCACATGTACAGATACATAGCATATACACATGCACACATACAATAACATCCATATCTACACATGCATGCATACATATATATCTACCTAGTTGGTGTTGTGTTAATTCCAATGAGAGAGTCTTGTGTTTATGTTAGAAACCGACTCTCTCTCTATTGGTAAAACTTTGTGAAATTATAAAACCAGCAGAACATGCATACATACATACATACATACATACATACATACATACATACATACATACATACATACATACATACATACATACATACATACATACATATTACATTTATAAAGAAATATTACATTTATATAAAACACAGTTGTAGAATTAAAAACTAACTGAAAAGAAATATTACTCAAGCTGTGAATAACTTTAAATTTGATTCTGACAGAACTTTGTCGTAACTTTTAAAGAAGATCATCGACTATTTTGAAAAATAAATACGAAATATTAGTGAATAGACGAACACATCATGGCAAAAAGTACAAGTCTCCTTCGACCAAATCGCAATTACAACCGTTATACACAGTGGACCTACGAGTTTAACAAAGTATTATATGAAGCATACAAACAATCTGAACCCCAAAAGTTCGGTTTTATGCAAAGGCTAAAAACTTTATGGAACTCCAAACACCCAGAATTAGACTTTTCTCCAAAGCATTTAAATGAACAGGCAAAACGTATCATTAGATGTAAATTGATACATCTAACGGAATCGAGTGATACTACAAATACAGCCCTTGTAGACAACCACCCCACCTCCACTGACAGACAAAGAGAATGGCCGGCTAAATCTAACAGTGAACAGCTCACCAACAATTTTGCTGAAATTCATCCCACTTCCACTGAAGAACAGCGAGAAAGGTCAGCTGACTCTAGTAGTAATTGTCACCACATCAACAACGAGGCTGAAATTCATGACTCTACTGAACAAACAGAGCACCAAAAACTTGTGGGCTCCCTACAAGTGATATGGAATGATATGTTTCAAGAGATACACAGCCTTAATGTGAGTGACAGACCATACAACACTAGAGTCAGTAAAGAACCCACTAAATTGGAATTGGAAGCGGTGAACGAAATAGCTGGCAATTATCTGAAGGCTATACGATCTAAAGGTGTAGAAACGACATTTGAAACGCTTAATGTTTTGTTATATGTTTCAGCTGTCACATTGCTAGCATATAACACACATCTAAAACCACGCAATCAAGATACAAACAGAAAGCCTGAACCAGCGTGGATGCGAAATTTAAAAACCAAAATTTTGTCCCTGAGACGAAGTATCTCACACATCGCAGTCGTTATGAAATGCAACATAGAGAGCAACTTCACACAACACCAGGAAGACCTAAAGAAAAAGTTAGAGAGAAGATTTGGAGATACAAAATTTAAAACTTTGAACTCCAAATTACACCAGATGAAACAACAGCTCACAGCTACAACAGAAAGACTAAAATATAAGTCAACAGCACATAAACGACAAGTGCTAAATAGATTGTTTGCCAGAGATCCTAAATCAGTTTATCGCAGCTTCGGTGGCAAAAGCTCAATCTCTGTAAATGACACCCCTTCAAAAGAACAGGTTGAGAGCTACTGGAGATCTGTATGGGAAACGGATGACGGATTCAACAGACAAGCTAATTGGCTAAAAGAACTGGAACAGGACTACTGCCAACATGTCCAGACAAAACAATATGACATAGATGGGTCAATACTGGAAACAGCTCTACAGAAAATGTCGAATAGGAAATCGCCAGGCCCAGACCTCATTACAGGATACTGGTTGAAGAATTTCACTTTCTATCGGCAAGATCTCATACGGCTGTTTACAGAAACCATTAAGGGCACACAAGAACTGCCCAGATGGTTATCAACTGCCTCTACTCTCCTCATTCCCAAAAATAGCCAAACCACCCTTGCTAAAAATTACCGCCCAATTGCCTGCCAAAACATCATGTATAAATTATATACTGGGTGCCTTAACCTGTTCTTACAGGATCACTGTGCTACCAACAACATCATAACACCTGAGCAAGCTGGTGGAAAGAGGGAGGTGTGGGGTTGCATAGATCACCTACTAACTAACAAAATGATTCAGGAAAAAACAACAAAGAATCGCAGAAACATGACTGTCGTGTGGCTGGACTATCAAAAAGTATTTGATAGTGTACCTCATGGGGGGATTGTTAAGGCTTTACAGTTAGCTAAAGTCCCACAACCATTGGTAGCTGCTGTTGAACGCCTGACCAAGAACTGGTACACCAGTTTGATCCTTAGAGGTGAGAAGGAGCAGGTTAGGACTGATAAGATACATTACCAGAAGGGCATCTTTCAGGGTGATAGCTTGTCGGTGCTACTCTTCGTTCTCTCACTGAATCCACTATCTTACCTACTCAGGAAACAAGGTCGACAAAGAAGTGGGACCAGAAGTATCTCCCATCTTTTCTTTGTTGATGACCTGAAGTTGTATGGGCCAAATATCAATGACATCAAGAAACAATTGGACCTCATTACACAATTTTCAACCGACATCAAAATGAAATTTGGTGAGTCCAAGTGTGCATATTTGGCAGTAAAACGTGGAAGAGCTGTGCCCTCCTCTAGAAATCTAGAGATGAACGGCCTGACAATACAACCTCTGCAGTCAGGTGACAACTACAGATATCTTGGACAGGATGATAATGTCAGATATGATGGACCCATAAATAAGGAGAAAACCAGAACTGAATACCTCAGAAGAGTAAAGAAAATATGGTGATCAGAACTGTCAGCTTACAACAAATACATTGCCCACAATACTTATGCTGTGCCAATTCTAACGCCAACATTTGGCCTACTGAACTGGTCATTGCAAGAACTAAGTGAGATGGATGTTAGAACTCGAAAACTTCTCAGTGTTACTGGGAACTTTAACATCAATGGTGATGTGGATAGGCTATACTTCTCACGCAAGGAAGGTGGCCGGGGTCTAAAATCAATATTAACAACATATGAGACCCGGATAGTGACACTGAAGCAACACCTTCAACAGAGGAAAAAGGTTGGCAACCATCTTGCCCAGGTTTATGACCATGAAAAAAGAAATATCATTAGAATAGCGACTGATCTGGAGGAGAGATATGGAATAAAGCCCGATATAAATCTCTCACCCAGAGAAATCGGAAGATCCTATTCAATGTTCAAACAAGAAAAAAAAATTGACCAATTTACAGAAAAAGTTGTGCATGGATACTTGAGGCGTAAAACACAGACCATAGAGGGGATAAACCACTCAAAAAGCCTGGCATGGAGTTCCGACAAGTTTATGACATCACACCTTGAGGGATATCTCTATGCAATACAGGAACAAGAACTCCCTACCAAATATCTGCTGCACAAAAGAGGAGGGCCAGCAGCTGACAATAAATGTAGGCTATGTAAAACAAAGATCGAGGATGTAAGCCACATTGTTGCCAGCTGCGAAAGAATGTCATCTCGCTACTACCTCCCCATGAGACACGATGGGATAGCTAGAACCATCTGGAACGCACTTCGGAAAACAAAATTAACAACAAACGAGGAATAATATATTGAGACAGATGGCACTAAGGAATACTGGTGGAACCTGAAAATAAAAACTGCCACCAGATTAAAGCACAACCGGCCTGATATTGTAGTTTGGGACCACACATTGAAAACGTGTTCTGTTGTGGAGATCAGCTGCCCACTTGATGTAAACGTTGTCAGAAAAATGCAGGAGAAGGAGGACATCTACGGACCATTGATGAGGAGTTTACAAATCCAGTATCCAAGATACACCTTTAGCTTCATACCCATCATTATTGGTGCTACGGGTTATATACCAACCCGCTTGGACCAAAGTATGACTGAACTTGGATTTGCGGACAAAAAGCGCAGCTCCCTAATTCATAGTCTACAAATGGCTGCGATAGCTGGCACCTTCAAAATTTGCAAAACATTCTTGCGATTCAAGGGATGACAATTTCTTTTCTTTTACAACCTTGCCACCAGGAAGGTGGCCGGTAAAAAAAATATACTCAAAATTAAGAGAAAGAGAAAACATACATACATACATACATACATACATACATGCATACATATACACACACATATATATCTATAATATTATAATGAATATCATAGTTATAATATGAATGGTATACTGATTCACTGAATTATCTAAACGATCGGAAAATCTCCGGTAATTTTCCCACGAAACAAAACAGGTCGAGAATAAAATGATATCGCCACGTAATAATGATACACATTGGATAAAGAATATTTAGCTTTTTAAATTTACCGCGTATCAAGTGATGGTGTAGTAGCATGTTGTTTACTAATAAAACTGTTCAGTTAAATCATTTTGTTAACTGAAAAGTATATTTGGCAAATTGTACTTTCTTCACATTCATTTTTATTTACTATCATTTTCCGCCCTCTTTTCCCTGCTTGCAATGGTTGGACGGGTCTTATTCAGCACAGCATTTCCCCACTTGTCACGGTCCTTTGTCATCTCCTCGGTGAGTTTAACCAGCTCCGGCCATGTTTTTTGTGGTCTACCTCCACTGCGTCTTCCCTCCACTTGGACTTCCTGGCACTTTTTCACCCAGCGCTCATCCTCCATGCACATCATATGTCCATATCATCTCAGCCTTCTCTCCTGCACACCACAACTTATGCCTCTTATACTCAGCTCGTCTATGCTTTGTCGTTGACGCACATTAAAATTGCCCCTCCAACTGTGCATACCTGCTTCATTTTTCTCCAGCCGTCGCAAATCTTCAGCAGTTGTGTCCATTTCTAACTACCATGCAGCATCCTCGTATCATATAACCTTCATTTTCTACGCAGGGAGAAACGCTTTTTTGTCAACAGAGGAAGTAGCTCCATAAACTTCTTTCAACCCGTTCTTATTCTAGATACTATGGACGCGGAAAACCCTCCTCCCATGCTTATCTCATCACCTAGGTACCGGAAGCTAACAACCTCTTCTATAGAACCAACCTGCATTTGAAAAATGAGTCTATCGCAGCGATTACTACTGCCAACTTTCCCTGTACCTCTATTGCATACGTAGTTTTCCCTACCTGTTAGTTTGCCGGCTATCCCACTACATATCTTGTGTCTCCAAGATCAGCATTGCGTAGATTTCATGGAATTCATCTCAGTTCCTTTCCTATATATCTATCATGGCCAATTCCCCCGATGGAATCAGAGCATTGTCCTCTATTCTACTTATCAACGCTGTTGTTTAGCTATGTTCAGTCTCAGGCCTCTTGATTCCAACTGCTGTTTCCATAGAGATAATTTATTATCTAGCTCCTCTACTGAATCTGCTATAAGAACCAGATCATCAGCATAGAGATGATTCCATGGGCAGCCAGTCTTAAACTCCTCTGTTATGGCTTGGAGGACTATAATGAACAAGATTGGGCTGAGGAGCGAACCTTGATGTATACCTACTTTTATATGGAATTCCTCACAAACTCCATTTCTATTATCACTTTACTTACAGCACCCCTGTACGTAGCTTGCATTGTCCTAACAAGCGATTCCTATTAATATTAATATTATAATTATTATATTATTGGTATACTGATTCACTGAATTTTCTAAATTATCGAAAAACTACTGTAATTTCCCCACGAAATAAAACAGGACGACAGTAAATATATATCGCCATCTAAGCTGATACACATTGGATAAGGAATATTTAGGTTTTAAAAAATTCCCGCGTACAAGTCATATACGGTATATATATAAATGTATTTATGTATATATATATATATATATATATATAAATATGTATATTTGTGTGTTTGTGAGTGGGGGTGTGTGTGTATGTGTGTGTGCGTGTGTATTATAATTACGTAACAATACCTTCTTGGCAATTGACACCAGCATAACCTGCAGAACATCCATCTAAACATGTGCCATTTCGCTTGTTACAGTTCGTGTTGTTGATACAATGGCAGGTCCCATTACAAGCAACACCAAACATTCCTGCTCGGCATTCTTAAATATAAATATATATGATAATGTTGAAGATATCATTAATTACATACATATATCAATGATACAATTTTATATCAAATTTCAAGAATAAAGTGGTCTTGTGCTAAACAAATGATGTTGTAGATTTATTGAATATTATATCGATCCTTTATGAAGAAATACTTGGATTTTTAGTTCAATTAAATGCAATATTAATAACATTATGAAAGTAACAAACAATACTATAAGAAAAATATCATATATAATCCTTCCAAATATTACTATATTCTACAATAATATACTGTATATATATATATGCATACATACACACATACACACACACATACCTACCTACATACATACATACATACATATATACACACATATATATCTATAATATTATCATGAATATCATAGTTATAATATGAATGGTATACTGATTCACTGAATTATCTAAACTATCGGAAAATCTCCGGTAATTTCGCCACAAAACAAAACAGGTCGAAAGTAAAATCACATCGCCACGTAACAAGATACACACTGGATAAGGAGTATTTAGGTTCTTAAAAATTCAGCCTATCAAGTCAGGGTGTGATAGCATATTGTTTACTAATAAAACACTTCAGTTAAATAATTTTGTTAACGGCAAGCATATCTGCGGCTGGCCAGATGATAATGGCATATACCTGTTGTGTCGTATCAACCGGTGTATATAGGCTTCAACCTGACTTACACCATAATATTTGATGGGACGACATATGCAGCGGATCAAGATTTACACCGGAATATAGGGTGTATATAGTGAAAGGATGAAGGTTAACATGTTTGGCTTTTACAACACGGGGCCTTTCAGGCATTGACACTTGCTTTATTGATCAGGTGAGTCTAGACGCCGATAATCGCTCGAAGTTGCTGCACTCGATCTCCATAACATTATTTACCTTTGCCCAACTGCCCATAATACAAAAACAATTCTCTCAAGGCAAGATATATAGAGAGAAATAGCGTATAATCAAAACAATAACAACAATAATAAAATATATATGATTTTAGGTCGAGAGGTTACAGATGTAAAAAGTAAATAGTAAAAGAAAAGAAACAAGATACAGTAAACAAGTAAGAACATGGAAAAATATAAAGTAATAAGAATAAGTGTGACCATCTAAGTACAGAGTATGATAGTGGTGGTGGTGAGTAAGTGTTGTTCGTATAAGTATTGTGTGGTGGGTTTTTTGCTAACATGAAAAGTCATGTTCGAAACATACAGAGTCACTTGATGTACAACCAACCATGTTACTCTTCATACTTTCACTATTATTACTCCAAGTATAACCTACATAGGAATTACCGCGAACTCGTTGCCTAACTATGGAAACATCTTGTTGAGTTAAACAAAGCAGTACGTTAAAACTATCCACAACGCAGTGTACTGAAAACCTCTAACTGGATTACTTATAACGATAACTTGTTACCCCATATACCCAGCAAAAACTTTAACGCACGGCACTAAAATGGAAAAGCACCACATAGATATGTCATTGAAAAACATACCTATACATACTAACAATGTCTAATGACTTCATTCGTCGAATCCGATGGAAGGCCTATCATTATGATAAAGGACACGCTAATAACGCGGAGGAATTTACTACGAAAAAATACGGATTCTAAAAGAACTACGCAACACCAACGGTATTATAGTAAAAGCGGACAAAATATGAAGCATATACACCATGAGCCTTAATACATACACTAATTGCATACGTCGTGAACTGCACAAAAAATAAAAACAAACAACAGAATCTGCACTCACTAGCATTATTAAAGAAGGACTTAGCATTCTAAAAACTGAAAATATCTGATGGAACCAAGACTCTAACACCTTGTGACCCCACATTTAACCTAAAGGATGACAAATATAATTTCGAAATAGACCCCGCAATTAGATTAATATGCCCATCGAAGTCGTATATAGGTAGAATTGCCAAGTATATACGAGATAGTGTAATCGCACAAATCAAGGAAGAACTAGTAATTAAGGTATGGGGTAACACTAACGAAGCAATAGACTGGTTCAGCAAAATAGACAGTAGAGAAACATCCAACTTCGTACAATTCCACATTGATGACTACTACTCATCCATATCCCCAGTCACCCTAGATAAAGCGCTAACCTTCGCCCAGAAAAAATTCGTTCCTTACCTCAGACGAAATTAAAATAATAAAGCTGCTAGGAGAACTATCATTAGATTCGAAAATAGTTACTGGCAACGAAAGAACAGACAGAATAGCTTCAATATCACAATGGGATCTAACGACTCGGCACAGGTAACGGAATTCGTGGGAATATATATAGCACACAACTTACATAAGGAATTCAATAACCACGAGGGATGAATTCATAGAGACGACAGATTCTTTTAGCCAAAAACTTAAATAATCAAAACATGGAAAAATTACGAAAAAACATCAGAGTCTTCTTCAACAAACTAAGCTTAGGTATCACGTTCGAACTTAATACTAAAAATCAAACATCTTAGATGTAACACTCAACCTAATCACCGGATTAATAGAGCCCTCTATAAAAATAACGAGAATCTAGACAACATTAGTTATAACTCAAACCGCCCCCGATCCATAATTAAGTCCATTGCACATAGTTTATCCATCAGATATCACGCCTACCTTCTAACCTAGAGATTTTTAACGAACACGCAAACTATTATAACATAGCTTTACATAAGGCAGGATGTAAAGAGGGGTTGGAGAACATACCCGATAGGGACAGCAGCAACAACCCTAACGGAAACTACACTACCCACACATATAGAAATGACAAGCATAGGACTAAGCATAGAAGTAGCCAACTAGCACCAAATATAACTAAACCGAACACTAATATAAGGCCACCTAACTACTATAGAAGATCTAGAGATAGAAAATACCTATGGTTCAATCCAATATTCAAGTCCTCTATTAAAACCAAACTACCTTCTACATTATTTAAGCTAATAAACAAATACTTTGTTAAAATACTCAAATACCATAGATTCTTTAATAGAAGAACTATCAAACAATCTTACTCTACTGCAGCCAACATAGAATCACACATACGTAACATCAACCACAAAAACATCTCTAAAGAAAATAACCTACCAATATACATCATAGCACCAAATACAATACGCAAACACATAACATCGCAACCACAAACACACCAGGGCCCATCACAACAAAACACTAATAGGCCTAAATATCAACTTACCCACAACAACATACAAAACCGCAACGGAGAAGCGGCACAAAAAACACTCCAACTGTAATTGCCACCTACCGGATAAGTGCACACTGCAAAATAGATGCGTGGATTTGAGTATGGTGTACCTGTGTACTGTAAATTCAGGCAACTCTACTTGGCACTACATATGTTCCACGGCTGGGGAGTTAAAAAAAGGTCGTACGTCCACAGACACTCCATGAAGAACCGTAGACCGTATAATTCTACGACGTTCGCCAATAAAATCTTGCAGCTTAAAAGCACAAACCAGGAATATGGGATTAGCTGGTCAAAATATCAGAAGCAAGGGCTAACGACAATGGAATGTCCCACTGCAGACTTTGTAATATGGAGCTATTCCATATGTTAAGGTACGATAAGATGTTGCTTAACAGCAAAATAGAAAGATCAATTTTCTGTAGGCATAAAATAGCTACCAAGTTCACAAATGTTAAACCACCGTGATTCGACCAAACAATGCCAAATTTAGAACTGAACCACCAGAATTTCAACATATGGAATAGACACTATCACACCGCTCTTAGCTGCCAAACAACCAACTGGTCACTAGATCATAAATATCTTAACATCTATTTCACCCGCTCTCCTGAAACAGCATCAAACCCATTAAGAGAAGACAATCAGCAAAATATTTACTACACACATTTGTCAAACCTCCCTTCACGATCCACCCTTACCCTTAAATATCATACTAGTACCTCCCCATTAATCTCTAATTTATACTTTTTCTACATCAGACTCTCTACCACCACTATCATATACTGTACTTACATGATCTCACTTATCCTTATTTCTTTATATATTTTCCATTTCCTTACTTTTTTACTGTACCCTTTTTCTTATCTTTTACTTTATACATTTACATCTGTAACCTCTTTACCTATTTATCATATATATTTTATTATTGATGTTATTGTTTTGTTTATACTCTATATCTCTCTATATATCTTGCCTTGAGTGAATTGTTTTTGTATTCTGAGGAGTTGGTCTGCAGTAAATAATGTAATGGAGATCGAATTTAGCAGCTTCAAGCGATTAGCGACCTCTAGACTCCTAGACTCACCTGATCAATGAAACAATTGTCAATACCTGACATAAAACCCCTTGCTCCAAAGCCAACCATGTTACTCTTCATACTTTCACTATTATTACTCCAAGTATAACCTACATAGGATTTACCGGGAACTCGCTTCCTAACTATGGAAACATATTGTTGAGTTAAGCAAAGCCGCACGTTAAAACTATCCACGACGCAGAGCACTCACAACCTCTAACTGGATTACCTATAACGATAACTTGTTACCCCATATATATATATATATATATATATATTTATATATATATATATAAATATATATAAATATGTGTATATGTGTGTGTGTGAGTGTGTGTTTGTATATGTGTGTGTGTGAGTGTGTGTTTGTATATGTCTGTGTTTGTTTGTGTTTCTAATAAGTACGTAACATTGTTATGAGATACCTTGTTGGCAATTGTCACCAGTATAACCTGCGGAACATCCATCTGAACATCTTCCATTTCGCTTGTCACAGTTCATGTTGTTGATACAATGGCATGTCCCATTGCAAGCAACGCCAAACTTTCCTTCTCGGCATTCTAAATATAACAATATATATGATAAAGTTGAAGATATCATTAATTACATACAAAAATCAATGATACGATTTGATAGCAAACTTCAAGATTAACGTGGGCTTGGGATAAAAGAATTAATTTGTAGAAATATTGAATATTATATCGATCTTCTATAAATTATAGATGGATTTTTAGTTCAGTTAAATGCAACGTTAATAACATTATGAAAGAAACAAAGAATATTATTAGAAAAACATGTATAATTCTTCCAAAATAGATATAATATTATCATGAATATCATAGTTATAAGACTAATGGTATACTGATTCAATGAATTATCGAAACTGTTGGAAAATCTGCTGTGATTTCCCCAAAAAACAAACAGGTCGAAATAAGCAATATTTAGGTTTTTTTTAAATTAGCGCATATCAAGTGACGGTGTGGTAGCATGTTGTTTACTAATAAAACAGTTCAGTTAAATCTTTTTGTTAAATGAAATATAAATTTTACAAATTGTACTTTACTCACATGCATTTAAATTTTACAACTATTTAGTGTTTATTTCCATATTTTATATTTTGTACAAATAAACAACAGCAAGCATATCTACGGCTGGGGAGATGGTAATGCCTTATACCTGGGGTGTCGTCTCAAAATTTGATGGGTCGACTTATGCAGCGGATCAACTTTTAAACCGGTATATATATAAATGTATATATATGTATATGTGTGTGTGTGTGTGTGTTTCTTTGTGTGTGTGTAGAGTAATCATCGACGTATTCAGCGCATCAACTTTCATACCGGCATATACGGTATATATATAATTTTTTTATATATAATTAAATATATACGAATATATGTGTGTGTGTGTGTGTGTGTGTGTTTATGTGTGTGTGTGTGTGTGTGTGTGTGTATGTGTGTACGCGTGTGTGTGGGGGGTGCGTGAATGTGTGTGTGTGTATAGTAAGTACGTAACAATTTTATGAGATACCTTCTTGGCAATTGACACCAATAAAACCTGCAGAACATCCATCTGAACATGTTCCATTTCGCTTGTCACAGTTACTATTGCTGATACAATGGCAGGTCTCTTCACAAGCAACACCAAACGATCCTACTGGGCATTCTAAAAATATCAATATATATGATAATGTTGAAGATAGCATTAATTACATACATATATCAATGATACAATTTGATACAAATTTTCAAATTGTATCGTTCTTGTGATAAACATATGAACTTATATATTTATTGAAAATGATATCGATCCTCTATAAAATATACATGGATTTTTAGTTCAGTTAAATGCAATGTTAAAAAACACTATGAAAGTAACAAACAATATTATAAGAAACATAACATATATAATCCTTCCAAATCTTACCATGTTCTACCAGTTACCACGATATGTAATTGCGACATTCTTACATTTAAATAAACACACACGCACACACATACTCACACACACTGCAAGAGATGTCAACATAAATGAACCTGTTATTTTTATCTAATGACATTTTTTCCCAATTCCAACTCAATTGGCCCCTCAATCTATTTTATTTCTCATTTTTTCTTCTAATGAAGGATTAGTGTCCAAAATGCTGAGTCGCTATTCCAGCTATATCAAAAGTTTAACCTAATATATCCCTTCCTTATACTGTACAGATTGTCTTGTTATTTCTGTTAACCTTTTACATATATATAATATATATTGTATATATATATATGTTATATATATATATATATATATATATAAATACATATATACACACATACACACACATATATACATGCATACATATATACATACATACATATATATACATATAATATATATATACAACATAATGAAAGAAACAAACAATACCATAAGAAACAACATATATAAACCTTCAAATTTACACCATATTTTATCAGTTAATACGATATGTATTTGCGACATTTTTACTTTGAAATAAACACACAGACACACACACACACACACACACAGACAGACAGACAGAAAAGTATATTTGCCAAATTGAACCTTTTCACAAGCATTTTTATTTATTATAATTTTTCCGCCCATTTTTCCCACCTTGCAACGGTTGGACGTGTCCTATTCAGCACAGCACCCCCCAGTTGTCGCGGTCCTTTGTCATCTCCTCGGTGAGTTTCACCAGCTCCGCCCATGTTCTTCGTGGTCTACCTCTACTGCGTCTTCCCTCCACTTGGACTTCTTTGCATTTCTTCACCCAGCGCTCATACTCCATGCACATCATATGTCCATACCATCTCAGCGTTCTCTCCTGCACACTACAACTTATCCCTCTTATACCCAGTTTCCTTCTCAACTCGTCTATCCTTGGTCGTTCACGCACATTACAATTGCACATCCAACGGAACATACTTGCTTTATTTCTCTCCAGCCGTCGCATATCTTCAGCAGTTGTTGTCCATTTTTAACTACCATGCAGCATCGTCGCATCTCACACATGTATCACATGACCGTCCCTTTGTACGCATCGAGAACCGCTTCTTTGTCAACAGAGGAAGAAACTCCATAAACTTCTTCCAACCCGCCCTTATTCAAGATAATATGGACGCGGAACACCCTCCTCCCATGCGTATCTTATCACCTGGGTACCGGAAGCTATCAACCACTTCTATAGAACCCACCTGCATTGGGAAAATGAGTATCACAGCAATTACTACTGCCAACTTTCCCTGTACCACTATTGCACACGTAGTTTTCCCTACCTGTTAGTTTGCCTGCTATCCCACTACATCTATTGAGTCTCCAAGATCAGCATTGTGTACATTTTATGGAATTTATGCCAGTTCCTTTTCTATATATCTAACATGGCCATTTCCCTGATAGAATCAGAGCATTGTCCTCTCTTCCACTTATCAACACTTTTGTTTTAGCTATGTTCACTCTCAGGCCTCTTGATTCAAATTGCTGTTTCCATAGCCAGAATTTATTCTCTAGCTCCTGTACTGAATCTGCTATAAGAACCAGATCATCAGCATATAGAAGTTCGCATGGGCAGCCAGTCTTAATCTACACTGTTATGGCTTGGAGTACTATAATGAAAAAGATTGGGCTGAGGAGTGACATTGATGTACACCTGCTTGTATCTGGAATTCCTCACTAAACTCCATTTCTATTGTCACTTTACTGACAGCACCACTGTACATAGCTTGCATTGTCCTCACAAGCTATTCCTATTAGTAGTAATATTGTAGTTATTATATTATTAGTATACTGATTCACTGAATTATCTAAATTATCGGAAAACTACTGTAATTTCCCCACGAAACAAAACAGGATGACAGTAAATATATATCGTCATCTAAGATGATACACATTGGATAAGGAATATTAAGATTTTTACAATTCCCGCGTATCAAGTCACGTGTGGTAGGATATTGTTTACTAATAAAACAGTTCAGTTAAACCATTTTGTTAACTGAAACATACATTTTGCAACCTGAACTTTCTTGATATGCATTTTTATTTTACAACTAGTTAGTCTTTATTTTAATGTTTTCCATTTTATGCAAATAAACAACGGCAAACATATCTACGGCTGGGGAGAAGATAAAACTTACATATAACCTTCAAATTTACACCATATTTTATCTGTTACTACGCTATGTAATTGCGATATTTTCACATTGAAATAAACACACACACACACACACAGACAAATATATAGCCAGGCGAAATTACACAACAAACACATGAGGGGTGAGAGGAGATCGTCAACGCTCACATGATGATGAGGACCGACACCCTAAAGCCAAGCAGACCCACTGCTAAGAACATCCGCGTGTCTAACAATGAACTACCACACATGTATGTGTACTGCAAAGACCATAAGACAACTGGACCACCAACAAGACTTATATGCGGAGCCAATATCGCTAGCATCTACAGGATCTCCTAGTTTTTCCCAATGGTTATACGCCCCATAATCAAGATGTTCCCAGATTTCTGTGACAGTACAGAAGACCTCCTCAGGAGAATCAATGAGTGCAACAAAAACTAAAACCTATCTAAATGCATAATACGTAGTATGAACGTTGTACCAATATACCCATCAATTAACATTGATTTTGCTGTGGAAACATGTGTGGAAATAATCAGTGTGAGTGAGGTTGAAATCTGCGACGTCGACACAGATGAATTAGGCCTCCTACTTAGACTTACCTATGACACCGTGTACTTAGACAGCCGTGTTCTTAGCCGTTTCTGCCCTAGTAGACCCATAACCTCAACGGCAAAAATGTCTCCCATGAGAGAGTGAATTGGGTGGACTTAAGCCATACCAACACCCCAAAACAATGATTAGGTAAGAAAAACGGTCGCGCATGCAATGGGGCTACTATTAAAACTATCCTATTCAAATTCAACGTAAAGATCTACACCCAAAATGAGGCAGCAGCCATTTGGATCAGCATAGTTGGTGACGTTGCCAACTTGTTTATGGTTTGGTGGGAAATCAGACTCAAATATCTCCTTGAAGAGAGCTCCATAGACCTGATCCTGTAGTCTCCTTACGTAGACAATATTAATATAGTAATAAGGACACTGCCACAAGAGAATAGTAACGAATAACAATTAGAATATAGCACAATGGAAAGAATCCAGCAGATAGCTAACTCCATACACCAGGGTATAACTGTAACTATTGAATACCCTTCCAATCAGACTAATAATAGACTACCTGTATGAGACACGGAATTCTGGATTAACACTATATACGATAGGGCCCAAATTCCCCACTCACACTACGCTAAACCCATGGCCTCCAAATACCTGTTACTCAAATACTCAGCAATGTTCAGTAGTGCTAAGTTTAATATTCTGATCGCAGACTTGGTACGAGTGATGAAGAACGTGTCCCGCATGTGCGACCCAACAGAAATGTAAAGACACATCCAACACTTCATAAAGCGCAGGCATTTCTCTGGCTACAAACAAAGAGTCAGAATCCGAGTATACAAAGGAACCACTGAGAAGTATAAGACCCTCATAGAACTGGACATGAAAGGAATTTGCCCATTATACAGTAGCAAATCAGGGAATAGCTTAGATAGTACTAAATATAAGATAGGCAAAGCCACCTCATGGTACCACAACCCGAGATACCAGATTGTTATATGCGTGGACGCTTCCCCTGGAGGGAAATTAGCTAACCAATGTAGAATGGTCCTGAGAAAGACCGACTTAATGATTAAAGTGTTAGAAAAACCAGGAACTACCATGAAATCCCTGATCAGCAAAACACACTTTCAAGAAAACCCACTATACTTATAAGAAATGTACTATATGTAAAGTAAGCCACCAAATAAACTGTAAAACTAGAAATGTAGTCTATGTACAGAGGCTACTTGCAGAAACATCACAACACCATACATAGGCAAGACGGCTCGATGCATAGAAAAAAGTATAGACCAACAGTGGGGGTAATAAAAGAGCAAAAAAAGGTTCAGTACGTACGAACATGCCAGACAATAACATGACGGTAACATAGACAACATAGTAATTAAAATAATATCTAAACATAGAAATGAGCCAGCAAGTAGGCAAATCAGAGAGGCAAGCGAAACAGAGCTTAAAAAGACAAAGCTAAACAGAAAAAATGAATGGAATAACAACACCCAAACAAACAATACTGACTTAAGAGAAATATAAATATATAAATAAATAAATGAATAAATAGACAAGCACAATAAAAACAAAACACATATAAAGACACACTAATAAACTAAGATACAATACAATAACCAAAACACAGTCACACAAGACAAAAATAAATAAAAATAAATAAATAAACAGATAAAATATAAATGGCGTAGACTTGTAATACAACAGGAGGGAGACATCAAAGTTCCAATGATGATTTTGCACATGTCAAAAGAATTAACTTTTTTAGACTTTATATATGTATTTATTTCTGTATTTTTGACCGTTGGTGAATCAATGATAAACATTGATTGCCAAATGAATTAATTATGGAGATATAAAACATACACAGCTAAAACCAACCAAAGAGTGAATGTGTCTGTTATTATGTCTGGCAAAATTATTACAACAATATGACCCTCCTCATGTATAACTATATATATTAATATATATATATATATATATATATATATATAATATGTATGTATGTATACGTACATACATATATGTATACACGTCCAGCAGTATGTATATATATACGTACATGCACACATATATACATGCACGTATCGGTTTACCGAATATTTATTATAATGCTCGGGCTGTTTGTTTGTTTACAAACAAACAAACCGAGCATTATAATAAATGTGCATGTATGCATATATATACATACTTCTGTACGCCTGTATATATATATATATGTACGTATACATAGATAATACTTACATTTAAGTCAGTGCCGTACTAAGAGTCAGAAATGAAATTTCGTTTCATTCTATTCCATTTATATATATATATATATATATATATATATATATATATATATACATGCATATGTGTGTGTGTGGGTTGGGTATATAGTTGTGTGTGTGCGTGTTTAGTAAGTACGCAACAATTTTATGAGATATCTTGTTGGCAATTGACAACAGTATAACCTGCAGAACATCTATCTGAACATGTTCCATTTCGGTTGGCACAGTTTATGCTGTTGATACAATGGCATGTCTCCTTACAAGCAACACCACATTCTGAAAATATCACTATATGTGATAATGTTGCATATATCATTAATTACATACAGATATAATTGATACAATTTTATACAAAATGTTACGCTTAAAGTGGTATTGTGATAAAGAAATGAACGTGTATATTTATTGAATACTAGCAGTGGTAGCGGGCGTTGCACGGGATAAGGTATTTTGGAACGCGGGCCGCCAACAGACTTAATCGTGGAAAAACTGCATACCCGGCCTATATGTAAAGAAAATAAACGTGAATACTCTAATTGCTGGATAATCTTTAAGATTTTCCTCGATGAAGCAGGAAAAATACAGGTTTTCACCTAATGTGGGCCCTAGGGAATCAAGAAAATGAATTGTTTTCATGTGCATAATATGCCTTGAAGTTTCGGTAAATTCGGCTAGACGTAACGCATCAAAAAAGCCCCAAAAAGCTGAAAAAAGGAAATTGCTCACCTACTGCGGGCCCTAGGCAATAAAATAATTGGATTTTCTTTGCTCCCGGTATACAAGGAGACTGACTAATACATAGTTACAATTTCAAGAAAAGCGGTCTGTGGTAAAGACTCAAGATACCCCTAACATCTGAAATAAAACGCACTTTTTCACCTAATGCGGGTCCTTGGGGATCAACAAAGTTGACTTTTATGTGCATAACATTCCCTGAAGCAAACGTAATAGACATAAACATTTTGAAAAATCGGTTCGGTACTTCTAGAGTTTTAGGGATTCAAACTCACAGACACACATAGACACAGATAGACATACAAGTTTTCATATATTTTGATTATAACGATTCTCTATCAAACATACATGGATTTTTAGTTCAGTTAAAGGCAATGTTAAAAACATTATGAAAGAAACAAAGAGTATTATAAGAAAGAAAATGATATATAATCGTTCCAAATATTATCATATTCTACCAGTTACTACGATATGTGTTTGCGACATTCCTACATGTAACTAAAAACAGACACACACGCGCATATATATATATAATATACCGTATATATATAAATGCATACATACACACGTACACACACACACAATGGTGGCTGCCAACTCGTTTTCGAGTACGGCCCCTATTTTATAACCATGTAGGAGAACCCCTACAGATGCGCTGAAAAAGTGTGAATTTTTAGTCCAGCCAGTGACTTGAAAACTCTGGTACAAACACTACACTTCTGACAATTATTGACACATAGTGCTGGGCCCATGGAACCATGTGAAGACAAGTGCAGAGAGATCTCCAGATATAAAGCAATGCCTGTGCCGTGAAGCTTTTATAGTGAGCAATGGCACTGCACAAAGATAGTCCCACTCTCTTAACCAAGATGATATTTACCAAAAAGAAGAACAAGTCAACATCATTGGATACCATCAGGGTTGCAGGTGTTTATCCGAGTTTTCCTTCTCCTAGAATTCTGCCTTGACAAAGGCTAAGGGGTCATCTCTGCCGGTGATTTCGGATGGCCATTGACTCCTAAGAGCTCCTTTGCCCTTTGACAGGTTTTGTTTTTAGTACTGCAGGGTGTCCAAAGTCACCCTCCTCACCAAAAAACCTTCGTGGGGTTGCCAGTTTAGTCGCCAACGACACGACCATGGGACAGGTTGTACTGGGATACATGTTACCAGTAGCACACACATACATACATAAATACATACATACATGAATACACACATATATATCTATAATATTATCATGAATATCATAGTTATAATATGAATGGTATACTGATTCACTGAATTATCTAAACTATCGGAAAATCTCCGGTAATATCGCCACGAAACAAAACAGGTCCAATGTAAAATCATATCGCCACGTAATCATGATACACATTGGATGAGGAATATTTAGTTTTTTAAATTTACCTCGTATCAAGTGATGGTGTGGTAGCATGTTGTTTATTAATAAAACTGTTCAGTTAAATCATTTTGTTAACTGAGAAGTTTATTTGGCAAATTGTTCTTTCTTCAGATACATTTTTATTTATTATCATCTTCCGCCCGCTTTTCCCTGCTTGCAATAGTTGGACGGGGCCTATTCAGCACAGCATCTCCCAACTTGTTACGGTCCTTTGTCATCTCCTCGGTGAGTTTCACCAGCTCCGCCCATGTTTTTCGTGGTCTACCTCTACCGCATCTTCTCTCCACTTGAACTTCGTGGCACGTCTTCACCCAGCGCTCATCCTCCATGGACATCATATGTCCACACTATCTCAGCCTTCTCTCCTGCACACCACAACTTATCCCTCTTATACTCAATTTCCTTCTCAACGCGTCTATGTTTTGCCGTTAACGCACATTAAAATTGCACATCCAACGGAGCATACTTAATTCATTTCTCTTAAGCCGTCGCTTAACTTCAGCTGTTGCTATCCATTTCTAACTACCATGCAGCATCCTCGTATCTCACACAGGTATCATATAACCGTCCATTTGTACGCATGGTGGAGAAACGCTTATTTGTCAACAGAGGAAGAAGCTCCATAAACTTCTTCCAACCCGTCCTTATTCTAGATACTATGGACGCGGAAGACCCTCCTCCCATGCTTATCGGAAAACTACTGTAGTTTCCTCATGAAACAAAACAGGACGAGAAGTAAATATATATCGCCATCTAAGCTGATACACAATAGATAAGGAATTATTAGGTTTTTTAAAATTCCTGCGTATTAAGTCACGGTGTCATAGGATATTGTTTACTAATGAATCAGTTCAGTTAAATAATTTTGTTACCTGAAAAATAAATTTTGAAACTTGTACTTTCTTCACAGGCATTTTTATTTTACAACTATTTAGTGTTGATTTTAATGTTTTCTATTTTATGCAAATAAACAACGGCAAACATATCTACAGCTGGGGAGAAGGTAATCCCTTATACCAAGGTTGTCGTCTAAACCGGGGTATATAGGCCTACACCTGATGTTTACCACATAATTTGATGGGCCGAGATATGCACGGATCAACTTTTACACCGGCATATACGGTATATATATATATATATATATATATATATATATATATATATATATATATATATATAAATGTGTGTGTATATGTGTGTGTTTGTGTGAGTGTGGGTGTGTGTATGTGTGCGTGTATACAATAATTGCGTAACAATTATATGAGATACCTTCTTGGCAATTGAAACCAGTATAACCTGCAGAACATCCATCTAAACATATTCCAAAGCGCTTGTCACAGTACCCGTTGTTGATACAATGGCAGGTCCCATTACAAGCAACACCAAACTTTCCTGCTGGGCATTCTAAAATTATCAATATATATGATAATGTTGAAGATATCGTTAATTACATACATATATCAATATTAAATTTCAAGATTAAATTTGTTAATTACATACATATATCAATATTAAATTTCAAGATTAAATCTGTTATTGTGCTAAACAAAGGAAGTTGTAGATTTATTGAATACTATTTATGAAGTTGTAGATTTATTGAATACTATTTATGACAATATTAGGATTTTTAGTTCAATTAAATGCAATGTTAATAATATTATGAATGTAACAAACACTATTATAAGAAAGATATCACTTATAATCCCTCCAAATATTACCATATTCTACAATATATATATTATATACGGTATATATAGAAATGCATATTTACACAAATACACACATACATAAATACATAAATACATACATATATATACACATACACACACATATATATATATATATATGTAATATTATGAATATCATAGTTATAATATGAATGGTATACTGATTCACTGAATTATCTAAACTATCGGAAAATCTCCGGTAATTTCCCCACGAAACAAAACAGGTCGAAAGTAAAATCATATCGCCACGTAATAATGATACACACTGGATAAGGAATATTTAGCTTTTTAAATTTACCGCGTATCAAGTGATGGTGTGGTAGCATCTTGTTTATTAATAAAAATGTTCAGTTAAATCATTTTGTTAACTTAAAACTATATTTGGCAAATTATACTTTCTTCACATGCATTTTTATTTATTATGATTTTTCCGCCCTTTTTTCCATGATTGCAATGGTTGGACTGGTCCTATTCAGCACAGCATCTCCCCACTTGATACGGTCCTTTGTCATCTCCTCGGTGAGTTTCACCAGCTCCGCCCATGTTTCTCTGGTCTACCTATACTGCTTCTCCCCGCCACTTGCACTTCCTGGCACTTCTTCACCCAGCATTCAACCCCCATGCACATCATATGTCCATACCATCTCAGCCTTCTCTTCTGCACACCACAACTTATCCTTCTTATATCCAGTTTCTTTCTCAACTCGTCTATGCTTTGTCGTTCACGCACATTAAAATTGCACCTCCAACTATGAATACTTGCTTAATTTCTCTCCAGCCATCTCATATCTTCAGCAGTCGTGTCCATTTCTAACTACCATGCAGCATCCTCGCATCTCACACATGTATCATATAACCGTCCATTTCTACGAAGGGAGAAACGCTGCTTTGTCAACAAAGGAAGCAGCTCCATAAACTTCTTCCAACCCGTCCTTATTCTAGATACTATGGACGCAGAACACCATCCTCCCATGCGTATCTGATCACCTAGGTTCCGGAAGCTATCAACCACTTCTATAGAACCCACCTGCATTGGAACAATGAATCTATCACAGCAATTACTACTCCCAACTTTCCCTGTACATCTATTGAATACGTAGTTGTCCCTACCTGTTAGTTTGCCTGCTATCCCACTATATCTCTTGTGTCTCCAAGATCAACATTGTGTACATTTTATATAATTTATGCCAGTTTCTTTCCTATATATCTAACATAGCCAATTCCCTGAAGGAATCAGTGCATTGTCCTGTCTTCCACTTATCAACACTTTTGTTTTAGTTATGTTCACACTCAGGCCTCTTGATTCAAACTGTTGTTTCCATAGCCAGAATGTATTCTCTAGCTCCTCTACTGAATGTGCTATAAGAACCAGATCATCAGCATAGAGAAGTTCCCATGGGCAGCCAGCCTTAAACTCCTCTGTTTATGGTTGGGGGACTATAATGAACAACATTACGTGTATCTGGAATTCCTCACTAAACTCCATTTATATTGTCACTTGACTGACAGCACCCCTGTACATAGCTTGCATTGTCGTCACAAGCGTACCTATTTGTATTAATATTCTAGTTACTATATTAATGGTATACTGATTCACTGAATTATCTAAATTATCGCGAAAACTACTGTAATTTCTCCACGAAACAAAACAGGACGACAGTAAATATATATCGTCATCTAAGCTGATGCACATTGGACAAGGAATATTTAGGTTTTAAAACTAACACGGTGTCGTAGTATATTGTTTACTAATAAAACTGTTCAGTTAAATCATTTTGTTAACAGAAAAATAAATTTTGCAACTTGTACTTTCTTGACATGCATTTTTATGTTACAACTAATTAGTCTCTATTTTAATGTTTTCTATTTCATGCAAAGAAACAACGGCAAACATATCTACGGCTGGGGAAAAGATAATCCCTTATACCAGGGTGTCGTCTAAACTGGCGTATATAAGCCCAAACCGGATTTATACCACAACATTGGACGGGTCGAGATATGCAGCGGATCAACTTTTACATCGGCATATACGGTACATATATACATGCATTTTTGTATATATATATATATATATATATATATATATGTGTGTGTATTTGTGTGTGTATGGGTGTGTGCATGTGTGTGATCATGTGTATAATAAATACGTAACAATTATATGACATACCTTCTTGGCAATTGAAACCAGTATAGCCTACAGCACATCCATGTAAACATATTCCATTTCGCCTGTCACAGTTCGCGTTGTAAATACAATGACAGGTCCCATCACAAGCAACACCAAACTTTCCTGCTGGGCATTCTAAATTTATTAATATATATGATAAAGTTTAAGATATCATTAATTACCTACATATATCAATGATAGAATTTTATATTAAATTTCAAGATTAAAGTGGACTTGTGCTAATCAAATGAAGTTGGAGATTTATTGAATATTATATCGATCCTTTATAACAAAATACTTGGATTTTTACTTCAATTAAATGCAATGTTAATAAAGTTATGAAAGTAACAAACAATATTATGGGAAAAATGTTCATATATAATCCTTCCAAATATTACCATATTCTACAATATATATATTATATACTGTATATATAGAAATGCATACATACACACACACATCCATACATAAATACATACATACATACATGGTGGCTGCCAACTCGTTTTTTTCGAGTACGGCCACTACTTTATATCCATGTAGGAGAACCCCTACCGATGCGCTGAACGAGTGTGACTTTTTAGTCCAGCCAGTGACTTGAAAACTCTGGTACAAACACTACACTTGTGACAATTATTGACACATAGTGCTGGGCCCATGGAACCATGTGATGACAAGTGCAGAGAGATCTCCAGATATAAAGCAATGCCTGTGCCGTGAAGCTTTTATAGTGAGCAATGGCACTGCACAAAGATAGTCCCTCTCTCTTAACCAAGATGATATTTACCAAAAAGAAGAACAAGTCAACATCATTGGATACCATCAGGGTTGCAGGTGTTTATCCGAGTTTTCCTTCTCCTAGAATTCTGCCTTGACAAAGGCTAAGGGGTCATCTCTCCCGGTGATTTCGGATGGCCATTGACTCCTAAGAGCTCCTTTGCCCTTTGACAGGTTTTGTTTTTAGTCCTGCAGGATGTCCAAAATCACCCTCCTCACAAAGAAACCTTTGTGGGATTGCCAGTTTAGTCGCCAACGACCCGACCATGAGACAGGTTGTACTGGGATACATGTTACCAGTAGCACCAACTGGTGACCAGACATACATACAAACATACATATATACATACATAAATACATACATACTTACATATATACACACATATATATCTATAATATTATCATGAATATCATAGTTAGAATATGAATGGTATACTCATTCACTGAATTATCTAAACTATCGGAAATTCTCCGGTAATTTCCCCACGAAAGAAAACAGGTGGAAAGGAAAATCATATCGCTACGTAATAACGATACAAATTGGATAAGGAATATTTAGGTTTTTAAAATATGCGCATATCAAGTGACGGGGTGGTAGCAAGTTGTTTACTAATAAAACAGTTCAGTTAAATCTTTTTGTTAACGGCAAGCATATCTACGGCTGGGCAGATGGTAATGGCTTATACCTGGGGTCTCGTATCAACCGGTTTATATAGGCTTCAACCTGAATTACACCACATATTTGATGGGTCGACATATGCAGTGGATCACATTTTTCACCGGCATATAGGGTGTATATATAAGTGTATATATATATATATACATATATATATATATATATATATATATATACACATATATGTTATACTTTGGGAGGGTCATGTTGCCAATAAGAAACACACGCACCAGTTGCTTTCACTTCAATTTATTATAATAAATTTATAATAAATTTATAAATCTATAAATTTCTGGTTGGTTGGTTGGTTCCACAACCAGATAATTGTTTGTATATAGTCATAGTTCTTTCGTCACATACTCTGTGAACTCCTCAGTGACTGGGGATTCCTTTCTTTGTTTCTGTGCCTCTCCTTTGTTCTGTCCTACGCCATTTTGTTTCTGTGTGTGTGTTGTGTGCTCAGTCTGCGCATGCGCCACATCCGAGTGTCTGTGTGTGTTTATGTTTATTTATTTATTTGTTTATTTACATGTTACTGGTTGGTTATTTGTTCTATGTGTGTGTGTGTTTTCATTTTGTCTTTAATTATAAGTTGTAATGATGCTGTTCCACTCATATTTTCTATTTAATTTTGGTTGTAATTATTTTATGTTTATTGCCTCTGTAATGTGTCTAAACATTGCGTCTTTTCTGTGTGTAGATTCTATTTTTATTTCTATGTTCTCTAATTTACCCTTGTGTTCTATTTTAGCATGTTGGTAGTGTACAGATGATTCTTTATTATCTTGACGGTCTCGCCACTGTTCATTTATCCGTTCCCCTACACTACGGGCTGTCTCACCTATGTACAATATATTTTTGTCTCTACATTGTCCTTCAGTACATCTTATGCTATACACTACATTTCTAGTTTTACAGTTAATATGGGGGCTTATTTTACAGGTTATACAGTTCTTATCTATACACGAGGGTCTTTGAAAAGGGTATGTCTTGCTAATAAGTGTTTTTACGGAGGTACCTGGTCTTTCTACTATCTTAATATTGAGTTTATGTTTATTTAGGGCCCTTCTAAATTTGTAAGCTAATTCACATCTAGGGGTTGTATCGATGAACATTACACTCTGGTATTTATTGCTGTCATACCATGAGTTTATTCTATTAGCCTTGTTCCTAGTTCTTTCTATTCTATTCCAAAATGTGCTCCTATACAAGGGGCAGGTCGCATGTATGTCATTATTTACCATTTTTTACCATTTGGTTCTGGCTCCTCTATAAACTCTGATTTTATCTCTCTGATTGTAGCCAGAGAACTGCATACGGTGGATGAAGTGCTGTATGTGTCTCTCTAGTTCTTCGGGGTTGCACATGCGGGACACATTTCTCATCACCCGTACCAAATCCGCAATCAGTATGTTGATTTTGGTATGGTCCGAAACGGCCGAGTTTCGGTGGATCAGATGTTTGGAAGTCATGGGTTTTGCATAATGGGAATGGAGGATTTGTTTTTTGTTGTTAATGGTATCTAACCAGAGCTCTGTGTCTAGTACAGGTAATCGATGGTTGGGGTGTTTACTTGGGTAGTCTATAGTAACTCTAATGCTCTGGTGGATGGAGTTTGCTATTTGCTGGTTGCTTTCCATTGTGTTTTTCTCTAGTTCCTGACTGTTCTCTAGTGGGGGTGTCTTAATTACGATGTTTATATCATCTACGTAGCGGGAGTACATTATCAGGGTTAAGGGGTCTTCTAATTGTTCTTTAAGTTTAAGTTTAAGTCTACTGTCCCACCATATCATGCATAAGTTAGCTATGTCGCCTGCAATGCTAACACCAATGGCTGCTCCTTCCTCTTGGGCATATGTTTTTCCATTAAATTTGAACATATGCTCCTTAAGAGTTAGTTTTATGCTGGCCCCTACCGCATGTGCAATCATATTCTTCAGTTCATCGTGTTTTTCTGGTGTCCGTATGGCTCTGGTCCACCCGTTTCATCTATCTGTGTGGATTTTCTTGGCCATTGAGGTAATGGTAGGTGGTCTGCCTCTTGCTGGTCTTGTAGGGCACAGGTTGCTAAGATCATATATGTCTAGGTAATTATTACTATAGGTAAGCCTAAGTAGGAGTCCCTGATCACTGGTATCAATCCCACGGAACTCAACAATGCTCTCACTGATCATTTCTACGCATTTCTCCACAGCAAAATCCACGTCAATAGATGGATACAGGGACACAACATCCATACTGCCTATTATGCAGTTTGTAAGGTCCCCAGATCGGTTACTCACGCCGATTCTGCTGAGGAGGTCCTCCGTGCTGTCACATACATCTGGGAACATTTCAATGATGAGGCGTATGATCAGGGAGAGGAAGTAGGATAGTCTGTAGTTACTAGCAATGTTAGCTCCACAGACTGGCCGTGTTCGTGGTCCCGCGACTGGGTCACAGTCCGTTTTATGGTCTTTTCGAAGCCTATACAACGTCAGCACGTCATTGTTCCAGGCCTGGAAGTTGTTGGCAGTCCTTTTGTTGGGCTGCATTATATTCGTCCACATCACCATATGGGCATTGAGGGCTTTTTCTCTATCCTCATACTCCTGTGGTGTTACCTCTCTTGTGTTAGTGATGTGGGGTTAACAACAAAAAACAAATCCTCCATTCCCATTATGCCGAACCCATGACTTCCAAACATCTGATCCACCGAAACTCGGCCGTTTCGGACCATACCAAAATCAACATACTGATTGCGGATTTGGTACGGGTGATGAGAAATGTGTCCCGCATGTGCAACCCCGAAGAACTAGAGAGACACATACAGCACTTCATCCACCGTATGCAGTTCTCTGGCTACAATCAGAGAGATAAAATCAGAGTTTATAGAGGAGCCAGAACCAAATGGTAAAAAATGGTAAATAATGACATAAATGGGACCTGTCCCTTGTATAGGAGCAAATTTTGGAATAGAATAGAAAGAACTAGGAACACGGCTAATAGAATAAACTCATGGTATGATAGCAATAGATACCAGAGTGTAATGTTCATCGATACAACCCCTAGAGGTGAATTAGCTTACAAATTTAGAAGGGCCCTAAATAAACATAAACTCAATATTGAGATAGTAGAAAGACCAGGTACCTCCGTAAAAACACTTATTAGCAAGACATACCCTTTTCAAAGACCCTCATGTATAGATAGGAAATGTATAACCTGTAAAATAAGCCCCCATATTAACTGTAAAACTAGAAATGTAGTGTATAGCATAAGATGTACTGAAGGACAATGTAGAGACAAAAATATAGTGTACATTGGTGAGACAGCTCGTAGTGTAGGGGAACGGATAAATGAACACTGGCGAGACCTTCAAGATAATAAAGAATCATCTGTACTCTACCAACATGCTAAAATAGAACACAAGGGTAAATTAGAGAACATAGAAATAAAAATAGAATCTACACACAGAAAAGACGCAATGTTTAGACAAATTACAGAGGCAATAAACATAAAAGAATTACAACCAAATTTAAATAGAAAATATGAGTAGAACAGCAGCATCACAACTTACAATTAAGGACAAAATGAAAACACACACACACATAGAACAAACAACCAACCAGTAAAATGTAAATAAACAAATAAATAAAAGAACATAAACACACACAGACACACGGATGTGGCGCATGCGCAGACTGAGCACACATCACACACACAGAAACAAAATGGCGTAGGACAGAACAAAGGAGAGGCACAGAAACAAAGAAAGGAATGCCCAGTCACTGAAGAGGTCACAAATGTGTGACGAAAGAACTATGACTATATATAAACAACTATCTGGTTGTGGAACCAACCAACCAACCAGAAATTTATAAATTTATAAATTTATTATAGATTTATTATAATAAATTGAAGTGAAAGCATCTGGTGCGTGTGTTTCTTATTGGCAACATGACTCTCCCAAAGTATAACAATATCGGTTTCAACACACAATTTCAGATAAAGAATCTTGCTAAACAAATTCAGAAACGAAATATATATATACATATATATATATATATTTATATATATATATATATATATATATATATATATATATATATATATATATATATTTATATATTTATTTATATATATATATATATATATTTATTTATATATATATATATATATATATATATATATTTATTTATATATATATATATATATATATATATATATATATATTTATATATTTATTTATATATATATATATATATATTTATTTATATATATATATATATATATATATATATATTTATATATTTATTTATATATATATATATATATATATATATTTATATATTTATTTATATATATATATATATATATATATATATATATATATATATATATATTTATATATATATATATATATATATTTATATATATATATATATATATATTTATATATATATATATATATATATTTATATATATATATATATATATAGAAAGAACTGTAGTTGCCGCCTACCACATAAGTGCACACTGCAAAATAGATGCGTGGATTCGAGTATGGTGTACCTGTGTACAGTAAATTCAGGCAACTCTACTTGGCACTACATAGGTCCCACGACTGGGGAGTTAAAAAAAAAGGTGGTACGTCCACAGACACTCCTGAACAACCTTAGACTGTAGAACTCTACGACGCTCGCTAATAAAATCTTGCAGCTTAAAAAGACAAAACAGGAATATAGGATTAGCCGGTAAAAATTATCGGAAACAAGGGCTTACAAAAATGGAGTTTCCCACTGCAGACTTTCTAATATGGAGATATTCCATATTTAAAGGTACGACAAGATGCTGCTTAACAGCAAAATAGAAAGAACAATTTTCTGTAGGCAAAAAATAGCTACCAAGTTCACAAATTTTAAACCACCGTGATTCGAGCCAACAATACCAAAATTAGAACTGGGCCGCCAGAATTTCAACGTATGGAATACACATCATCACACCGCTATTAGCTGCCAAGCGACCAACTGGTCACTAGATCATAAATATCTTAACATCTCTTTCAACCTCTCTCCCAGAAACAGTATCAATCCCATTAAGACAGGAGAATCAGCAAAATATTTACCACACACATTTGTCAAACATCCCTTCACCATCCACGCTTAGCCCTTAAATATATACTAGTATCTCCCAATTAATCTCTAATTTATGCTTTTCTTTAATCTGTCACTATATCAGAATCTCTACATGTATCTAAGTATGTATCGAATATGACTTTTCATGTTAGGACTAAACCCAACACAGAATCCTTATACGAACATTTACTCACCACCACCAAAATCATATTCTGTACTTACATGATCTCACTTATCCTTATTTCTTTATATTTTGTCCATTTTCTTATTTTTTTACTGTACCTTTTTTCTTATCTTTTACTTTTCATTTTTTACATATGTAACCTCTCTACCTATTTATCGTTTATATTTTATTATTGATGTTATTGTTTTGATTATACGCTATTTCTCTCTATATATTTTGCCTTGAGTGAATTGTTTTTTGTATTCTGAGGAGTTGGTCTGTAGAAAATAATATAACAGAGATCGAGTGACGCAATTTCAAGCGATTGGCGACCTCTAGACTCACCTGAACAATGAAACAATGCATATCAAGTGCCGGTGTGGTAGCATGATCTTTACTAATATAACAGTTCAGTTGAAACTTTTTATTAAATGAAAAATAAATTTTACAATTTGTACTTTCCTCAGATGAATTTTTATGTTACAACTATTTAGTGTTTATTTCCATATTTTATATTTTGTTCAAATAAACAACGGCAAGCATATCTACGGGTGGGGATATGGTAATGGCTTATACCTGGGGTGTCGTCTAACCGGCGTATATAGGCCTCAACCTGAATTACACCACAACATTTGATGGGTCGCTCTATGCAGAGAATCAACATTTAAACCGGCATATACGGTATATATATAAATGTATATATACATATATATATATATGTGTGTCTGTGTATATATATATATATATATATATATATATATATATGTATATGTGTGTGTGTGTATGTGTGTGTGTGTGTGTGTGTGTGTGGCTGTGTACAGTAATCATCGACATACTCAGTGGATCAACTTTAACACCGGCATATACGGTATATATATAATTTTTTATGTATAAATAAATATATATGAATAGATATGTGTGTGTATATGTGTGTGCGTGAGTGTGTGTGTGCATAGTAAGCATGTAATAATGTTACGATATACCTTCTTGGCAATTGACACCAATATAACCTGCAGAACATCCATCTGAACATGTTCCATTTCGCTTGTCACAGTTAATATTGTTGATACAATGGCAGGTCTCTTCACAAGCAACACCAAACGTTCCTACTGGGCATTCTAAAACTATCAATATATATGAGAATGATGAAGATATGATTAATTACTTACAGATATCAATGATACAATTTCATACGAAAGTTTCAGATTATATTTTTCTTGTGATAAACAAATGAACTTATATATATATTGAATATTATATCGAACCTCTAAAAAATATACATGGATTTTTAATTCAGTCAAATGCAATGTTAAAAAATATTATGAAAGAAACAAACAATATTATAAGAAAATAATACATATATAATCCTTCCAAATCTTACCATATTCTACCAGTTACTATGATATGTAATTGCGACATTCTTACATTTAAATAAACACACACGCACACACACACACAATGCAAGAGATGTCGACATAAAAGAACCTGTTATTTTTATCTCAGGACAATTTTTTCCAATTCCAACCCAACCGTCCCCTCAATCTATTTTATTTCTCATTCTTTCTTCTAATGAAGGACTAGTGTCCAAAATGCTGAGACCCTATCCGTGCTATATCAAACGTTAACCTAATATATACCTTCCATATACTGTACCGATTGTCTTGTTATTTCTGTATACCTTTTACATAAATATAATATATACTGTATATATATATGTATATATATATATATATATATATATATATAAATGCATACATACACACATACACACACACATATATACATACATACATATATACATATATATACATATAATATATATATATACATATAACATAATGAAAGAAACAAAACATATCATAAGAAACAACACATATAATCCTTCAAATTTACACCATATTTTATCAGTTACTACGATATGTATTTGCGACATTTTTACGTTGAAATAAACAAACACACACACACACACACACACGCGCGCACACACACGCACACGCACTCACACACACAGATACACATACATTCAAATATATCGCTGGCGAAATTACACAACAAACACATGAAGGGTGAGAGGATATCGTCAAAGCTCACATGACGATGAGGACCGACATCCTAAAGCTAAGCAGACCAACTGCTATGAACATCCACGCGTCTAACAATGACATACGACCCTTATATGTGCTCTTCAAAGACCATAAGATACTCGACGACACGACGACAGGACCACCAACAAGACTTGTATGCGGAGTCAATATCGCTCTCAACTAAAGGATCTCCTAGTTCCTCTCAGTGGTTATACGCTCCTTAATCAAGATATCCCCAGATTTATGTGACAGCACAGAAGAGCTCCTCAGCAGAATCAATGAGTGCAACAAAATCAAAAACCTATCTAACTGCATAATACGCGGTATGGACGTTGTATCTCTATAACCATCCATTAACATTAATTTTGCTGTGGAAACATGTGTGGAGATAATCAGTGAGAGTGGGATTGTGGTCTGCGACGTAGACACAGATGAACTGGGCCTCCTACTTAGACTTACCTATGACACCAAGTACCTAGACAGCCGTGTTCTTAGCCTTTTCTGCCCTATTAGACCCATAAGAACTAGACCACCCACCATAACCTCAATGGCAACAAAGACTCCCATGGGAGGGTGAATTTGGTGGACTAAAGCCATACCAACACCCCAAAACAATGATCAGGTAAGAAAAGTTGTCGCGCATGCAATGGGCCTAGTATTAAAACTACCCTATTCAACGTAAAGAGCTACACCCAAAATGGTTTGCTGGGAAACGAGACTCAAGACTTCCTTGAAAGAGCTCCATGTACTTTCGTTACGTAGACAATATTAATATAGTAATAAGGACACCGCCACAAGAGAGTACTAACGAATATAAATTAGAATAAAGAATCCAGCAGATAGCTAACTCCATACACCAGAGTATAACTGTAACTATTGAATACCCTTCCAATCACCGTAATAATAGACTACCTGTATTAGACACGGAACTCTGGATTAACACTATATACGTGAAGGCCCAAATTCCCCACTCATACTACGCTCAACCCATGGCCTCCAAATACCTGTTACTCAAAAACTCAGCAATGTCCAGTAGTGCTAAGTTTAATATTCTGATCGCAGACTTGGTACGAGTGATGAAGAACGTGTCCCGCATGTGCGACCCAAAAGAAATGGAATGACACATCCAACACTTCATAAAACGCATGCATTTCTCTGGCTACAACCAAACAGACAGAATCAGTGCATACAAAGGAACCACTTAGATGTATAGGACCCTCATAGAACTGGAGATGAAAGGAATTTGCCCATTATGCAGGAGCATATCATGGAATATCTTAGATAGGACTAAACATAAAATAGGCAAAACCACCTCATGGTACCACAACCAGAGATACCAAAGTGACATACTCGTGGACGCTACCCCTGGAGGAAAATAGCTACCCAATGTAGAAAGGCCCAGAGAATGACCCACTTAAAGATTAAACTGTTAGAAAAACCAGGATCTACCATGAAATCCATCATCATAAAACATACCCTTTTAAGAAAACTCACTCTACTCTACTAATAAGAAATGTGCAATATGTAAAGTAAACCCCCAGATAAACTGTAAAATTAGAAATGTAGTTTATAGCATAAGATGTACAGAGGCTACTTGCAGAAATATGACAACACCATACATAGGCGAGAGAGATCGTTGCATAGGAGAATGTATAGACCAAAAATGGAGAGAATTAAAACAGCAAAATAAACGTTCAGTACAATACGAATAGTCCAGACAACAACATGACGGTAAAACATAGAAATTAAGATATTATCTATATATAGAAATGAGCCAGCAAGTAGGCACATCAAAGGTGCAAGCGAAACACAGTTTAAAAATACAAAGCTAAACACAAAATGAATGGAATACCAACACCCAAACAAAGAATACTCACATAGGAGAAATATAAATAAATAAATAAATACATAAATGAATAAATACACAAGAACAATAACAAGAAACACATATAAAGACACCCTAAAAAATTAGGATAGAATACAATAACCAAAACACAGTTCCCCAAACGCGAGCACACACACCAAACACTATACACACACGCAAACGCATGCGCATGGACGAAGACAAAAATAAATAAAATTAAATAAATAAACAGATATAATATAAATGGCGTAGACTTGTAATACAACAAGAGGGATACATGATAGTACCACTGATGATGTTGCAGATGTGCAACGAAAGAACTTTTTTAGACTATATATATATATTTATATCTGTATTTTTGACCGTTGGTCAATCAATGATAAACACTGATTGCCGAATGAATTAACTATGGAGATATAAAACATACAAAGCGAAAACCAACCAAACAGTGAGTGTGTTCTGTTATTATTTCTGGCAAAGTTATTACAACAATATGACCTGCCTCAAGTATAACTATATATATTTATATATATATATATATATATATATATACATATATATATATATATATATATATATATATATAAATATAAATATAAATATATACATATATGTATATGTGTGGAGGTGTGTGTTATGTGGTTGTGTGTGTGTGTAGTAAGTAGGTAACAATTTTATGAGATATCTTCTTGACAATTGACAACAGTATAACCTGCAGATCATTAATATGAACATATTCCAATTCACTTGGCACAGTTTATGCTGTTGATACAATGGCATGTTTAATTACAAGCAACAACACATTCTAAAAATATCACTATATGTGATAATGTTGCATATATCATTAATTACATCCAGATATCAATGATACAGTTTATACAAAATTTTACGATTAAAGTGGTCTTGTGATAAAGAAATGAACCTGTATATTTATTGAATACTAGCAGTGGTACCGGGCGTTGCACGGGATAAGGTATGTTGGAACGCGGGCCGCCAACAGACTTAATCATGGAAAAACGGCATGCCCGGCCAATATGTAAACAAAATAGACTTGAATACACTTATTGCTGGATAATCTTTGAGATTTTCCTCCATGAAGCAGGAAAAATACAGGTTTTCACCTAATGTGGACCCTAGGGGATCAACAAAATGAATGGTTCTTATGTGCATAATATGCCTTGAAGTTTCGGTGAATTCGGTTAGACGTAACGCCTCAAAAAAGTTCTAAAAAGCTGAAAAAATGAATTGCTCACCTAATGCGGACCTTAGGCAATAAAATTTGGATTTTCTTTGCTCCCGATATGAAGAAGAGACTGACTAATAGATAGTTACAATTTCAAGAAAATCGGTCAAACTTAACGACTCAAAATACCCCTAAAATCTGAAATAAAATGCATTTTTTCACCTAATGCGGGTCCTAGGGGATCAACAAAGTTGTATTTTATGTACATAACATTCCTTGAAGCATAAGTAAAACTCATGTAAAAAAATTGGTTCGGTACTTCTCCAGTTTTAGGGATTCAAACTCACAGACACACACACAGACAGACATCCTCAGTTTTATATATATAGATTATAACGATTCTCTATAAAACATACATGGATTTTTAGTTCAGTTAAATGCAATGTTAAACACATTATGGAAGAAAAAAACAGTATTTTAATAAAAAAAATGATATATAATCGTTCCCAATATTATCATATTCTACCAGTTACTACGATATGTGTTTGTGACATTCTTACATGTAAATACAACCGGTCATACACACACGCACACACGCATATATATATATATATATATATATATATATATATATATATATATATATATATATATATATATATATATTGTTATGCTTTGGGAGGGCCATGTTGCCAATAAGAAACACACGCACCATTGCCTCACTCCAATTTACTGCTGCGTGTGTTTCTTATTGTAACATCACCCTCCGAAAGCATAACAATGTCGGGTTCAACACACGTTTTCAGATAAAGTATCTTGCTAAAGAAATTCAGAAACGAAATATATATTTATTATATACTGTATATATATAAATGCATACATACAGACATACACACACACATACATATATAAATACATACATACATACATACATACATACATACATACATACATACATACACAACTAGTTAGGAAAATACAAGTAGAATCCATTACTGGAACAGTAAAAACATAAAACATTCCAAAACTGTTGCCTCTAATAACTGCATATACACATATACAGATACAAAGCATATACACATGCACACATACAACTCAAAACATAAACATCCACACATACAATAACATCCATATCTACACATGCATGTTTGCATATATATCTACCTAGTTGATGTTGTGTTAATTCCAATGAGAGAGTCTTGTGTTTATGTTAGAAACCGACTCTCTCTCTATTAGTTAAACTTTGTGAAATTATAAAACCAGAAGAAAAAAAAATACATACATATACACAGACTTATATATCTATAATATTATAATGAATATCATAGTTATAATATGAATAGTATACTGAATCATTGAATTATCTAAACAATCGGAAAATCTCCGGTAATTTTCCCACGAAACAAAACAGGTCGAGAGTAAAATGATATCGCCACGTAATAATGATACAAATTGGTTCAGAAATATTTAGGTTTTTAAAGTTACCGCGTGTGAAGTGATGGTGTGGTAGCATGTTGTTTAATAATAAAACTGTTCTGTTAATTCATTTTGTTAACTGAAAAGTATATTTGGCAAATTGTATTTTCTTCACATTCATTTTTATTTACTATCATTTTCCGCCCGCTTTTTCCTGCTTGCAATGGTTGGACGGATCCTATTCAGCACAGCATCTCCTCACTTGTCACGGTCCTTTGTCATCTCCTCAGCGAGTTTCACCAGCTCCGCCCATGTTTTTTGTTGTCTACCTCTACTGCGTCTTCCCTACACTTGGACTTCCTGACACTTCTTCACCCAGTGCTCATCCTCCATGCACATCATATGTCCATACCATCTCAGCCTTCTCTTCTGCACACCACAACTTATCCCTCTTATACCCAGTTTCCTTCTCAACACGTCTATGTTTTGTCGTTCATGCACGTTAAAATTGCACATCCAACGGTGCCTACTTGCTTCATTTCTCTCCAGCCGCCGCAGATCTTCAGCAGTTGCTGTCCATTGTTAAACTACCATGGAGCATCCTCGCATCTCACACATGTATCATATAACCGTCATTTTCTATGCAGGGAGAAACGCTTTTTTGTAAACAGAGGAAGTAGCTCCAAAAGTTCTTCCAACCCGTCCTTATTCTAGATACTATGGACGCGGAACACCCTCCTCCCATGCTTATATCATCACCTAGGTACCGGAAGCGAACAACCTCTCCAATAGACCCCACCTGCATTGGAAAAATAAGTCTATCACAGCAAGTACTACTGCCAACGTTCCCTGTACCTCTATTGCATACGTAGTTTTCACTACCTGTTAGTTTGCCGGCTATCCCACTACATCTCTTGTGTCTCCAAGATCAGCATTGAGAAGATGTTATGGAATTTATGTCACTTCCTTTCCTATCTACCTAACATGGCCAATTCCCCGATGGAATCAGAGCATTGGCCTCTCTTCTACTTATCAACACTTTTGTTTTAGCTATGTTCACTCTCAGGCCTCTTGATTCCAACTGCTGTTTCCATAGACAGAATGTATTCGCTAGATTCTCTACTGAATCTGGTATAAGAACCAGATCCTCAGCATAAAGATGATTCCATGGGCAGCCAGTCTTAAACTCATTTGTTATGGATTTGAGGACTATAATGAACAAGATTGGGCTGAGGAGCGAACCTTGATGTACACCTAGTTTTATCTGGAATTCCTCACAAACTCCATTTCTATTGCCACTTTACTTACAGCAACCCTGTACGTAGATTGCATTGAACTCACAAGCGATTCCTGTTAGTATTTATATTATAATTATTATATTAATGGTATACTGATTCACTGAATTATCTAAATTATCGAAAAACTACTGTAATTTCCCCACGAAACAAAACAGGACGACAGTAAATATATATCGCCATCTAAGCTGATACACATTGGATAAGGAATATTTAGGTTTTTAAAGTTCCCACGTACAAGTCACGGTGTGGCAGGATATTGTTTACTAATAAAACAGTTCAGTTAAATAATTTTGGTAACTGAAACATAAATTTTACAACTTGTATTTTCTTCACATGCATTTTTATTTTACAACTATTTAGTGTTTATTATAATGTTTTCTATTTTATGCAAATAAACAACGGCAAATATATCTACGGCTGGGGAGAAGGTAAGCCCTTATACCAGGGGTGTCGTCTAAACTGGCGTATATAGGCCTAAACCTGATTTGTACGACAAAACTTGATTGGTCGACATATGCAATGGATCAACTTTTACACCGGCATATACGGTATATATATATAAATGTATTTATGTATATATATATATATATTTATATATATATATATGTATATATGTATATATATATAAATATGTATATGTGTGTGTTTGTGTGTGCGTGGGTGTGTTTATGTGTGTGTGCGTGTGTATAATAATTACGTAACAATTATATGAGATACCTTCTTGGCAATTGACACCAGCATAACCTGCAGAACATCCATCTAAACATGTTCCATTTCTCTTGTTACAGTTCTTGTTGTTGATACAATGGCAGGTCCCATTACAAGCAACACCAAACTTTCCTGCTCGGCATTCTAAAATCAACAATATATATGATAAATGTTGAAGATATCATTAATTACATACATATATCAATGATACAATTTTATATCAAATTTCAAGTATAAAGTGGTATTGTGCTAAATAAATTTGGAGATTTATTGAATATTATATCGATCCTTTATAAACAAATATTGGATTTTTTGTTCAAGTAAATGCAATGTTAATAACATTATGAAAGTAACAAACAATATTATTAAAAAAATATCATATATAATCCTTCCAAATATTACCATATTCTACAATAATATACTGTCTATATATATATGCATACATACACACATCCACACACACATACATACATAAATGCATACATACTTACATATATACACACATATATATCTATAATATTATCATGAATATCATAGTTATAATATGAATGGTTTACTGATTCACTGAATTATCTAAACTATCGGAAAATCTCCGGTAATTTTCCCACGAAACAAAACAGGTCGAAAGTAAAATCATATCGCCACGTAACAATGATACACACTGGATAAGGAGTATTTAGTTTTTTTTAAATTCTGCCTATCAAGTTAGGGTGTGATAGCATATTGTTTACTAATAAAACACTTCAGTTAAATAATTTTGTTAACGGCAAGCATATCTACGGCTGGCCAGATTGTAATGGCTTATACCTGGGGTGTCGTATCAACCGGTGTATATAGGCTTCAACCTGACTTACACCACAATATTTGATGTGTCGACATATGCAGCGCATCAAGATTTACACGGGAATATAGGGATTATAAAGTGAAAGGATGAAGGTTAACATGTTTGGTTGTACAACACGGGGCCTTATTTCAGGCATTGACACTTGCTTTATTGATCAGGTGAGTCTAGAAGTCGATAATCGATCGAAGTTGCGTCACTCGATCTCCATTACACCATTTACCTCTGACCCACTCCCCGTGATACAAATACAATTCTCTCAACTCAATATATATAGAGACAAATAGCGTTTAATCAAAACAATGAAACAATAATAAAATATATATGATAATATGTAGAGAGGTTACAGATGTACAAAGTAAAAAGTAAAAGATAAGAAAAAAATACAGTAAAAAAGTAAGAAAATGGAAAAATGTGAAGTAATAAGAATAAGTGAGACCATGTACGTACAGCGTATGATAGTGGTGGTGGTGAGTAAGTGTTGTTCGTATTAATGTCTACTACTCATCCATATCCCAAGTCACCCTAGATAAAGCGCTAACCTTTTCCCAGAAAAAGTTGGACCTTACCATGGACGAAATTAAAATCATAAGGCTGTTACGAGAACTATCATTAGATTGGAAAATAGTTACTGGGAACGTAAGAACAGACAGAATAGCTTCAATATCACAATGGGATCTAAAGCCTCGGCACAGGTAACGGAATTTGTGGGAATATATATAGCGCACAACGTACATAAGGAATTCAATAACAACGTGGGAGGAATTAATAGAGACGACAGATTCCTTTTCTCCAAAAACTAAAATAATCAAAACATGGAAAAATTACGAAAAAACATCAGAGTCTTCTTCAACAATTTAGGCCTAGGTATCACTTTCGAAATTAATTCAAAAAATCAAACTTCTTAGATGTAACACTCAACCTAATCAAAGGATTAACCTTCCATACAAATAACGAGAATCAAGCCCACATTAGTTATAACTCAAACCGCCCCCGATCCATAATTAACTCCATTGCACATAGTATATCTATCAGAATATCCCGCCTATCTTCTAAACTAGAGATTTTTAACGAACACGGTAACTATTATAACATAGCTTTACATAAGGCAGGATGTAAAGAGGGGTTGGAATACATACCAGATAGGGACGGCAGCAACAAACATAACGACAACTTCATTATCCGCACCTATAGCAATAACAAGCTTAGGACTAAGCAAATAATTATACAACGAGCACCAAAAACAACTGAACCGAACACTAATATAAGGACCCCTGAGAACTATAGAAGGTCCAAAGATAGAAAATACATATGGTCCAATCCGATATTCAACTCCTCTATAAAAACCAAACTACCTTCTACATTATTTAGCTAATAGACAAAACACTTTGTCAAACTACTCAAATACCATAGACTCTTAAATAGAAGAACTATCGTACAATCTTACTCTACTGCAGCCAACATAGAATCACACATACGTAAAATCAAACACAAAAACGTCTCTAAAGAAAATAACTACCAATATACATCATCACAACAAATACAAAATGCAAACACATAACATTGCAACCACAAACACATCAGGGCGCATCACAACAACACATCAATAGGCCTAAATGTCAACCCACCCACAACAACATACAAAATGCAAATGTGAACCGGCACACAGAAAAGCTTCCAACTGCCATTGCCACCTACCGGATAAGTGCACACTGCAAATTAGATGCGTGGATTCGAGTATGGTGTACCTGTGTACTGTAAATTCAGTCAAATCTACTTGGCACTATATAGGTTCCACGGCTTGGGAGTTAAAAAAAGGTGGTACGTCCACAGACACTCCATGAAGAACCGTAGACTGGAGAACTCTACGACGCTCGCCAATATCTGGCAGCTTAAAAACACAAACCAGGAATATAGTATTAGCTGGTCAAAATTATCGGAAGCAAAGGCTAACAACAATAGCATGTCCCACTGCAGACTTTGTAATATGGAACTACTCCATATTTTAAGGTACGATAAGATGCTGTTTAAAGGCAAAATAGAAAGATCAATTTTCTGTAGGCAAAAAATAGCTACCAAGTTCACAAATTTTAAACCACCGTGATTCGAGCCAGCAATCCCAACATAAGAACTGAACCACCAGAATTTCAACGTATGTAATACACACCATCACACCGCTCTTAGCTGCCAAACGACCAAATGGTCACTAGATCATAAATATCTTAACATCTCTTTCACCCCCTCTACCTGAAACAGAATCAACCCCATTAATACAAGACAATCAATAAACATTTGTCAAACCTCCCTTCACCATCCACCCTTAGCACTTAAATCTCATACTAGTATCTCCCAATTAATCTCTAATTTATGTTTGTTCTTTTATCTGTCACTATATAAGATTCTCTAGACGTATCTATGTATGTTTCGAATATGACTTTTCATGTTAGTATTAAACCCAACACAGAATCCTTATACGAACACTTACTCAGCACCACCATTATTATATTCTGTACTTACATGAACTCACTTATCCTTATTTCTTTATATTTTTCCATTTCCTTACTTTTTTTACTGTACCCTTCTTCTTATCTTTTACTTTTTATGTGTTACATCTGTAACCTCTCAACCTATTTATCATATATATTTTATTATTGATGTTATTGTTTTGATTATACGCTATTTCTCTCTATATATCTTGCCTTGGGTGAATTGTGTTTTGTATTCTGAAGAGTTGGTCTGAAGTAAATAATGTAATGGAGATAATATTATTATGAATATCATAGTTATAACTGGTGTATTCCTCTCGGTACTCGCAGAGAAAACACAACGAGTTATATCAAATAATTTGTGTAATTTACAAAACAACCAGAACGCCCCTCCTCGCAGTAGCAGAATAACATAAAGTAAGTAAGTAGCGGTCTGTGACCGAGTTTTTAATACCAACGCTGACTGACGGCCCAGGTCACGTGATTCATATGCAAATGTGTGAGCACGTGTAAATTGAATAGAAATGTAACAGTCCATACAACAATGAGGTTGTGAGTTCGATTCCCAGTCCATACAACACCTCCCCACCGAAATTGATGCGACAAAAGAAGCATCAACAGCAAAGTATCTCTGGGGATTTACGGGTTCTCCTGCACCGTCTTCGATTTTCTGGTCCATATTCTGGAACGGGCAACAAGGTCTTGGGTCTGGTCTGTCTTGGAGTTAGTGGCACGATTTCCGAGATCTCCATTGGGTGATCTGTTGCAAATTCAAAAACAGTGTCTACTGCATCACCACCAGCTTCATTGTCTTCCTCAGTAGTGTACCGCGGTTGCAGCTGTTCCCAGTGTCGTCTCCACACCGGGCCATGAGGTATGACCTTAACGTTGAAGCAGTGAGTACCCAATGACTTCTTAATGATTGCTGGTACCCATCGGGGATCTTTGTCTCGGCGAGGTCCGAAGTACAGTGCATACACAGGATCTCCAGCCTTGTACTGCCTGGTAACCTTAGCGACACCTGCCGAGTCCGGAGTCATCTGAGACTTATATGCTTCCTTAGACTGCTTGCCTTGAGCGATGTGTGCTGGTGAGGGCAGCAGATAATCAATCCTTGTCCGTATCTGCCGGTGATTCAAAAGTTCACTCGGAGAGAATCCACTGGATGTCGGTGTTCTCCGGTAGTGCATCAACAACTCTTGAAGTGCTCGCTTCGGCGGAAGAGAAATCTTTCTGAGAGCTTGTTTGAAGGTCTGCACCAAACTTTCCGCTGCTCCGTTGGTAGCCGGGTGGTAAGGTGCCCCTGTCAAATGCGTGATCCCACGTTCTTTGCACCAGCTCTGGAACTCCTCAGAAATAAAAGTTGGTGCGTTATCGGTGACTAGCGTGTGAGGAAATCCGAAGTGCGCAAAGTCTTCTTCAAGCAGATCTAAAGTGTCTCTGGAGGACGTGGATGAGGTAGGATGAATGCATGGATACTTGGAATAAGCATCCGTGATCACCAACCAATTACTGCCCATGAAATTTATTGCGTGGTCCAGGTGTAAGCGGCTCTATGGCTTTTCAGGTAACATCAATTGGTGAACTGGAGACTTGGATGGCTGGTTTTGATGTTCACCACACGAATCACATTGTCGACTGGTTTTCTCTATAGCAGCATCGATACCAGGCCAATAAACAGCAGTTCTTGCCAATTGTTTCATGCGCTCCATGCCAAAGTGTCCGAGATGCAGAAGATTGAGGATATTTGGCTGTAAGCTATGTAGTATCACAACTCTCGATCCATGGATAAGGCATCCGTGGCAGATACTGAGTGAATCCGATAACTTCCGGAACTTATTGACTTCGTCATTGATCTCAGTATTCTTTAGTGGCCAGCCTTCACGGACGTAGCGTATCACTGTAGATATCACTGGATCTTTCCCTGACTCTTGACGGAGGACGTTAGAATCGATAGGTTGGACTTGAAGACAGAGCTTTGATGGCGCACACCATGTCCATGTCTTCACCATTTTCCTTCCTGTCAAAGTCGATGTCATTACCAAATGGCAAGCGACTGAGGGCATCTGCATTGCCATGATCCGCTGTTTTCCGATATTCGATGGTGTAGTCAAACTGGTTCAGCCACAGGAACCACCGTGCTAGTCGGTTAGCAGGGAGAAGTGGCGTCCCTTTCCTCGGACTGAACAGTGATGTCAGTGGCTTGTGGTCAGTTACGAGTATAAACTGATGTCCGTACAGATACTGATAGAACTTCTGCAAGCCAAATATGATGGCCAGGGCTTCCTTTTGAATTTGGCCGTAGTTACGCTGTGCAGAAGTAAGAGTCTTGGACACATTGGATATTGGGCGCTCGCTTCCATCAGGATAGCGATGAAACAGGACTGCTCCAATACCAACGTTTGACGCGTCACAAGCCAGTCCCAAAGTTTTGTTTGGATCGAAGTGTATCAGAACTCGATCCGATGAAAACACATTTTTCAACTGATCGAAAGCTGACTATTCTTCTTCTCCCCACTTCTAAGTAGTCGTATTTTTCGTAAGGCAATATAGTGGCTCTGCCATGCTGGCCAGGTTTGGGATAAACTTTCCATAGAACTGAACTGAACCCAGGAAAGACTTCAAGCTTGAAACGTTCGTTGGAGGTGGCATCTCTAAAACTGCTTCGACCTTGGATCCCTTCGCGATCCCTTCAGCCGACAAAGTGTGTCCAAGGTATTCCACACTGGGTAGTGCAAACTGGCACTTGTCACGGCGACATCTGAGTCATTTGTCGCACAGACGTGTGAGCAGACACTTTAGGTTGTTCAGGTGATCGTTTGCATCTTTCCCACTGACGAGCATGTCGTCCTGGAAGACGGCCACACCAGGTAGATCTTGAGTCAGGTTTTCCATGATCTCCTGAAAGTAACCAGGTGCTCACTTGTTTCCGAAAGGGAGTTGTTCCTGCAGGAGCACCCCACGGTGTGTGCTGAGTGCAAGCCTGCGTTGACTTTCTGGAGCCAGCTTTATATGCTTATAAGCATCAGCAAGATCAATCTTTGTGTATCCGAATCCACCTCCGAGCTTCTGCATCAGTTCCTCTCGGAGTGGCATTGGATGACGATGATCTGCAAGTTGGTCATTAATTCCCACAGAGTAGTCACCACAAATCCGTATTTTGGGCTTCAGATTGCCTGAAGTATGTGCTTTACGAATCGGTACCACTAGCGTTCCGTATTCGTTGAACTGTATTGGCTTCCAGATTCCTTTGGCGATGCCTTCTTCGTAACCTTTGGCCAGGTCATCACAAAGAGCAAACGGAACCGGGCGTGCCTTGTGAAAGACCGGTGTCGCGTCCGACTTGAACTTCACTTCCAGTTCGAAGTCATTAAGACATCCCAATTTTTGTGAAGAGATCTGGGAATTCATCACACATGTGACATCTCGTTGCATGGAAATATAGGTCTCATTTGAGGTCTTTGGATGCATCACTTCTGCACCCTCACTCTTGGCCTGGCTGTCTATGCTTATCAATCCTAGAGCATTGTCCACGGAAATTCCCAGAGTCTGGATAGCGTTTCGTCCCAGCAAATTAAGATCAGGGATCTTAGTGACGATGTAGGGTATTGAATTCCGTTTACCAGTCGTTGGATCCTTGGTTTGGCCCATGAAAGTTCCCAGAACGGGCAGGTCGTGCTTGCTGGCAGATTCAAACCGATGTTTGACATCTTGCAGCTTCGGCTTTCCTAATTCTTTCCAAACTGACAAGGAAACAAAATTGCCTGTAGTAGCTGTGTCCAATTCCATTGTGGAAAGTCTGTTCTGGATTGTTATTGGCACATTCAAACTATGAATATCGTGGGGAACTTCACCAAGTATCGCCTTGACTAGCTCAGCTTTCGTGATTCTTTTCACGTAATTCTGTGAGCGATGATTACGTTGCTGATGTTGTTTCTTTCTACACACCGCTTGCAAATGTCACTTTTGTCACAAAAATGAAATTTGGCTTCTTTGAAGGGGCAGTCAGTCGCTTTGTGGGCCTTTCCACATCGGTAGCACATCTCATGGTATGTGGAATAAGACTGCTGATAGTTCTTTCGAGGACCCTTGTTCTTGTTCTGCTGGACCTTGTAGACTTGCTTGGTTTTGGAACCGTAAACAGTTTCCTTGGCAACCTTTGCTGCGTCTTCGGTCCCGATGGCAACTTGGACAGCACGGGCGAAATCTAGTTCTGTATTCTTGATCTTGAAAATAGCCTTCAACACAGCTTCATTATTGACAGAACATATAAATCTCTGTCTTAGAGCTTCATCTTGTGGATTTGTGATCGAAGGAAAATCATAGGTAGTTGCATCCTGACGTATACGTGCTGTCAGCTCTTGGAGAGTTTCGCCTGTCTTCCGTTGCATGTCACTCCAGAACTTGAAACGTTCTCTCACAATGAACATTTTGGGGTCGAACTGTTCTTTCATGAAGTCAACAATTTCGTCCATTGTCAACTTGTTGATATTCTTAGGCGGATTTTGTTGAGCAGCCAGATTTGCAAGTCGTTTGTAGATAGCAGCCGTCTGATTAGTCAGGAACACTTGTGCCATGCGTTGCTCGAGTACAGCGCTAGCAGCCACAAACGTGCAGAATCTTGACCAGTAATCAGGCTATAGTTCTGTTGTTGAATCAAAAGCAGCAAATGGTGGGATGAATGCTGTTGGTGTCGAAGCAACTGGCGACGCCAATAAACTCTGTTGTTCAGAATCTCGAGCACCAAACAGTTTTATCAGAGTGTCCATATCTTTCTTGTGTTGTTGCATTTGTTGTTCCATCTGTTCTCTAAACAACTTTATTAGCTCCGCTGTTTGTTGTTCCGCCATGTTTTTGTGATAAACAATTTCCCGGCAATGTAGGTAAATCCTATCGGCAAAGTAGGTAAATCCTATCGGCAATGTAGGTAAATCCTATCGGCAATGTAGGTAAATCCTATTGTCGACGCCAATAAACTCTGTTGTAATCCTCTCGGTACTCGCAGAGAAAACACAACGAGTTATATCAAATAATTTGTGTAATTTGCGAAACAACCAAAACGCCCCTCCTCGCAGTAGCAGAATAACATAAAGTAAGTAAGTAGCAGTCTGTGACCGAGTTTTTAATATCAACGCTGACTGACTGCCCAGGTCACGTGATTCATATACAAATGTGTGAGCACGTGTAAATTGAATAGAAATTTAACAGTTCATACAACAATGAGGTTATGAGTTCGATTCCCAGTCCATACAACAATAACATTAATGGTATACTGATACACTGAATTAACTAAACTGTCGGAAAATCTGCTGTAATTTCCCCACGAGACAAAACATGTCGAAATAAAAATATATCGCCATGTAATGCTGATACACATTTGATAAGGAATATTTAGGTTTTTTAAATAATCGCATATCAAGTGACAGTGTAGTAGCATGTTGTTTACTAATAAAACTGTTCAGTTTAATCTTTTTGTTAAATGAAAAATAAATTTTACACATTGTATTTTCCTCAGATGCATTTTTATATTATAACTATTTAGTGTTTATTTCCGTATCTTATATTTTGTGCAAATAAACAACGGCAAACATATCTACGGCTGGGGAGATGGCAATGCCTTATACCTGGGGTGTCGTCTCAACCGGCGTATATAGGTATCGACCTGAATTACACCACACAATTTGATGGGTCGATCTATGCAGCGGATCAACATTTAAATCGGCATATGCGGTATATATATAAATGTATATATACATATATATATATATATATATATATATATATGTATATATATATATATATATATATATATATATATATATATATATATATATATATATGTGGGTGTGTGTGTGTGTGTGTACAGTAATCATCGACATCTTCAGCGGATCAACTTTTAAACCGGCATATACGATTTATATATAAATGTGTTATGTATAAATGAATATATATGAATATATATGTGTGTGTGTGCGCGCGTGTGCGTGCGTGGGTGTGTGTGTGTGTATAGTAAGTACGTAACAATTTTATGATATACCTTCTTGGCAATTGACACCAATATAACCTGCAGAACATCCATCTAAACATGTTCCATTTCGCTGGTCACAGTTAATATTGTTGATACAATGGCAAGTCCCTTTACAATCAACACCAAACGTTCCTGCTGGGCATTCTAAAACTATCAATATATATGATAATGTTGAAGATATCATTAATTACGTACAGATATCAATGATACAATTTCATAAAAAATTTCAGATTATATTGTTCTTGTGATAAACATATGAACTTATATATTTATTGAATATTATATCGACCCTCTATACAATATACATGGATTTGTAGTTCAGTTAAATGCAAGGTTAAAACACATTATGAAAGAAATAAACAATATTAATAAAAAACAACATATATAATCCTAGCAAATCTTACCATATTCTACCAGTTACCACGATATATAATTGCGACATTCTTACATTTAAATAAACATACACGCACACACATACGCACACACACTGCAAGAGATGTCAATTTAAAAGAACCTGTTATTTTTATCTTTGGACAATTCTTCCAATTCCAACCCAACCGTCCCCTCAATCTATTTTATTTCTCATTCTTTCTTCTAGTGAAGGACTAGTGTCCAAAATGCTGAGACCATATTCGTGCTATATCAAACGTTAACCTAATATATCCCTTCCATATACTGTACCGATTTTCTTGTTATTTCTGTTTACCTTTTACATATATATAATATTTACTGTATATATATTTATATAAATGCATACATACACACATACACACACACATACATACATACACACACACATACATACATACATATATATACATATAATATATATATATATACATATAACATAATGAATGAAACAAACAATATCATAAGAAACAACATATATAAACCTTCAAATTTACACCATATTTTATCAGTTACTATGAATGTATTTGCGACATTTTTATGTTGAAATAAACACACGCACACATACACACACTCACACATACAGAGAAATATATCGCTGGCGAAATTACACAACAAACACATGAGGGGTGAGAGGAGATCGTCAACGCTCATATAATGATGAAGACCGACATCCTAATACCAAGCAGACCCACTGCTAAGAACATCCACGCGTCTAACAATGAGATACCACCCTTGTATGTGCTCTGCAAAGACCATAAGATACTCGACGACCCGACGACAGGACCACCAACAAGACTTGTATGCGGAGTCAATATCGCTCTCAACTAAAGGATCTCCTAGTTCCTCTCAGTGGTTATACGCTCCTTAATCAAGATATCCCCAGATGAACTGGGCGTCCTATCTAGACTTACCTATGACACCGAGTACCTAGACAGCCGTGTTCTTAGTCGTTTCTGCACTATTAGACCCATAAGAAGTAGACCACCCACCATAACCTCAATGGCAAAATAAAACCCATGGGAGGGTGATTTGGGGGGACTAAATCCATACCAACAATCAAAAACAATGAACAGGTAAGAAAAATGGTTGCACATGCAATGGGGGCTACTATTAAACTACCCTAAAGAGCTATATATTCAAATTCAACGTAAAGATCTACACCCAAAACGAGGCAGCAGACATTTGGATCAGCATAGCTGGTGATGTTGCCGATATCTTTTTGGTTTGGTTGGAAATGAGACTCAAATATTTCCTTGAAGAGAGTTCCATAGACCTCATCATGTACTCCCGTTACGTAGACAATATTAATATAGTGATAAGGACACCGCCACAAGAGAGTACTAACGAATATAAATTAGAATATAGCACAATGGAAAGAAACCAGCAGATAGCTAACTCCATACACCAGAGTATAAATGTAACTATTGAATACACTTCCAATCAGCCTAATAATAGACTACCTTTATTAGAAACGGGACTCTGGATTGACACTATATATGTGAGGGCCCAAATTCCCCACTCACACTACGCTAAACCCATGGCCTCTAAATACCTGTTACTCAAAATCTCAGCAGTAGTGCTAAGTTTAATATTCTGATCGCAGACATGGTACGAGTGATGAAGAAGGTGTCCCGCATGTGCGACCGGACATAAATGTAAAGACAATTCATAAAATGCATGCATTTCTCTGGCTACAACCAGAGACAGAATCAAAATATACAAAGGAACCACTAAGATGTATAAGAAACCAAAGATAGGTAAAGCCACCTCATGGTACCACAACCAGAGATACCAGAGTGTAATGTTCGTAGGCGATACCCCTGGAGGGAAATTAGCCACTTAAAGATAAAAGTGTTAGAAAAACCAGGAACTACCATGAAATCCCTGATCAGCAAAACAAGCCATTTAAGAAAACCCACTGTACTAATAAGAAATGTGCTATGTGTAAAGTAAACCACCAGTTAAACTGTGAAACCAGAAATGTAGTCTATAGCTTAAGATGTACAGAGTCTACCTGCAGAAACATGACAACACTATACATAGGCGAGACAGCTCGATGCATAGGATAATGTATTGACCAACATTGATGGAAAATAAAAGAACAAAGAAAACGTTCAGTACTATATGAACATGCTAGACAACAACATGACGGTAACATAGACAACATAGAAATTAAAATAATATCTAAACATAGAATAGAGCCAGCAAGTAGGCAAATCAAAGAGGCAAGCAAGACAGAGTTTAAAAAGACAAAGCTAAACAGAAAAAATGAATGGAATAACAACACCCAAACAAACAATACTGACTTAAGAGAAATATAAATAAATAAATGAATACATAAATGAATATATACACAAGCACAATAACAAGAAACACATATAAAGACACACTAATAAACTAAGATAGAATACAATAACCAAAACACAGTCACCCAAACGCGAACACACACACCAAACACTATACACACACGCAAACGCATGCGCTTGGACGAAGACAAATATAAATAAAATAAAATAAATATACAGATAACATAAAAATGGCGTAGACTTGCAATACAATAGGAGGAATACATAATAGTACCACTGATGATGTTGCAGATATGCAACGAAAGAACTGTTTAGACTATATATATGTATTTATATCGTATCAATATATACATATGTCAATATATACATATGTTTCTATATGTCTCTTGTGTTGAAAAGGAGGTCAAGTATGATACAAATCACTGAATAATTGCTCCAAAGACCCCAAACCTCGGTTTGGAAGAAACAATTGTAAGCAGATAAATGATTTAAACAGAACTTTGTTTCATGTAATCTCTATATGTATTTATATCTGTATGTTTGACCGTTCGTCAGTCAATGATATACATTGATTGATAACGATTTAGTTTGTTCTGTTATTATTTCTGGCAAAGTTATTACAACAATATGACCCTCTTCAAGTATAACTATATATATTAATATATATATATATAGAAATATATATATGTGTGTATATATTTATGTGGGGAGAGGGTATGTGCTTGTGTGTAAGTGTGTGCGTGTGTGTGTGTGTAGTAAGTACGTAACAATTTCATGGGATATCTTCTTGGCAATTCACAACAGTATAACCTGCAGAACATCCATCTGAACCTGTTCCATTTCGCTTGTCACAGTTTATGCTGTTGATACAATGGCATGTCCCATTACAAGCAACACCTAACGTTCCTGCTCGGCATTCTAAAAATATCACTATATGCGATAATGTTGCATATATCATTAATTACATACAGATATCAATGATACAAGTTTAGACAAAATGTTACGATTGATGTGGTCTTATGATAAAGAAATGAACGTGTATATTTATTGAATACTAGCAGTGGTACCCGGCGTTGCAAGGGATAAGGTATTTTCTAACGCGGGCCGCCAACAGTGGAAAAACTACATGCCCGGACAATATGTAAAGAAAATAAACCGAATACTCTGATGGCTGGATAATCTTTAAGATTTTCCATGATGAAGCAGAAAGTATGCAGGTTTTTCACCTAATGTGGGCCCTAGGGGATCAAGAAAATGAATTGTTTTTATGTGCATAATATGCATTGAAATTTCGAGAAATTCGGCTAGACGTACGCTTCAAAAAGGCCCTAAAAAGCTGACCAAAATAAGTTCTCCGCTAATGCGGACCCTAGGCAATAAAAAAGTTGGATTGTCTTTGCTCCCGGTATGAAGAAGAGACTGACTAATACATAGTTACAATTTCAAGAAAATCGGTCTGACATAACCCCTAAAAATAACCCTAAAATCTGATATAAAACGCACTTTTTCACCTAATGCGGGTCCTAGGGGATAAGAAAAGTTGAATTTTATGTGCATAACATTACCTGAAACATACGTAAAGCAGATGTAAATTTTCAAAAAACTCACAGACACAGACACACAGACAGACATCCTCAGTTTTATATATATATAGATTCTCTATAACGATTCTCTATAAAACATACATGGATTTTTAGTTCAGTTAAATGCAATGTTAAACAGATTATGAAAGAAACAAACAGTATTATAAGAATAAAAAAAATGATATGTAATCGTTCCAAATATTATCATATTCTACCAGTTACTACGATATGTGTTTGAGACATTCTTACATGTAAATAAAAACAGACACACCCACACGCACACACGCATATATATGTATATAATTATATATATATATATATATATAATATATTTTATATATATAAATGCATACATACACACATGCAAACATACATATCTATAAAATTATCATTACGCCACGTAATAATGATTAAAATTATCATTTTTCCGCCCGCTTCTCCCAGCTTGCAATGGTTGGACGGGTCCTATTCAACACAGCATCTTCCCACTTTTCACGGTCCTTTGTCATCTCCTCGGTGAGGTTCACCAGCTCCGCCCCAATTTTTCGTGGTCTACCTCTACTGCGTCTTCCCTCCACTTGGACTTCCTGGAACTTCTTCACCCAGCTCTCATCCTCCTAGCACATCATATGTCCATACGATCTCAGCTTTCATTCCTGCACACCACAACTTATCCCTGTTATACCCAGTTTCCTTCTCAACTCTTCTATGTTTGGTCGTTCACGCGCATTAAAATTGCACATCCAACGGAACATACTTGCTTCACTTCTCTCCAGCCGTCGCATATCTTCAGCAATTGCTGTCCATTTCTAACTACCATGCAGCATCCTCGCATCTCACACAGGTATCGTATACCCGTCCTTTTGTACTCAGGGAGAAACGCTTCTTTTTCAACAGAGGAAGCAGCTCCATTAACTTCTTCCAACCCGTCCTTATTCTAGATACTATGGAATCGGAACTCCCTCCTCCCAAGCGTATCTGATCACCTAGGTACCGGAAGCTATCAACCACTTCTATAGAACCCACCTGCATTGGAAAAATGAGTCTATCACAGCGATTAATACTGCCAACTTTCCCTCTACATCTATTGCATACGAAGTTTTCCCTATCTGCTAGTTTTCCTGCTATCTCACTACATCTCTTGTGTCACCAAGATCAGTATTGCGTACATTTTATGGAATTTATGCCAGTTCTTTTCCTATATATCTAACATGGTCAATTCCCTGATGGAATCAGAGCACTATCCTCTCTTTTACTTATGAACACTTTTGTTTTAGCTATCTTCACTCTCGGGCCTCTTGATTCAAACTGTTGTTTCCATAGCCAGAATTTATTCTCTAGCTCCTCTACTGAATCTGCTATAAGAACCAGATCATCAGCATAGAGAAGTTTCCATGGGCAGCCAGTCTTAAACTCCTATGTTATGGCTTGGAGGACTATAATGAACAAGATTGGGCTGTGGAGCGAACATTGATGTACACCTACATGTATCTGGAATTCCTCATTAAACTTCATTTCTATTATCACTTTACTGACAGCACCCCTGTACATAGCATGCATTGTCCTCACAAGCGATTCCTATTAGTATTAATATTATAGTTATTTTATTATAGTTATTTTAATTTGATACTGATTCACTGAATTATCTAGATTATCGGAAAACAACTATAATTTCCCCACGAAACAAAACAGGACGAAAGTAAATATATATCGCCATCTAATCTGATACACATTGGATAAGGAATATTTAGGTTTTCAAAATTAACGCATACCAAGTCACTGTGTGGTAGGATATTGTTTAGTAATAAAACAGTTCAGTTAAATAATTTTGGTAACTGAAACATAAATGTTACAAGTTGTACTTTCTTCACAGGCTTTTTATTTTACAACTATTTAGTGTTTATTTTACTGTTTTCTATTGTATGCAAATAAACAACGGCAAACATATCTACGGCTGGGGAGAAGGTATTCCCTTATACAAGGCGTGTCGTCTAAACTGGGGTATATAGGCCCAAACGTGATTTGTACCACAAAATTTGATGGGTCGAGATATGCAGCGGATCAACTTTTACCGGCACATACGGTATATATATAAATGTATTTATGTATATATATATATATATATATATATATATCGTGTGTGTATATCTGTCTGTTTGTGTGTGTGTAGGTGTGTTTATGTGTATGTGCGTGTGTATAATAATTACGTAACAATTATATAAGATACATTCCTGGCAATTGAAACCGGTATAACCAGCAGAACATACATCTAAACATGTTACATTTCGCTTGTAACAGTTCGTGTTGTTGATACAATGGCAGGTCCCATTACAAGCAAAACCAAACTTTCCTGCTCGGCATTCTAAAATTATCAATATATATGATAATGTTAAAGATATCATTAATTACATACATATATCAATGATAGAATTTTATTTTAAATTTCATGATTAAAGTGGTCTTCTGCTAAACAAATGAAGTGGTAGATTTATTGAATATTATATCGATCCTCTATTAAAAATACTTGGATTTTTAGTTCAATTAAATGCAATGAAAATAACAAACAATATTATAAGAAAAATATATATAATCCTTCCAAATATTACCATATTCTACAATATATATAATATACTGTATATATATAAATGCATACATACACACACACACATACATAAATACATACATACATACATACATACATACATACATACATACATACATACATACATACATACATACATACATACATACATACATACATACATGCAGAACTGATGAGAAATCTGCAGATACTCCACCCTGATTACACCTTCAGATTTATGCCTGTGATCATTGGGGCACTGGGATATGTTAGTAACTGACTCAATACAAATTTTGAGAAGCTAGGATTCACAGGAACAGAAAGAACACAACTAGTTAGGAAATTTAAAGTACAATCCATTAATGGAACAGTAACTATATGTAAAACATTCCAAAAATGTTGCATCTAATAACTGCATATACACATGTACAGATACAAAGCATATACACATGCACACATACAACTCAAAACATCCACACATACAATAACATCCATATCTACACATGCAAGCATGCAGACATACAATCATATCTACCTTGTTGATGTTGCGTAAATTCCAATGAGAGAGTCTTGTGTCTATGTTAGACACCGACTCTCTCTCTATTGGTAAAACTTTGTGAAATTATAAAACCAGAAGAACATACATACATATATACACACATATATATCTATAATATTATCATGAATATCATAGTTATAATATGAATGGTATACTGATTCACTGAATTATGTAAACTATCGTAAAATCTCCGGTAATTTCCGCGCGAAACAAAACAGGTCGAAAGTAAAATCATATCGCCACGTAATAATGATACACATTGGATAAGGAATATTTAGGTTTTTAAAAATTTCGCCTATGAAGTCACGGTGTGGTAGCATATTGTTTACTAATACAACACTTCAGTTAAATCATTTTGTTAACGGCAATCATATCTACGGCTGGGCAGATGGTATTGCTTTATACCTGTCTCAAACGGTGTAGGAATTACACCACAATATTTGGTGGGTCGACATATGCAGTGGATCAAAGTTTGCACCGGCATATAGGGTGTATATAGTGAAAGGATGAAGTTAATATGGTTGACTGTATAACAAGGGTCCTTATTTCAGGCATTGACAGTTGTTTAGTCATCAGGTGAGTCTAGAGTTCGATAATCGCTCGTCGTTGCGTCACTCGATCTCCATTACAAGCTTTACCTCTGACCAACTCCCCATAATACAAAAACAATTCTCTCAAGGCAAGATATATTGAATGAAATAGCGTATAATCAAACAATAACATCAATGATAAAATATATATGATAAATAGTTAGAGAGGTTACAGATGTTAAAATTAAAAAATAAAAGATACGAAAAAAGTTACAGTAAAACGTAAGAAAATGGAAAAATATAAAGAAATAAGGATAAGTTAGACCATGTAAGTACAGAGTATTATAGTGGGGGTGGTGAGCAAGTGTTCGCATAAGGATTCTCTGCTGGGTTTATTGCTAACATGAAAAGTCATATTTGAAACATACAAAGCCCCTTGTTGTAGAGCCAACCATGTTACTCTTTATTATTTCCCTATTACTCCTCCAAGTATAATCTACATAGAAATTACCGCGAACTCGTTGCCTAACTATTGAAACATCTTGTTGTGTTAAATAAAGCTGTACGTTAAAATGATCCACGACGCAGAATACTCACAGCCTATAACTGGATTATCTATAACGATAACATGTTACGCCATATACCCAGCTCCCACTAGGTTGAGAAATAACTTTAACGCACGGCACTAACATGGAAAAGCACCATATAGGTATGTCATTGAAAAACATACCTATACATACTAACAAGGTCTAATGACTTCATCCCTCGAATCCGATGGAAGGCCTATCATTACGATGAAGGACACGCTAATATCTCCTCGTTCCTATCAGTGGTTATATGCCCCTTAATCATGATGTACCCAGATGTATGTGACAGTACAGAAGACCTCCACAGCAGAATCAATGAGTGGAACAAAAAGAAAACCTATCTAACTGCATAATACGCAGTATGGGCGTTGTATCACTATACCCATCCATTAACATTGATTTTGCTGTGGAAACACGTGTGGAGATAATCAGTGAGAGTTAGGTTGTGGTCTGCGACGTAGACACAGATGAACTGGGCCTCCTACTTAGTCTTACCTATGACACCGAGTACCTAGACAGCCGTGTTATTAGTCGGTTCTGCCCTAGGAGACCCATAATTGGTATACCCACCACCATAACCTCAATGGCAAAAAGGACTCCCATGGGAGGGTGAATTGAGTGGACTAAATCCATAAAACAATGATAAGGTGACAAAAATGGTCGCGCATGCAATGGGGGCTAGTATTAAATCTACCCTAAAGGGCTATATATTCAAATTCAACGTAAATATCTACACCGAAAATGAGGCAGCAACCATTTGGATCAGCATAGCTGGTGATGTTGATGATCTTTTTATGGTTTTGTGGGAAATGAGACTCAAAAATCTCCTTGAAGGAAGATTCATTGACCTCATCATGTACTCTCCTTACGTAGACAATATGAATATAGTGATAAGGACACCGCCACAAGAGAGTACTAACGAATATAAATTATAATATATCACAATGGAAAGAATCCAGCAGATAGCTATCTCCATACACCAGAGTATAACTGTAACTATTGAATACCCTTCCAATCACCCTAATAATAGACTACCTGTATTAGACACGGAACTCTGGATTAATACTATATACGAGAGGGCCCAAATTCCCCACTCACACTACGCTAAACCCATGGCCTCAAAATAAAGAACGTGTGCCGCATGTGCGACCCAAAAGAAATGGAAAGACACATCCAACACTTCATAAAGACCATGCATTTCTCTGGCTATAAACAAACAGACATAATCAGAGTATACAAAGGAACCACTGAGAAGTATAAGACCCTCATAGAACTGGACATGAAAGGAATTTTCCCAATATACAGGAGCAAACCATGGAATAGCTTAGATAGGACTAAACATAAGAGAGGCAAAGCCACCTCAGTGTACCACAACCAGAGATACCATGGTGTCAAATTCGTGGATGCTACCCCTGAAGGGAAATTAGCTAACCAATGTAGAAAGGCCCTGAGAAAGACCCTTTTAAAGATTAAAGTTTTAGAAAAACTAGGTACTGCCATGAAATCCCCGATCAGCAAATCACACGCTTTTAAGAAAACCCTCTTTGCTAATAAGAAATGTGCTATATGTAAAGTAAACCCTCAGATAAACTGTAAAACTAGAAATGTAGTCTATAGCTTAAGATGTACAGTGGCTACTTGCAGAGACATGACTACACCATACATAGGCGAGACAGCTCGATGTATAGGAGAAAGTATAGACCAACATTGGGGGGAATTAAAAGAACAAAAAAATGTTACAACATGACGGTAACATAGACAACATAGAAATTAAAATAATATCTAAGCATAGAAATGAGCCAGCAACTAGGCAGGTCAAAGAGGCAAGCGAGAGAGAGCTTAAAAAGACAAAGCTAAACAGAATAAATGAATGGAATAACAACACCCAAACAAACAATACTGACTTAAGAGAAATATAATTATATAAATAAATAAATGAATAAATACACAAGCACAATAGCAAGAAAAAACACATATAAAGACACACTAATAAACTAAGATAGAATACAATAACCAAAACACAGTCACATAAACGCGAACACACACACCAAGCACTATACACACGCACAAACGCATGCGCAGCGACGAAGAAATGAATAAATAAATATAAATAAAAAAACAGATGAAATAAAAATGGCATAGACTTGTAATAGAAAAGGGGGGCTACATAATAGTACCACTGATGATGTTGCAGATGTGCAACGAAAGAACATCTTTAGACTATATATATGTATTTATATTTGTATGTTTGACCGTTGGTCAATCAATGATATACATTGATTGCCAAATTAATTAACTATGGAGATATAAAACATACAAAGCGAAAACCAACCAAAGAGTGAGTGTGTCTGTTATTATTTCTGGCAAAATGATTACAATATGACCCTCCTCAAGTATAACTATAACTATATATATATATATATATATATATATATATATATATATATATATGTGTGTGTGTGTGTGTGTGTGTGCGTGTATTTGTCAGTGTATGTGTGTGTGTGTGTATGTGGTTGTGTGTGTGTGTGTATGTGTGTGTGTAGTAAGTACGCAACAATTTATGAGATATCTTCTTGGCAAATGACAACAGTATAACCTGCAGAACATCCATCTGAACATGTTCCATTTCGCTTGGCACAGTTTATGCTGTTGATACAATGGCATGTCCCATTACAAGCAACATCAAACGTTCCTGCTCGGCATTCTAAAAATATCAATATATGTGATATTTTGCATATATAATTATTCACATAGAGATATCAATGATACAATTTCATACAAAATTTTACGATTAAAGTGGTCGTGTGATAAAGAAATGAACGTGTATATTTATTGAATACTAGCAGTGGTACCCGGCGTCGCACGGGACAAGGTATTTTGGAACGCGGGCTGCCAATATGCTTAATCGTGGAAAACTTCATGCCTGGATGATATGTAAAGAAAATAAACCGAATACTCCGATGGCTGGATAATCTTTAAGATTTTCCTCGATGAAGCAGGAAAAATACAGGTTTTCACCGAATCTGGGCCCTAGGGGATCAAGAAAATGAATTGTTTTTATGTGCTTAATATGCCTTGAAGTTTCGGGAAATTCGGCTAGACGTTAGGCCTCAAATAATTAGCCCTAAAAAGCTGAAAAATATGAAGTTTCTCACCTAATTGGGACATTAGCCAATAGAAAAGTTGGATTTTCTTTGCTCCCGGTATGAATAAGAGAGTGACTATTACATAGTTACAATTTCAAGAAAATCGGTTTGACGTAACGCCTCAAAATACACCTAAAATCTGAAATAAAACGCATTTTTTCCCTTAATGCGGCTCCTAGGGGCTCAAACAAGATGAAATTTATCTGCATAACGTTGCCTGAAACATAAATAATACACGTGTAAATTTTGAAATAAATCGATTTGGTAATTCTAGAGTTTTAGGGATTCAAACTCACAGATATACAGACACACAGACATACATCCTCAGTTTTATATATATAGATTATCTATAACGATTCTCTCTAAAGCATACATGGATTTTTAGTTCAGTTAAATCCAATGTCAAAAACATTATGAAAGAAACAAACAGTATTATAAGAAAAAAATGATATATAATCGTTCTAAATATTATCATATTTTACCAAAAACAGACACACACCCACACGCACATACGCATATATATATATATATATATATTATTGGCAACATGACCCTCCCAAAGTATAACAATATATATATCAGACCGTGAAATGTACTAATTTCTACTGGATTCCTGTTGATATGCACAGAAGATTCGGATATTCCACTTTTTATTTCAATTCCATTTCGATTCTCTTTATTTTTTAAATTCACATACCACCATTGCGAAACGGATTTAGGTTTCGAGGTTCAAATTCGTCTACAGAACAGGTTTGGATTTTGAAATTTAAATCTGTCCAGGAATCATGGCAGTTGCCAATATAAGATTGTCTTTATTGACTTATATCGAGACAGACAAATTGTATTCACTTTAATTAGTTTATTTCATTAATAGCTGACTGTCTGTTGCAATGCAAACACGTTTTGTGTTTATCATGTATTTTAATGTATATTTAACTGCTCGGAAATGACCCTTTCCTGGAGCTTAATTATTGTAAAGGACTGAGAGCTTATTCTCAAAATATTATATAGTATATATAAATATATATATATATATATATATATATATATATATATATATATATATATAGATAGATAGATAGATAGAGAGAGAGAGAGAGAGAGAGAGAGAGAGAGAGAGAGAGAGAGAGAGAGAGAGAAGTGGTTACACAACAGTTAGTTCACCATACCGAGAACAATTGTTTCACCCTAGCGGATCCTCAGCTCGTAATGGGCATGGGTATAGGAACAGGAAGGACAACCGTACGAAGGCGCATGCGCAGAAACTCGGCCACGTCACAGAGGCAATACTAGAATGCGTGCGAGCGGCGTAAGGGAGATAACTGCGAAAGTCCGAACATTTTTATTTGAAAATAAAATTACAAGGGATAAGTCTGGAGCTTTTTAGTTATAGGTGTTTAGCGACGTGTGGACAGCGTGTGAAAAATTAATATCTCGTGTTTAGGCAATCACTATTGAGTAATCTCTTTAGAATAATTATTCGTTCGTCAATGCATAAGCCACACGTCGGATTTCCCCTTGCGTATGGCTTGGACTTAGTGATGGATTTCCATTGGAGGGAGTAGTCTATACTTCAGTCCTTGAGGGACCATACGTGGCTCGCGTGTTTCGTGGATGAACGTCTGTCCGGGTACCTGAAGGTAGACTGGTGGTTCAGGAAACGTTCCTTAAATCGGCCCTCCGCCATGCCCACATAGGATTTGACCGCATGTGGTTCGTTTTGGTCTGATGGAAATGACCACAGCTTCATAAATTACAGCTGGTGGGTTGCACTGCTGTTGAAGCGGGAAAGATTAGGGCTTACAGCAAGAGCACCCTGGTGGGGTGTTGTTCCTAGGGCTGCTGGTCATGTGGGCCTTCATGATCCTAGTTTAACTTTGTGTCGTTTAAAGATGGAGCGGTATTTATGACCTATGGGAAAGTGTCTATGTTAGAGTGCTAGAAAATGTTTTCATACATTGGTTTTAACGTTAAGTAACAAGAGAGGAGAAAACCAGATAATTTGTCTATTGTGGCGCTTACTTTTCTAAATGGTGTTGTTGCTAGTGGGAGAGTAGGTGATAGGTTGAGAGAAGCCGCTGTTAGCCAACGCCGTCTTATAGTAGGGTGTCGCCCTGTCAGATATAGCCTTATTAGAGGAGAGGTTTGAGATTCTAGTATTGATATTCTTAATGAAGTTTCTAAAAACATTGGGAGTGGGGCATGAGTCCTTGAGAATGTAATCGAGTTTCTCGTTTAGTGAATGGAAGGGTATATGGGTGTGTGTGTCAAGGTCTAAATTAATATCTAAGATATCTACGCTAGAGGTGTTGGTGGCTACTGTTATTCTAAGTCCTAAATCATTGAAGGTAGAAGCTAAGGCTTTTTTAAACAGGTCGAGTTCGTGACCACTTTTATGGCTCGATAAAGTCAGTCCATCGTCGCGGTATATTCCCGTGTGGAAGTACGGGAATCTAACACGTATTATGTCTAAGATAAATAGGCCAACCAAGTCACATGCATCAGCACTGTCAAAAGATCCCATGGAGTCGTCGAATAGGTCTGAAGATGTAGACTTCCCAGAACACTCTGTCTTTGAAGTGGATGGTTTTCCGGCAGTGAGCGATGATTTCTCTGTCTAAACCATCGACGGTGGTATAAGTGGTAGCGAAGTCCAACGCTTTGTTTAACAGGGTCTCTGAGATCGATGGGTAAAAATGGATAATGTCAAACTGAGTGAACTTCGCTTTTTTCGATTTTAAGGAGTTAAACCACTTAATTACATAGTCGCTGTTCTCCCACTGGGGCAGGTTGGACTCGATCCTAATGGTCTTAACTATGTTTCTAAGTATGGCCTTACTGACTAGTCCCATATCTGTGCGTGCCGGGTTTATTAGGTTAAAGGTGTTGTTGGTGCCTGTAATTTTGCCGTCAAAGGCTACGGCTCGCCATCTTAAGCGTCTGAAGATATCCTCCGCTTTTTGTAGGAGGAGCATTTGGTAAACATGGTTGGAGGGAGTTGGAATGTACTTCATGGAATAATCCAGGTCGTATAAATCCATACTGACGTATATATATCTATATATATATATATATATATATATATATATATATATATATATATATATAATATACTGTATATATATAAATGCATATATACACAGATACACACACATACATACATACATAAATACATACATACATACATACATACATACATACATACATACATACATACATACATAGATACATACATACATACATACATACATACATACATACATACATACATGATGGCTGCCCCCTCATTATCGAGTATGGCCATTGCACGAGGAGAAAGATAAAAAAAAAAAATAATAATAAATAAGTAAAAAGAAAATTAAAATAAAAAAAAGAAATATATATATATATATATATACATATACATACATATATACACACACACACACACACATACTCACACACACATATACACACACACATACATTAATAACAATAATAATAATAATAATAATAATAACAACAATAATAATAACGACAACAACAATAATAATATACATATACATATATATATACACACACACGCACACATATAAGCATATCTATACACACACACACACACACACGATAGCAACTAACAGCGCTGCGATCGAATGTGGCTTTTTAGCCCAGCCAATGATCTAAAATGTCTTGCACAGAGTCGGCAACCAAAACATTTACTGGGAATAGTCGGCTGTGGTTGGAGTTCGTGTACTTTTGCATGTCGCTTGAGCCCTACTGCTGATTTACATTCTCTACCACATGTTTGGCAAGCATGATGAGTAGCATCTCCAACAACAGCCTGGTAGTCAACCACTGGTCTTACTTTATGACTGCGAAGATGACTTTCGAGTCCAGCTTTGCTTAGGCAGAGTCTCGCACATACGCTGCATGTCAGCACCATAGGAGGACCCTCGCCGTCTGGAAGTGCAACAACAATGCCCTTCCTCACATCCCGCTTTACTTTCTCGTATGCGATTCGAGATGCCTCAAAGGCAACTTTTCCCTCATATACAGTCTTTCTCCTTTTATTACGATCAGCAGCAATATACTCCCATGTATCAGCAGAGGTTTTAGCGTCTTTCAGAGAGGCTTTTAAGGAATCCTTATACCTCTGTTTTGGTTTATGTGGCGGTCGTTTTCCTTTAACCAACTCTCCATAAAAGAGTTGTTTTGGTATTCTAGAATCCTTCATCCTGGCAAGGTGACCACTCCAACGGAGTCGTTGCTTAAGCACAAGAGCTTCTATACTGTCACACATAGAGCTTTCCAAAATCTCGACATCACTGATGTGGTCCCTCCAGTGAACGCCATGGATCCGTCTGAGACACATCTGATGGAAACGCTCCAATTAATTAAGGTGGTGTCGATATGTGACCCAGCTCTTGCAGGCATAAATAAGACAAGAGAGCACACATGCCCAGTACACCTTTACCTTTGTCCTCCTGCATATGTCAACCACTCGTCTCATTTTATGACTGTGAAGATGAATTTCGAGTCCAGCTGTGCTTAGGCAGAGTCTTGCACAGACGCTGCATGTCAGCACCATAGGAGTACCTCCGCCGTCTCGAATTGAAACAGTAATGCCCTTCCTCACATAATGTTAGCGTCTTTCAAAGAGGCTTTCAATTAATCCTTATACCACTTTTTAGGTTTATGTGGAGGTCGTTTTCCTTTAACTAACTCTCCATAAAAGAGTTGTGTTGGTATTCTAGAATCCCTCATCCTGGCAAGGTGACCACTCCAACGGAGTCTTTGTTTAAACACAAGAGCCTCTATACTGTCACACAGAGGTCTTTCCAAAATCTCTAAATCACTGATGTGGTCTCTCCAGTGAACGCCATGGACCCGTCTGAGAAACATCTGATGTAAACGCTCCTATTGCTTAAGGTGGTGTCGATATGTGACCCAGGTCTCGCATGCATAAAGATGAGAAGAGAGCACACATGCATTGTACACCTTTACCTTTGTCTTCTTGCATATGTCTCGCCAACCCCAGAGTCGCCTTTCTAGCTTTCCGAAAGCATCACTTGCTTTCCTAATCCTAAGTGAGATTTCACTGTCAAGGTTGCTGTATCGATTGACAGTGCTTCCCAGGTAGACAAACTGATCAACCACTCCAAGTCGTTTGCCATACACATAGATATTTGGTTCAGTGTACTGCTTACCAGGGGCAGGTTGGTACATGACGACGGTTTTCTTGAGACTGACAGTCAGACCTAGGGCAGTGCAAGCGTCAGAAAATGCATTCAAAATGTGCTGCATTTCACTCTCTGTGTGCGCTACTAGATCGCAATCAATCATCTGCATACAAGAGGTCTCTTATGATTGATGTAAATACTTTTGTCTTCGCAGCCAAGCGCCTGATGTTAAATATGCTGCCTGAGGTTCGAAATCGGATGTAAACACCATGCTCGCATTTCCTGAATGCAATACAGAAAACCATTGCAAAGTATATGGCAAACAGGGTCGGAGCTGGAATATCCCCCTGTTTCACTCCATTTTTTACTGAGATAGGCTCCGACATATAACCCCCGACATTAACCCAAGCCTTCATGTCGTCATGGAAAGACCTAACTAAAGCAAGGAACTTATCAGGGCAACCAACTTTCTGGAGAACCTTCCATAATGCATCTCTGTTAACAGTATCGAAAGCTTTTGTCAGATCGACAAAAACCTGATACAGATCCAAGACTTGTTCCATGCACTTTTCCTGGAGCTGTCTAGCTGAGAAGATCATATCAGTAGTGCCGCGTCCAGCACGAAAACCAGATTGACTTTCAGGAATAACACAATCTGCAATGTGTGTCAGCAGACGGTCCAGAAGCACCCTACATAAAACTTTCCCTACGACAGAAAGCAATGATATACCTCTGTAGTTCCCACAATCGTTCCTGTTACCCTTTCCCTTGTACAAGACCACCATTACTGCATCTCTTCAGTCCTCAGGTACGGATTCATTAGCCCATATCCTGCCAAACAAAGAGTGAAGATGTTGCAGGAGTGTCTCACCACCATATTGTAGGAGCTCAGCATGAATGCCATCCATACATACATACATACATACAAACATACATACATACATACATACATACATACATACATACATACATACATACATACATACATATATACATACATACATATATACACACATTTAAATCTATAATATCATCATGAATATCATAGTTATAATATGAATGGTATAATGATTCACTGAATTATCTAAACTATCGGAACTTCTCCGGTAATTTCCCCACGAAACAAAACAGGTCGAAAGTAAAATCATATAGACACGTAATAATGATACACATTGGATAAGGAAGATTTAGATTATTCATTTACCGCGTATCAAGTGATGGTGTGGTAGCATGTTGCTTACCAATAAAACTGTTCAGTTAAAACATTTTATTAACTGAAAAGTATATTTGGCAAATTGCAATTTCTTCACATGCATTTTTATTTATTATCATTTTTCCGCCCGCTTTTCCCTGCTTGCAATGGTTGGACGGGTGATAATTAGCACAGCATGTCCCCACGTTTCACGGTCACTTATCATCTCCTCAGTAAGTTTCACCAGCTCCGCCCATGTTTTTCGTGGTCTACATATACTGCGTCTTCCCTCCACTTGGACTTCCTGACACTTCTTCACCCAGCGCTAATCCTCCGTGCACAGCATATGTCGCTACCATCTCAGCCTTCTCTCCTGCAGACCACAACTTAACCCCCTCATACCCAGATTCCTTCTCACCTCGTCTATGTTTTGTCGTTCACGCACATAAAAATTGCACATCCAACGGAGCATACTTGCTTCATATCTCTCCAGCCGTCGCATATCTTCAGCAGTTGCTATCCATTTCTAACTAAAATGCAGTATCCTCGCATCTCACACAGATATCATATAACCGTCCTTTTGTACGCAGGGAGAAACGCTTCTTTGTCAACAGAGGAAGCAGCTCCATAAACTTCTTCCAACCCGCCCTTATCCTAGATACAATGGACCAGGAACACCCTCCTCCTATGCTTATCTGATCACCTAGGTACCGGAAGCTATCAACCTCTTCTATAGAACCCACCTGCATTGGAAAAATGAGTCTATCACAGCGATTACTACCTGTTAGTTTGCCGGCTATCCCACTACATTTTACGGAATTTATGCAAGTTCCTTTCCTATATATCTAACATGACCAATTCCCTGATGGAATCAGAGCATTGTCCTCTCTTCTATTTATCAACACTTTTGTTTTATCTATATTCCCTCTCAGGCCTCTTGATTCCAACTGCTGTTTCCATAGCCAGAATTTATTCTCTAGCTCCTCTACTAAATCTGCTATAAAAATCAGATCATCAGCATATGGAAGTTCCCATGGGCAGCCAGTCTTAAACACCTCTGTTATGGCTTGGAGGACTATAATGAACAAGATTGGGCTGAGGAGCTAACTTTTATGCACACCTACTTGTATCTGGAATTCATCACTAAACTCCATTTCTATTGTCACTTTACTGAAGCACCCCTGTACATAGCTTGCATTGTCCTCACAAGCGATTCCTATTAGAATTAATATCATACCTATTATATTAATGGAAGTACTGATTCACCTAATTGTCTAAATTATCGGAAAACTACTGTAATTTCCCCACGAAACATAACAGGACGAAAGTAAATATATATCGCCATCTAAGCTGGAGAAGGAATACTTAGGATAATAAATATTTAGGTTTTTAAAATTCCCGCGTATCAAGTCACGGTGTGGTAGGATATTGTTTACTAATAAAACAGTTCAGATGAATAATTTTGTTAACTGAATTTTTATTTTACAACTATTTAGTGTTTATTTTAATGTTTTCTATTTTATGCAAATAAACAACGGCAAACATATCTACGGCTGGGGAGAAGGTAATCCCTTATACCAGGGGTGTCATCTAAACTGGCGTATATAAGGCTAAACCTGATTTGTACCCCAAAATTGGATGGGTCGAGATATGCAGCGGTTCAACTTTTATATATATATATATATATATAGATATAGATAGGTAAATATACACGGGTGTGTATGATTGTGTATAGAAGATTATATTAATAAGAGGAATTCCAACTTTTTCTGATTTACTCGTTTTATTTACAATCCTTTAAAATATATATAATGGTATTATAATGAAATAGTATGATAGAATATTAAATTCTAAGTGTTAATTGAACAAGTACTTTAATGCTTTCGCAATCTTCAGGTTCATGATATGTGGTGACAGTCGAGTTTGCAATATTCAGTTGAAAATTGCAAACTCGACTGTCACCCATATCATGAACCTGAAGATTGCGAAAGCATGAAAGTACTTGTTCAATTAACACTTAGAATTTAATATTCTATCATACTATTTCATTATAATACCATTATATATATTTTAAAGGATTGTAAATAAAACGAGTAAATCAGACAAAGTTGGAATTCCTCTTATTAATATATATATATATATATATATATATATATATATATATATATATATATATATATATATATATATATATATATATATATATATATATATATATATATATATATATATATATATATATATAAATACGAATGTGTGTGTGTGTTGGTGTCTGTATGTGTGTGTGCGTGTGTTTAATAATTACGTAACAATTATATGAGATACCTTCTTGGCAATTGAAACCAGTATAACCTGCAGAACATCCATCTAAACATCTTCCATTTCGCTTGTCACAGTTCATGTTGTTGATACAATGGCAGGTCCCATTACAAGCAACACCAAACCTTCCTGCTCGGCATTCTAAAATTATCAATATGTATGGTAATGTTGAAGATATAATTAATCACATACATATATCAATGTTACAATTTCATATTAAATTTCAAGATTAAAGTGGTCTTGTGTTGAACAAATAAAGCTGTAGATTTATTGAATATTATATCGATCCCTTATAAAAAATACTTTGAGTTTTAGTTCAATTAATTGCAATGATAATAATATTATGAAAGTAACTAACAATTTTATGAGAAAAATATGATATATAATCCTTCCGAATATTACCATATTCTACCAGTTACTACGATATGTATTTGCGACATTCTTACATTTAAATAAACACACACACACACACTCACACACATATATATATATATAATATATACTGTATAGAAATAATTGCATATATGCAAACGTACTCACACAAATACATACGTACTTACATACACACACACACACACACACACTCGCACACACACATATATATATGTATATGTGTATATATATATATATATATATATATATATATATATATATATATATATATTTAAGCGTATGTTATTATTCTAAAGACCTACCTTGTCGAGTGCTTTGCTACCTCATTCATATCGTAGGTCGACTTTGTTGCACACCGCCAAAGATTCGATTTTACTAAGCCTCCAATTATATATATATATATATATATATATATATATATATATATATATATATATATATATATAATATTATCATGAATATCATAGTGATAAGATTAATGGTATACTGATTCACTGAATTATCTAAACTGTCCGAAATTCTGCTGTAATATCCAAAGAAACAAAAAGGTCGAAATAAAAATATATCGCCATGTAATGCTGATACACATTGGATAAGGAATATTTAGGTTTTGAAAATTACCGCATATCAAGTGACGGCGTGGTAGCATCTTCTTTACTAATAAAACAATTCAGTTAAATATTTTTGTTAAATGAAAAATATATTTTACCAATTGTACTTTCCTCACATGCGTTTTTATTTTACAACTATGTAGTGTATATTTCCATATTTTATATTTTGTGCAAATAAACAACGGCAAGCATATCTACGGCTGAGGAGATGGTAAAGCCTTATATCTGGGGTGTCGTCTCAACCGGCGTATATAGGCCTCAACCTGACTTTAACCACGATGTTTGACGGGTCGACCTATGCAGCGGATCAACTTTTAAACCGGCATACACGGTATATATATATAAATGTATATATACATATATATATATCAGTGTGTGTGTATATATATATATATATATGTATGTGTGTGTGTGTGTGTGTGTGTGTATGCGTGTATGTGTGTGTATAGAAAGTACGTAACAATTTTATGAGATACCTTCTTGGCAATTGACACCAATATAACCTGCAGAACATCCATCTAAACATGTTCCATTTCGCTTGTCACAGTTAATATTGTTGATACAATGGCAGATCCCTTTACAAGCAACACCAAACGTTCCTGCTGGGCATTCTAAAACTATCAATATATATGATAATGTTGAAGATATCATTAATTACTTACAGATATCAATGAAACAATTTCATACGAAATTTTCAGATTATATTTTTCTAGTGATAAACATATGAACTTATATATTTATTGAAAATGAAATCGATCCTCTATAAAGTATACATGGATTTTTAGTTCTGTTAAATGCAATGGTAAAAAAACATTATGAAATAAACAAACAATATTATAAGAAAAACAACATATATAATCCTTCCAAATCTTACCATATTCTACCAGTTACTACGATATGCAATTGCGACTTTCTTACATTTAAATAAACACACACGCACACACATACATACAAACACTGAAAGAAATGTCAACATGAATGAACCTGTTATCTTTATCTAAGGACATTTTTTCTAATTCCAACCCAACTGTCCCCTCAATCTATTTTATTTCTCATCCTTTCTTCTAATGAAGGACTAATGTCCAAAATGCTAAGACCCTATTCCGGCTATATCAAACGTTAACCTAATATATCCCTTCCATATACTGTACCGATTGTCTTGTTATTTCTGTTTACCTTTTACATATATATAATTTTACTGTGAGAGTGAGGTTGAGGTCTGCGACGTCGACACAGATGAACTGGGCCTCCTACTTAGACTTACCTATGACATCGAGTAACTAGACAGCCGTGTTCTTAGCAGTTTCTTCCCTAGTAGAACCAACAATGGTAGACCCACTACCATAACCTCAAGGGCAAAAAAGACTCCCATGGGAGGGTGAATTGGGTAGACTAAAGTCATACCAACATCCAAAAACAATGCTCAGGTAAGAAATATGGTCGCGCATGTAATGGGGGCTAGTATTAAAACTACCCTAAAGGGCCAATATTCAAATTCAACGTAAATATCTACACTCAAAATGAGACAGCAGCCATTTAGATCAGCATAGCTGGTGATGTTGCCAGCCTTTTTATGGTTTGGTGGGAAATGAGACTCAAAAACTCCTTGAAGAGAGCTCCATAGACCTCATCCTGTACTCTCCTTAAGTAGACAATATTAATATAGTAATAAGGACACCGCCACAAGAGAGTACTAACGAATAAAAAATAGGATATAGCACAATGGAAATAATCCAGCAGATAGCTAACTCCATACAGCAGAATATAACTAACTATTGAATACCCTTCCCATCACCCTAATAATAGACTACCTGTATTAGACATGGAATTCTGGATTAACACTATATACGAGAGGGCCCAAATTCCCCACTCACACTGCGCTAAACCCATGGCCTCCAAATACCTGTTACTCAAATACTCAGCAATGTTAAGTAGTGATAAGTTTAATACAGTGATCGCAGACTTGGTACAAGTGATGACGAACGTGTGCCGCATGTGCGATCCAAAGGAAATGGAAAGACACATCCAACACTTCATAAAGCGCAGGCATTTCTCTGGCTACAACCAAAGAGACAGAATCAGAGTATACAAAGGAACCACTGACAAGTGTAAGACACTCATAGAACTGGAGATGAAAGGAATTTTCCCATTATACAGTAGCAAATCATGGAATAGCTTAGATAGTACTAAACATAAGATAGGCAAAGCCACCTCATGGTACCACAACCAGAGATACCAGAGTGTCATGTTCGTGGACGCTACCCCTGGAGGGAAATTAGCTAACCAATGTAGAAAGACCCAGATACAGACCCACTTAAAGATTAAAGTTTTAGAAAAACCGAGAACTACCATGGAATCACTGATCTGCAAATCACACCCTTTTAAGAAAACACACTGTACTAATAAGAAATGTACTATATGTAAAATAAACCCCCAGATAAACTGTAAAACTAGAAAAGTAGTCTATAGCATAAGATATACAGAGGGTACATGCATAAACATGATAACACCATACACAGGCGAGAGAGCTCGATGCATAGGAGAAAGTATAGACCAATATTGGAGGGAATTGAAAGAAAAAAAAAAGGTACAGTACCTACGAACATGCCAGACACCAGCATGACGGTAACATAGACAACACAGAAATTAAAATAATATCTAAACATAGAAATGAGCCAGCGCGTAGGCAAATCAAAGAGGTAAGCGAAACAGAGCTTAAAAAGACAAAGCTAAACAGAAAAAATGAATGGAATAACATCACCCAAACAAACAATACTGACTTAAGAGAAATATAAATAAATAAATAAATAAATGAATAAATACACAAGCACAATAACAAGAAACACATATAAAGACACACTAATAAACTAAGATAGAATACAATAATCAAAACACAGTCACCCAAACGCGAACACACACACCAAACACTATATACACACGCAAACGCATGCGCAGGGACGAAGACAAAAATAAATAAAAATAAATAAATAAACAGATAAAATAAAAATGGCGTAGACTTGCAATACAACAGGAGGGATACATAAAAGTACCAGTGATGATGTGGCAGATGTGCAACGAAAGAACTTTTTTAGACTATATATATGTATTTATATCTCTATTTTTTACCTTTGGTCAATCAATGATAGACATTGATTGCCAAATGAATTAACTATGGAGATATAAAACTTACAAAAGCGAAAACCAACCAACGAGTGTGTGTGCTCTGTTATTATTTCTGACAAGATGATTACAATATGACCCTCCTCAAGTATAACTATATATATTAAAATATATATATATATATATATATATATATATATATACATATATGTGTGTGTGTGTGTGTGTGAGTGCATTTGCGTGTATGTGTGTGTGTGTGTGTATGTGTTGGTGCGTGTATGTAGTGGTGTGTATGTGTGTGTGTGTGTGTGGTAAGTATGTAATAATTTTATGAGATATCTTCTTGCCAATTGGCAACAGTATAATCTGCAGAACATCCATCTGAACATGTTCCATTTCGCTTGTCACAGTTTATGCTGTTGATACAATGGCATGTCCCATTACAAGCAACACCTAACGTTCCTGCTCGGCATTCAAAAAATATAACTATATGTGATAATTTTGCATATATAATTATTTAAATCTAGATATCAATGATACAATTTCATACAAAATTTTACGATTAAAGTAGTCCTGTGATAAAGAAATGAACCTGTATATTTATTGAATACTAGCAGTGGTAGC